>JAINUG010000564.1:57500-65000 GCA_029706075.1 Aldrovandia affinis
AAGACAGGCACCGAACAGGATGGCTCAGGCTGGAGAACAGGGCGCCTCATTCAGAGAGAGCAGCGTGTTGAGATCCTAACAGGCAGGAGAACAGGACGCCTCATTCAGAGAGAGCGTGTTGAGATCGAGACAGGCAGGAGAACAGGACGCCTCATTCAGAGAGAGAGTGTTGAGAAAAAAATAATTGAAATAATTGAAAAAAATAATTAATTAAAAAAAATATTGAACAAGAAAAATTGGACAAAAAAATATAAATATAAAAATAAAAAATAAAAAATGAGATCGAGACAGGTACGGGAACAGGCCGCCTCATTCAGAGTGCAGCATGTTGAGATCTTGACAGGCAGGAGAACAGGCGCTTCAGAGAGAGCGTGTTGAGATCGAGACAGGCAGGAGAACAGGGCACCTCATTCAGAGAGAGAGCGTGTTGAGATCCTGACAGGCAGGAGAACAGGGCACCTCATTCAGAGAGAGCGTGTTGAGATCCTGACAGGCAGGAGAACAGGGCGCCTCATTCAGAGAGCAGAGTGTTGAGATCCTGACAGGCAGGAGAACAGGGCAGCTCATTCAGAGAGCAGAGTGTTGAGATCCTGACAGGCAGGAGAACAGGGCGCCTCATTCAGAAAGCAGCGCGGTGTACCTGAGCCCAGCGGGGCAGCAGGAGAACATCGCTGTGAGACACAGAGCCGCCGTTACCGTGGTGCCCTGGAGACCATGTCATCATGGCACTGTGTGTGCGTGTGTGTGTGTGAGTGTGTGAGTGTGTGTGTGTGTGTGCGCTCTACGCCTTCACCACACGGGTTATTCATTAGAGTTTTAACGCTACTGCTAGTACTGCCACTAATACTGCTCCTGCTACTACTGCTACTGCTACTGCTACTAGAGAGAGTGAAAGAGGGGGAGAGAGAGAGAGAGAAAGAGAGAGAGAGAAAGAGACAGAGACAGAGACAGAGAGAGACAGAGAGAGAGACAGAGAGAGGGAGAGAGTGAGAGAGAGAGAGAGAGAGAGAGAGACAGAGAGAGAGAGAGAGAGATTGAGAGGAGAGAGAGAGAGACAAAGAGAGAAAGAGAGAGAGAGAGAGAGAAAGAGAGACAGAGAGAGAGAGAGGGACAGAGAGACAGAGACAGAGACAGAGAGAGAGAGAGAGAGAGAGAGAGAGAGAGAGAGAGAGAGGGACAGAGAGACAGAGAGAGAGAGAGAGAGAGAGAGAGAGAGAGAGAGAGAGACAGAGGGAGAGAGAGAGAGAGAGAGAGAGAGAGAGAGAGAGGGAGAGAGAGAGAGAGAGAGAGAGAGAGAGGGAGAGAGAGAGAGAGAGAAAGAGAGAGACAGAGAGAGAGGGAGAAGGGAGGGGAGGGGAAGAAGCAAAATACTACAGCATTGAAAGCATCACACTAAAATCATTGAGAGGTTCCAATTGACTCATGTTCCATAGACCCAACAATCTATTTGAATTAACCAGGAGTTATTAAGTCCTTCAGTTTGAAGTCCTTGTGCAAGGCATTCCAGGCAGAGGGGCAGAGACCATAAAAGCTGTTTTCCTCGTTCAGCCCCAGCTTTGGGAACAGCAAACAAACAAGTGTGTTGGGACCTCAGAAGCTCCACGGATCTGACTCACGTAGAGAAGCGTCTCCAAAATGGTCTTACAAACAAATATACACCAGTGATTATTTTTATTTATTTTTGTAATCTGCTGCACTTTATTTTCTTTTCTTTTATCTTTATTTGTATTTTTATCTGAACCCTTGCACTTATTTGTATTTGCACTTTTTGCACTATTATGTTTAGTATATGTACTGTATATGTATATATATATTTTTTTGCTCTATGTTTTTAAACTGTGAAGCACTTTGGTACAGTCACCAAAAAACTGTTGTAAAGTGCAATATAAATAAAGATGAGTTGAGTTGAGTTGAGTGACTCAGAGCAAATCTCCTCACTTCTCTAACGCTGGCCCTCTGGCTCCAAAAATGTACTAATAATAATATACGCCATTTAGCAGACACTTTTATCCAAAGCGACTTACAGTAGTGAATGCATACATTTTCAGTATATGTGGCCCCAGTGGGGATTGAACCCACAACCTAAGCGTTTCCAACGCTGTGCTCTACCAACTGAGCCACAGAGAACCACACTTATATACTAAGTTTATAATAACTCATAACAATAATATCTGATGGATTACAGTTGACAGAAAGCCTTTCTGGGGGGAAAAACCCCAAACAAAACAAAAGAAAAAGAAGGTTGAACTCTTATAGTAAATGGACTTGTTCATTAATTCTCGCAGCGCGCTCTGTCAGCTAAGATAATGCGCCACCCATTCATCAACACGAGAAAGCCTCACTTCCCATTCGTAACGGGGGAGAAGGTGAGATCGCAGAATGTTCTCCTTGCGCCGCTGAGAATGCTAATTAATTAGGAGGACTGTGACAAATAATAATAATAATAATAATAAGCTTTATTTATATAGCACCTTTCATGCATTGAGATGCAGCGCAAAGTGCTTCACAGACAAAGTAAAACAAGATATAAAACAAGTTGTTAAGAGTAAGCAGAAGATAAAACAATAAGACATCAATGACCAATAAAACATCAGTGAATTAATTAAAACAGTAAAACAATAAAATATTTAAGAGCATAAAATGTCATTTGAAAACAGCATATGGGACTCATATCATAGGATGTGGTGCTAGAAAAAGGCTAGGTTAAAGAGATATGTTTTTAAGTGCCGTTTAAAGATGTCAACAGAGCCTGCCTCTCTAATATCTTTGGGAAATGAACTCTCAAACGCCAGTCGTGCCCAAAATATCTCAGGGCAGGAAGTAGAGGAAGGAGTCACATGGGATACACAGCTGGCACAGTGTGGTGTGCTGGTTAGGGAGGGAGCTGGGCTATGGGTCTATGGAACATGAGTCAATTGGAACCTGTCAATGTTTTTAGTGTGATGCTTTCTATGCTGTAGTGTTTTGCTTCTTCCCTCCCCTCCCTTCTCTCTCTCTCTCTCTCTCTCTCTCTCTCTCTCTCTCTCCCCCGTTTCTCTCTCTTTCTCTCTCTTTCCCGTTCTCTCTCCTCTCCCTCTCTCTCTCTCTCTCTCTCTCTCTCTCTCTCTCTCTCTCTCTCTCTCTCTCTGTCTCTCTCTCTCTTTCTCTCTCTTTCTCTCTCTCCCTCTCTCTCTCTGTCTGTCTCTCTCTCTCTCTCTGTCTCTCTCTCTCTCTCTCTCTCTCTCTCTCTCTGTCTCTCTCTCTCTCTCTCTCTCTCTCTCTCTCTGTGTCTCTGTCTGTCTGTCTGTCTCTCTCTCTCTTTCTCTCTCTCACACACACACTGCTGGGACACTGCCGTTGTACCCTTGAGCTAAAGGTACTTGACCTGAATTGCTTCAGTAAAAATATCCAGCTGTATAAATGGATTGTACGTAAAGAAATGTAAACTGTGTAATTTGCTCTGGATAAGAGCGTCTGCTAAATGCCTAAAATGTAAATTGAATGTACACAACAACATTCACCTGCTGTGAACTGAAGCTAGCGATCACACCTGCTGTTGTTATTCATTTAAATATTCTTTATTGTCATGTTACACACAAGGTAGTTGGAATGTCTTTTTGCATATCTCTCCTAAGAGAAATCCAAGCGCAGGGTCAGCCATAGTACAGCGCCCCTGGAGCAGTTTTAGGGGTTCAGTGCCTTGCTCAAGAGCACTTCAGCAGTGCCCCAGGAAGTGAACTAGCATCCCTCCAGTTTCCAGTAAATTGTTTTTTTTGTTTGGCTTTTCTGGGATTTAAACCAACAACTGTCCACTTGCCAGCCTGTGTCTCTAACCACCGAGCCACTGTTACCCCCATCTTTAGCCAGTGTTCTTGACGTAATCAAAGTATTTGATGATGGCTACTTACCACAGTGAGATTGTACCACTGTCGTGGAAATTAAAACTCAGTAGGATCAGAGAGAATTTCTTTAAACAGTATTAAAGCTTTAATTACGAGCAGCTGCACGGAGACCCGTGTCACGCAGGCCAGCAAATCTCCCGCCTTCAAATTCAAATGGATATTTATATCCAACACAACGGAAAGGGAGGGAACAGTCACAGGGGGGAAGTAACAATTGGCGTTAACTTACAGGTCATTGGAGCTATGGACCAACATGAAGATATAACAGGTTGTTAGAACAGACCTCCAAGGGTCTTAAACCAATGGGAAGAAGGTTTGCTGCCGTGGGGAAACGTCACAAAAGAACAGATGTTCTTTTGAAGTTGTGGCGCGAAAATACTTTTGTTTGCCTGCTCACTCCGAACTGCAGGGTCACACTGAGTTAATTAGTGTCTGCGTGTCCCCTGTGGATGTGGTCTACCATTCCAACTTAATACAAATTTATTTACCTCCACACCACACTCAGGTATTGTTGTGGGCATGCTGGTTAATTTGGGGGAGGGGGGGCAGTGGCCAGTGCCAACAGAAGCCAACTGGAGCAAAGCAGAGATGACCTTCATGTCACATACCCTGAGAGATGTGGATATGATGAAGTTTTTAGACAGGCCGAAAAGCAGCAGCAGCCATTTTGTTGAGCTTCTTCCTCCAGTCAGATATTTTATATTTATTTCAACGGTCTACAACAAAAATGTTTTTCTTTCTTGCATGGACTTTGGAAACTGGTTTTGGCTAATTTGGGGGGCTGCTGAATCCAAATCTGAGCTTAGATTTGCTCTATCACATCACGTTTTTGTGCTATCTATGCTCCATATTCATGGATTTTACAAAAGTTGACCATCCAGTCTGGCAATCTTGGTGGGGATAAAACAGAAAAAGCTTGATTATTCTCACCAAAACTACTTCATTTAGGGCCTTAAAATAATTTTACAAATGTTTTGAGTCATAAAAACATATTTTGCATGATTGTGTTTATGTAGATTAGTAGCTGTGAAGACTCTACCTAATCTGCCATTAAGACTCTACCTAATCTAAGTTTTACAATTAAATATTGTAATTTAAGTAGGTACCTTTCATTGTAAACATTTTTGCATCTATCGATCTTCTAATGCAACAGTGTTTTTCAACTCGAGTGTAAAATTGCTGTTTTCTCAAAAACAATGATTTTTCATAGTTCAAAAACCTGATGTGATAGGCAAAAACTAATGCCAGATTTGGATTCAGCACCCCAAAGTGACCTAGAATCCGTTGAAAAACCCAATGCAACAAAAATCGTGTTGACCAGTGTAATTATTAATCTCTGAGCCTCCAAATGCTTGCTGTAAATGTGGCTCCCAAAGGGTTATGTGCTCACAAATAAATATTAATTACATGAATTGCATTTTTACCTTACAGCCTTAACACCTTTCAAACGTTATTTACACATCTTACTCTCAAGTGAAGAAAAATACTCAACATTTCTGAACATTAATTAAATATAAAAAAATTAGAATATCTTGGATTGAGAAGGGTGTGGACTTTTAAAAGAAAGTAAAAAGAAAAATCGTGTTGACAAGTGAATTATATCATGCCTTATTTCACAATTATATTACGCCTGTTTTGAGTGGAAAGTTATTTATTTACTGTGCGGTCTCTCACACTCATGTGTTTCCCCTCACACACCTGAACGTTGTTTTTATTTTATTTTGTATTATTATTATTATTATTATTATCATTATTTTATTTTTATTTTATTTATTTATGTCAAAGTAGCTATTCTTACCTGACCCTTCTTAGCCAGGTCATGAGAGTCTACATTGCCCTAGAGGTGTGAGTGTGTGAGTGAATGGTGTATGTACCCAGGTATGTACCCAGGCCGCCATTGCAAATAAGAACTTGTTCTTAATGGCTTTGCCTGGCTAAATAAAGGTTAAATAAAATAAATAAATGAACGCAGTTTGTCTGAAGGAAGGAAAAACACAAGAAGAAGAGAATGAAGAGCCAGCAGGCTGCTCAACCCTGTGTAGAAAATGGCAGCTTGACCTTCAACACATTGGAGTCACTGGAGCCAAGAAAACACTACATTTCCCAGCAGGCCGCAGTCCAGCACCTGAACGGAGTGAAGTGATTGGGACTAACGAACAGCTGAAGGCCATTTTTGGAGGCCTGGAATTGTCTGAGGACCCCCTTTGTGTATCGACTACTGGACTGGATTACGGAACTGACCTGGATTACGGAACTGGATTTTGGACTTTACGTATGTGTGTTGTGTGACACCTCTTCAGGGTGCACCTCTCCCCGTAGTCCGGTTTTGTTAACTTAGGGACATAGTTGCTTAGTTTACACGTCTACTTGTTTATGTATTGTATTAGGCTTAGGCATTATTTTCTGCATTGATTGCTTATTGCTACCTCTGAATTGTGGCTACAGATTTACCTACAGGGTCCTAGTTTAACTATGTGGTTGCTCCTAGCACCTGGAATTGTTCTTCCCACTAGGGTGGCTTTCAGCTAAACTGTTCTTGACTACGGTTAACACTTTGTTGTACGTCGCTCTGGATAAGAGCGTCTGCCAAATGCCTGTAATGTAATGTAATGTAATGTTGAATTCCCCTAAATACCCCGCCCTTTGTTGTGTTTGTCAGTATTTGTTTAATAAATTATTGTTTTGTTCATATACTGCCTCCTCCGGGTTATTTACCCTGCCTACACCCCCTGCACTGGACAGGAATGGGCCATTAAAGGGGAGATCTGCCAACGTTGGCCATTAAAGGGGAGGTCTGGCTAACAGTAGCAGACCTCCCCTTTAATGGTTAATGTTGGCATGTCTCCACATGAATGGTCTTCTAACGTTAGCCATTAAAGGAAGTATGCTACTGTTAGCCATTAAAGGGGAGATCTGCTAATGTTAGCCATTAAAGGGGTGGTCTGGGTAACATTAGTAGACCTCCTTTAAACCTCACCTGTAATGGCTAACAGTAGCAGACTTCCCCTTTAATGGTTAATGTTGTATTCTAACGTTAGCCATTAAAGGGGAAGATTAGTTGAATAAATTATCATTTTGTTTATATTACTGCCTCCTCCGTGTTCTTGAAATTGCCTACGCCCCCTGCAAAGGTCCGTGAGTGTCGCCCAACCCCTAGGGACAGCACACCAGCTAAACTCAAACTCCGCTCTCTAAAGGAGAGAGAGAAGCTCGATGGGTCACTTTCGATCCCGTCTGGTCACCAAGCAGGCAGGGATCTCTCTCTTTATCACACAGTGTAGGAGTGGAGTCCAACTTTTTTATGAGAAGTCAAAGAGAACCTGTGTTTTGTAAATATTATATCAAATCAAATTTATTTGTATAGCGCCTTTCACAATAGAATTGTCACAAAACGCTTAACAGAGGGGGAACCGGGCCTAGACCCCCCCAAAAGCAAGCCTAAAGGCAACAGTGGCAAGGGAAAACTCCCTTGGTAGGGAGAAAACTTGGGAGGAACCAGACTAAAAGGGTATATAGGTCAAACATATATCCATGTTTGACCTAAATGGAATCTTTTTTAAATTAAAAAGGGTTTTCTGTCCTGACCCCTTGGTGGTGGAATGATCTTCCGCACTCGGTC
>JAINUG010000564.1:67500-72500 GCA_029706075.1 Aldrovandia affinis
ACTGTCTGCTCATCTCTTACAGAACGACCTACTCGATCCCAACCAATCTGGGTTCAGAGCAGGCCACTCCACAGAGACTGCTCTCCTTGCGGTCACTGAGGCTCTTCACGTCGCTAAGTCCCGATCCCTTAGCTCCGTCCTCCTCCTCCTTGACCTGTCGGCGGCGTTCGACACCGTGGACCACCGGATCCTGCTCTCATCTCTCGTCGAGATGGGAATCTCTGGATCTGCGCTGACATGGTTCGAGTCCTACCTGGCCGACCGGTCCTTACCAGGTGGCCTGAGAGGATCCCTCTCCTCTCCCGCACCCTCTCTACCGGTGTCCCGCAGGGCTCGGTGCTAGGCCCTGTCCTATTTTCTCTGTACACCAAGTCACTTGGCTCTGTTATTTCTGCTCATGGTTTTTCCTATCACTGTTATGCTGATGACACTCAACTGTTTCTCTCCTTCCCTCCATCTGATACCCAGGTCCCGGCACGGATCTCTGCATGCCTGGCTGACATCTCCGCATGGATGTCCACCCACCACCTGAAGCTGAACCTGGGGAAGACAGAGCTGCTCTTCCTCCCAGCGAAGGGCTCCCCCGATGATTGATGCGTCAATTACCGTGGAAGGCTCCATAGTGTCTCCGTCCCAGTCTGCCAGGAGTCTTGGGGTAACCCTGGACAACCAGCTGTGCTTCTCGAGCCACATTGCAGCGATCTCTCGGACCTGCCATTTCTCCCTCCACAACATCCGGAGGATCAGACCGTTCCTCACCCAAGAGGCCACTCAACTCCTGGTCCAGGCCCTGGTGATCTCACGTCTGGACTACTGCAATTCCTTGCTGGCAGGCCTTCCGGCCTGTGCCATCAAGCCACTGCAACTAGTCCAGAACGCTGCTGCTCGCCTGGTGTTCAACCAGCCGAAGTTCACCCACGTCACCCCTCTACTCTCCTCTCTGCATTGGCTCCCCATCGCAGCACGCATCAGATTCAAGTCACTGGTGCTGGCTTTTCAAGCGGCCAGAGGTACTGCTCCCCGTACCTCCAGTCACTCATCACGCCCTACACCCCGTCCAGACCCCTCCGCTCCGCCTCCGCTGGCAGACTGACTGCCCCATCCTCCGGGCGCCTGGCAGCCGCTCGCGGTCTCGCCTCTTCTCTGTCCTGGTCCCTCGTTGGTGGAACGACCTCCCATGTCCCGGTCAGGACTGCGGAATCACTTCCAATCTTCCGCAAGAGACTCAAAACCCACCTCTTCAGACTCCACTACCACTGAACACTGTCCATCTAGTCAATCTGTTTACTTGTTTAAAAAAAAAAAAAAAAAAAAAACACCCACTAACCTTTTCTTTCCCAATGTTACAGGTATGATACGCAGATGCCTGCAATGATGTCTTTTGCCGTTTTACTGCACTGATCTTGTACGCCAACTTTGATTGTTCTCGCCTTGTATTAATGCACATCTTGTAAGTCGCTCTGGATAAGAGCGTCTGCTAAATGCTTAAAATGTAAAATGTAAATGTCTACCTACTGAGACACACAGAACCACACTCTACCTACTGAGACACACAGAACCACGCTCTACCTACTGAGCCACACAGAACCAGGCTCTACCTACTGAGCCACACAGAACCACGCTCTACCTCCTGACACACACAGAACCGTGCTCTACCTACTGAGCCACACAGAACCACACTCTACCTACTGAGACACACAGAACCACTCTCTACCTACTGAGACACACAGAACCACACTCTACCTACTGAGCCACACAGAACCACGCTCTACCTATTGAGACACACAGAACCACTCTCTACCTACTGAGACACACAGAACCACGCTCTACCTACTGAGACACACAGAACCACAAAATTATATTTATGGATAATAAATATATATGTAATATGATATAATATATAATTTCTTCCCTGGTCCCAACACTACTGAGTAACAGCTCCGTAAGGAACTCAAATTAAATTGAATTACATGGTTATGAAATACAGTTTCAGCCTCGTCTGGTAAGTGTTGTACATCCACAGAATTACTACCCTGCATTTTGGCTAATTGATACAATGAATCAGAGCATAGCTCTTTGAGTCATGAGGTTGTGCTATTTTAAACCTGTTCTCATTACTCTACTCAACCCAAGACGCAATTCGCCCCCCACCCACGTTCTGGAGACTCCCTTACGTGCTTCATGGCGGACCTGAGCCGGCTCACCCTCCCCCTCCCTCCCCCTGGGGCGGACAGCCAAACGCCGCCGCCCCGATCGAGGCTGATGACCAGGGCCGGTCTGGTAGAGACGGGTTTAGAACCGCGACTGTGATAGGCAGCTCACACTCGTACAGGACCAGCCAAGATACGGTGCGTTAGACCGCTACGCTACATATTTACATATTTAAGCATTTAGCAGACGTTCTTATCCAGAGCGACTTACACAGTTTACATTTCTTTACATACAATCCATTCATACAGCTGGATATTTTACTGAAGCAATTCAGGTTAAGTACCTTTAGCTCAAGGGTACTGTACAATGGCAGTGCCCCACCTGGGAATTGAACCTGCAATCTCTGAGTTACAAGCCCAGTTCCCTAACCATTACACTACATGCCGCCCTCGCTATCCACCACACGCTATCCACCACCCGCTTTATGGTATTCTAACCACATTCTCAATACTCTACTGAACCCAAGGTAGCAGGTTATTTCCTCTCCTGAAAGAACTAACCCCCCTGCCCCCCACCCCCAGGAAACACAGCTGTAGCTCTCTGCCGTTTTACGAAGAATATTTTAATAAATCCTTGTTCTGTTATATTCCGAATATGAAATGGGTCGTAAATTCAACTGTATCACTCTCCAAATTGATTCACCCCTTCGCTGAAGATGAGCAAAAACAGCCTTATAAAAATAAACAGTACAGGTAATGAGGTATATTTCATTCTCCGAACAAAAGAACAAAAAAACTTCAAAAAGAGAAAATGATATACTTATATTATATTCTCTTATGATTCTTTTCATCGGGTCGCCTCTGAAGAAAGGAAGGCGTATCAGATTTCTAGAGCAATAAAAAACTATTTGAGATTAAATCGCTGTGCCTGGCATGTTTAATACACAGGAGAGAACTGTAAAGGCACACACACACACACACACACACACACACACACAGACACACACACAGACACACACACACACACACACAGGAGAGGACTGTAAAGGCACACACACACACACACACTCACACACACACACACACTCACACACACACACACACACACACACACACACACAAACACACATAGGAGAGGACTGTAAAGGGAACACTTAATATTCATTTAGCTTCGTTTCACTTTTCATTCCTCCCTCAGAGAGCGACTTTGAGCAGGTTTGAGCAGGTTTGAGCAGGTTTGAGCAGGTTTGAGCAGGTTGTGGAGAGAGTTGTCCTCTCGTGTCAGATTTAAGCAGATCTGTGAGTAAATGACAACCTCCACCAACACTGGAGAAGATACAAACAACGTCAGTGAATACAATCAGATCAAAGTATGCCTGGCATAAAACTACCGGTGGGCCTTGGATAGTGTAGCGGAAATAAACGCACCCGTTTTGGCTGGTCCTTTACGAGTGTGAGCTGCCTATCACGATTGCGGTTCGAAACCCGACTGTACCAGAGTGGGGAGTCCCGATCGGGGAGCGTTTGGCTGTCTGCCCCAGGGGGGAGGGGGAGGGTGAGCTGGCTCGGGTCCGCCGTGAAGCACGTAAGGGAGTCTCCAGAACGTGGGTGGGGGTGAATTCCGTCTCGAAAGGAAGCAGAGTTTGTGTGGGAAGGGCAAATCTAAATAAATAGAGGGTATAATTGGCCACTAAATTGGGAGAAAAACTGAAAAAAATCCTGAACAAATTTAGAAAAAACTTTGTTTTTTAAAGACCAGTGCCAATTTTGTTTCGGTTTCTGAAATAGTTCAGTTATAGTTAATAGTTAAGGGTGCCTTTAACAGTGGTAGCTGGCGGGGTGTGAACCTGAGTAGCTGGGAGTTACTTAGTTACTCAGTTAAAATAACAAAATTAACTCAAATTAGCCAAAGCAGGAAAAATATATTATCTTAATTGCCAGTCAAATTGATGAATTTACAATAGTTGCATATATCAGCTACAGCCAAATCTATAATTTAGCCCAATTTAATAATTGTATGAATTGTTCATTATGTCCACTGAAAGCTAACTCGTCAAAAATAACATCATAACATCCTCTGTGTACATTTATCCTAAAACGAGCAATTAATTTATTACAGACCAGGTGAATCGTTATGACACTCAAGGTTATTTAATTTAGCACAGTAATTTAAATCTAAATATACAAAGATTCTAAGAGTAGGAGTGCTGATCTAGGATCAGGTTTCCCCTGTCCATATCCCAACCATATCCATTATGAGCTAAAAGGCTAAACTGATCCTAGATCAGCACTCCTACTCTTATAATTGTTGTACATACGGGCCCTGGTTAATTAATTTAGCACTGTCTGAATTAATTAATTTAGCACTGTCCAGCTGAATTAATTTATTACAAGCCAGTATAATTAATTTAGCACAGTCCAATATAATTAATTTAGCACAGTCCAGTATAATTAATTTAGCACAGTCTAGATTAATTAATTTAGCACAGTCCAATATAATTAATTTAGCACAGTCTAGTATAATTAATTTAGCACAGTCTAGATTAATTAATTTAGCACAGTCTAGATTAATTAATTTAGCACAGTCTAGATTAATTAATTTAGCACAGTCTAGTATAATTAATTTAGCACAGTCCAATATAATTAATTTATTACAAGCCAGTATAATTAATTTAGCACAGTCCAATATAATTAATTTAGCACAGTCTAGATAATTAATTAATTTAGCACAGTCTAGATTAATTAATTTAGCACAGTCCGGGTTATTCAATTTAGCCCAGGTCAGGGGCGATTCTAGTATTTGACCTTTAGGGGCGCTCAGCCCCCGATGAGAATGTGAGATGCAGACAT
>JAINUG010000564.1:85000-100000 GCA_029706075.1 Aldrovandia affinis
GTGTATATGAGTGTGTATGTGTATGAGTGTGTGTGTGAGTGAGTGTGTGTGTATGTATATGACTGTCTGTGTGTGTGACGAGCCTAGATGGGCTGAACGGCCCGTTCTCCTCATGATGTATTCTTCTGTTCGTATGTGTGTGTGTATATGAGTGTGTGTATGTGTGTGTATGTATATGAGTGCATGTGTGTGTGTGTATGTATATCAGTGTGTTTGTCTGTGTGTATGTACGACATGATGAGCCTAGATGGGCTGAACGGCCCGTTCTCCTCAGGGTTCAGGCTTACTGCAGCGCTCTTCATTAAAAACACATCTATGACAGGTATTCATGATCGATACGCGCGAGAGTAAATGTTTTTCATGAGGAGAATATGGAGATTGTGCCACAATGAAAAATGTACTGCGTGCGCTCTGAGAATCACAGCGTGCTCGGAGCGCACGGTCGGGTTTAAATTGAGATTTATCTGCTGAACCAGATCATTAAATATTTACGATATCGTGGCACAGTGTGTGTTTTACTTATAAATAAAGACCAAATAAAAATATGTTTTTTAGACACTCCAGGTTGGTGTCGGTAGCCTTGAACAGATGCACCTCGCGGTCTCGCCTCTTCTCTGTCCCTGACCCCTCGCTGGTGGAACGACCTTCCGCAATCGGTCAGGACCGCGGAATCACTTGCGATCTTCCGCAAGAGACTCAAAACCCACCTCTTCAGACTCCACTACCACTGAACTCTGTACATCTAAATTGTATTTCACCACTGTTTACTTGTTCAACACTATACTACAACACTATAAAAAATTCACTAACCTTTTCCTTCCCAGTATTACAGGTATGCTACGCAGATGCCTGCAATGATGTCTATCACTGTATTACTGCACTGATCTCGTGCACTAACTATGATTGTTCCTACCATGTATTTATGCACATCTTGTAAGTCGCTCTGGATAAGAGCGTCTGCTAAATGCTTAAAATGTAAATGTAATAAATAATGTGCTAGGCGAATGTTCAGGGTCATAGGGCGATGTTGAGTTGGGTTGAGGCCACGTTGTTTTTTCTCTACTTTCTCTTTCTTCTGTATCCAATGATCCCACACATATCATCCTACGAGTTCGCTGCTGTAGTCCTGATACCAGCAGTAACATGCGGCCGGGCCCCGCCTCCTCCGAGCCGGCACTCACCAGGCTGTCGACCGTAACTCCGGTACACACAGAGCCACTCCTATACGCAGTGAGCTCGTATCGCCTACCCTCCCCCCTCCCTGGGGCGGACAGCCAATCGCTGCCCCCTAGTGGCGCTCCCGGCCAGAGCCAAAACCGGCACAGTTATGTATGTATGTGACACGGTGACGGTTTAACAGTGATTCGACTGAAAGAAATCAGCCCATTTCAGCTTTTGCCGCTGAAAAGTTTTTGGACGAGATCATCACCACTTTGACGGAGAGACAAATTGGATCCTATCCACCATCAAGTTCTGAATTGGACCTTCTATGTAGGTACATTAATTATTATTATTTTGTATTAGTTTATTTGACTGCGATGGATTGGCGACCTGTCCAGGGTGTATTCCTGCCTCTCGCCCGGAACGCATGCTGGGATAGGCTCCAGCCCCCCGCGACCCTGACCAGGAATAAGCGGCTTAGATAATGGATGGATGGATGGATAGTTTATTTGAGATAGGGACAGTGCATATTAATGGATGGTACTTGCGCGTGTGTTGAGGGCGGAGCTTCGTAGCTAGCTAGCCCGCCGTGGCTGGGCATATTTTAGGTAATTCCCACCCCACTTTGAAGGCAGATATCTCCGCTTGTGTTTATCCGCTGTGAAAATTCGAAAAACACACGGCGAGAATCTTGGCTTTTATGGTGGAATGGGACCCCGGTCTCATTGGTCAGCATCGAACGTTGTAACCGCTAGACAACCTGGGAGGCCTCATTTTTAGGGTCACGTTAAAGCAGTGCTTCTCAATTATTTTCTGTTACGCCCCCCCTAGGAAGAAGAAAACATTTCGCGAAAAAAAGCTGAGACCAGTTTATGTATTTCGCGGACCGGGGTGCTACGCGAAAAAAAGCTGAGACCAGTTCGTTTATTTCGCGGACGGGGGGGGTGCTACGCGAAAAAAAAATTGCGCCCCTCGGAAAAAGGTGCAAAAAGGTTTTTTTAACGTTTTCTGCGACCGCCTTGCACCACTTGCACCCCCCAGGCCACGCCTCTGGTCACACGCGCCCCCCCTGGCATCGCCCCACTATTTGAGAAACACTGCGTTAAAGGCATGATACTGCATATGAGGGCTGTTGGGTTCTATTCCTTTTAAAGCCCGTATTCTTTGGGTTCTATTCCTTTTAAAGCCGGTATTCTTGGCCCACAGTCTGGTAGTGAATCCTGACCGTGCCATTGGCCATCCCCCTCCCCAGGGTGGCACGTCATTGGCTGAAGCGTTGCCGGAGGAGGCGGGGCTTCAGTTGGCAGGTTTGTTTTAAGTCGAGTCAAATCAAACTTCCTTGAACTACCTTCAGGACACAGGATATGTTCCGTGAGAGAGAGACAGGTTATTGATCTGGCGGTTCCCTTCTGACAGGGCGAGGAAGCTGAATCAGTGATGGAGTTTCACACCTGCGGTGAACAACTGAGTCCTTCATACCTGCTCTCTTCTCTCTCTCTCTCTCACTCCCAGGATTACAAGCGCCTTTCAGACAGAACGTCAAAGTTGTCTTTTCTTTTTCTTACTCAGCTGAGTGTGTGTGTGTGTGTGTGTGTGTGTGTGTGTGTGTGTGTGTGTGTGTGTGTGTGTGTGTGTGTGTGTGTGTGTGTGAGTGTGTGTGTGTGTGTGAGTGTGTGTGTGTGTGTGTGTGTGTGTGTGTGTGTGTGTGTGTGTGTGTGTGTGTGTGTGTGTGTGTGTGCGTGTGTCGGACATGATGAGCCTAGATGGGCTGAACGGCCCATTCTCCTCATCATGTATTCTTATGTTCTTATGTGTGTGTATGTATATGAGTGTGTGTGTGTGTATGTATATGAGTGTGTGTGTGTGTATGTATATGAGTGTGTGTGAGTATATGCTCTCTTCTCTCTCTCTCACCCCCAGCACGAGTCAGGATTACAAGCGCCTTTCAAACAGAATGTCAAAGTTGTCTTTTCTTTTTCTTACTCAGCTCTGAATTAAACATTCTTCGTTCTGTATTCACAATATCACTCTGTGCGTAAAACATAAAACACGTAGTTGAACTCAGGTCATGCGGGGACTGTAGACAGTTTTTCAGCTGTGCCACAAACGGCATCGAACATGAAATGCAAACATTAATACAGATTAGAAACAGAAATAGAAATTAGAAACTCTTCTTCAGTAAAAGCAATGGGGCCTCGGGTGGCGTAACAGTCAAAGCATTTGGCCGGAATGCAAGTTGCCTACTGCAGCTGTGGTTCAAAAATTCAAAACACATCTCTAACAGATCAACCCTGGTCGTCAGCCCCGTTCGGGGCCGGGGTGTTTGGCTGTTCGCCCCAGTGGGGGGAAAGATGGTGAGTCAGCTCGGGTCCGCCGTGAAGCATGTAAGGGAGTCTCCAGGACGTGGGTGGGGGCGAATTCCGTCTCGAAGGAAACGGAGTTCGGTGCCCTTGGAAAATTAGCTTGCCTCGTAGAGATGAGCGGCGGACTCGTGTGGGGAGGGTGAATCGAAATAAATAAAGGGTGTAATTGGCCACTAAATTAGGAGAACAATGGGAAGAAATCTGAAACTATTTTTTTTAAAACTGAAACAAAAATGGGGAAAAATCCGAAAAATAATAATGAAAAAAACCCCCACAAATAAAATAGAAAGTAGGCTTGCACTCTTCTTCAGTCCAAACCGGGTCTCTGAACCTGGCTCTTCAACATGTCACGAAGCACAGATCAAAACACCCATCACCCACTCGCACGGGCACTCGTGAACACTCTAACTGACTCCAGGTCTAAACCGAATCATTCGGACGAGGGAGCCAACTAACTCACAGGTGTCAAACTCATTCCATCGAGGGCCGAGTGTGTGCAGGTTTCTGTTGCAACCAATGCACTACACCAGGTGATTTCACTAATTAGCTGACTTCTTCAACTAAGGGAGGGACCTAATTAGTGAAATCACCTGGAGTTGTGCATTGGTTGCAACAGAAACCTGCACACACTCGGCCCTCGATGGAATGAGTTTGACACCCCTGCTGTACCTGACTCCAGGTGTAAACCGGATCATGCGGACGAGGGAGCAATAGATGAGCACCCTGGGATATTTACAGACGATCCACTTGTCTGCGTTGAGGGGATAATTTTCTAAAGCACGCGTCTGTCTCAGAGAATGAATGTAATCCCAGTCAGCAGTGACACCGTTTTGTGTTGTTGTAAAAAAACACAACAGAATATGTGTGCTGAGAACCATGCATTAATAAACAAATCAAATCAAATGTATTTGTATAGCGCTTTTAACAAATGCATTGTCTCAAAACGCTTAACAGAAGGGAACCCAGGCCTAGCCTGCAAAGCAAGCCTAAAGGCAACAGTGGCAAGGAAAAACTCCCTTGATACAATACATTTACATTTTAAGCATTTAGCAGACGCTCTTATCCAGAGCGACTTACAAGATGTGCATTAATACATGGTAGGAACAATCATAGTTAGTGCAAGAGATCAGTGCAGTAATACAGCAATAGACATCATTGCAGGCAGCTGCGTACCATACCTGTAACACTGGGAAGGAAAAGGTTATGGTTTATAGGGAGAAACCTTGAGAGGAACCAGACTAAAAGGGGGGGGGGGAGCCCATCCTCTTCTGGCCGGCACAGGGGGTGTGTCCAAAAAAAGACCGTATCATGGTCAGTCCAAAGGTCATGCATATGCGTATAGTGCTGCTGCATTGTGGGTAGTGTAGTTTAAATAAACGAAGGCCAGCATTACTCTCATGGCCCGCAGGGGAGGAAGTGCACTCAAAGTGTGTCTCTATAATCGAACCCATAAGCCACATATGTGCTCCATTTCAATTCTATTATCCCAATGATTATTCTAAACCCCTGAAGTCAAAGGGTGGTTAATTCATATGCATATGGAACGTTTTAGAAAATTTGCAACGGGTCCAAATATCGACGCGAGGTGCTCAAAACGATTCCCAGCTGTGAGCGATAACCGGGTTTGAAATGATAAACTATAAAATCGCTCGCCAGCGCGCACACGCACACACACACACACACAGGGGAGAATGTTTTATCCTTGTGTAAACCTGTCAATCAACACACTTCCTTAGGGTATAGACAATCTGAGAGGGGGGAGGGGGGGGGGGGAGAGTGTAAGGGAGGGAACAGCTAATGGAAGGGAAGCCAGCGTCTGTACTGGCTGTACTGGCTGTACTGGGACTCATGTGAGAAACGGAAGGAGGGAGGGAGGAGGGTGTGGGTCCCGCAGAATCGTCAGGGAACAGCGTAGAAAAGAGCACTTCCTCATTTTGCATTTTACATTTTAAACATGTAGCAGACTTACCGGCAGACTCAGGGCAGTTATTTAGCTGTTCATTTTCCTAAGCTGCGTCTTAGGTGTCTGGGTTCGTTCCAGATCTGTTTTAGGTCTGTGCTGCGTCACAAAGTTTATTTTTCTTTCTTGTCCCTCTACGTGGGTCAGTGGCTGGTTTCTCCTCCTTTTGATGTGATCGGTTATGGGAGCTAAACACGTAGCACTCCGAGATCATCTTTTAGGAGGTAGATTGTCAGTTCTCTGTTCCCCGTAGTGGTCCTTTTTATTTCGTCGGCAGCTTAGCATTTATTCCTCGACGCTGTCCGATATCTTAGAGTCGCCCTCCTTTCTGGGTCGTGGTTTGTTTGGCTACTCGCCAGTGTTTTTTAGTTCCGTTTTACTACCGGTCGCAGACCGCATTTATTCGCCCTCTGTTGTGGGTAGTTATTATTTCGCTATATGCGGGGGTATCGTTTTCCCATTTAGTTACTGTCACGTTTCTCGCAGGGTATCGTCCCTTGCTTCCCAGCGTATTTTAGTGGGCACCCTGATTCGTCAGGAGTTCCTTATTTGATCCCCTATTGGTCGCACTTGGGCCTCACCCCTACAAGCCCTCACACAATGGCGTGTATTATATTATTATATTATCGAGAGCGACTTACAAGATGTGCATTAATACATGGCAGGAACAATCATAGTTAGAGCAAGAGATCAGTGCAGTAACACAGCGATAGACATCATTGCAGGCAGCTGCGTAGCATACCTGTAACACTGGGAAGGAAAAGGTTATGGTTTATAGGGAGAAACCTTGAGAGGAACCAGACTAAAAGAGGGGTGGGGGCCCATCCTCTCCTGGCCAGCACAGGGTGTGTGTCCAAAAAAAAGACCATATCATTGGTCAGTCCAAAGGTCATGTATGCGTATAGTGCTGCTGCATTGTGGGTAGTGTAGTTTAAATAAACGAAGGCCAGCATTACTCTCATGGCCCGCAGGGGAGGAAGTGCACTCAAAGTGTGTCTCTATAATCGAACCCATAAGCCACATATGTGCTCCATTTCAATTCTATTATCCCAATGATTATTCTAAACCCCTGAAGTCAAAGGGTGGTTAATTCATATGCATATGGAACGTTTTAGAAAATTTGCAACGGGTCCAAATATCGACGCGAGGTGCTCAAAACGATTCCCAGCTGTGAGCGATAACCGGGTTTTGAAATGATAAACTATAAAATCGCTCGCCAGCGCGCACACGCACACACACACACACACAGGGGAGAATGTTTTATCCTTGTGTAAACCTGTCAATCAACACACTTCCTTAGGGTATAGACAATCTGAGAGGGGAGGGGGGGGGGGGAGAGTGTAAGGGAGGGAACAGCTAATGGAAGGGAAGCCAGCGTCTGTACTGGCTGTACTGGCTGTACTGGGACTCATGTGAGAAACGGAAGGAGGGAGGGAGGAGGGTGTGGGTCCCGCAGAATCGTCAGGGAACAGCGTAGAAAAGAGCACTTCCTCATTTTGCATTTTACATTTTAAACATGTAGCAGACTTACCGGCAGACTCAGGGCAGTTATTTAGCTGTTCATTTTCCTAAGCTGCGTCTTAGGTGTCTGGGTTCGTTCCAGATCTGTTTTAGGTCTGTGCTGCGTCACAAAGTTTATTTTTCTTTCTTGTCCCTCTACGTGGGTCAGTGGCTGGTTTCTCCTCCTTTTGATGTGATCGGTTATGGGAGCTAAACACGTAGCACTCCGAGATCATCTTTTAGGAGGTAGATTGTCAGTTCTCTGTTCCCGTAGTGGTCCTTTTTATTTCGTCGGCAGCTTAGCATTTATTCCTCGACGCTGTCCGATATCTTAGAGTCGCCCTCCTTTCTGGGTCGTGGTTTGTTTGGCTACTCGCCAGTGTTTTTTAGTTCCGTTTTACTACCGGTCGCAGACCGCATTTATTCGCCCTCTGTTGTGGGTAGTTATTATTTCGCTATATGCGGGGTATCGTTTTCCCATTTAGTTACTGTCACGTTTCTCGCAGGGTATCGTCCCTTGCTTCCCAGCGTATTTTAGTGGGCACCCTGATTCGTCAGGAGTTCCTTATTTGATCCCCTATTGGTCGCACTTGGGCCTCACCCCTACAAGCCCTCACACAATGGCGTGTATTATATTATTATATTATCGAGAGCGACTTACAAGATGTGCATTAATACATGGCAGGAACAATCATAGTTAGAGCAAGAGATCAGTGCAGTAACACAGCGATAGACATCATTGCAGGCAGCTGCGTAGCATACCTGTAACACTGGGAAGGAAAAGGTTATGGTTTATAGGGAGAAACCTTGAGAGGAACCAGACTAAAAGAGGGGTGGGGGGCCCATCCTCTCCTGGCCAGCACAGGGTGTGTGTCCAAAAAAAAGACCATATCATTGGTCAGTCCAAAGGTCATGTATGCGTATAGTGCTGCTGCATTGTGGGTAGTGTAGTTTAAATAAACGAAGGCCAGCATTACTCTCATGGCCCGCAGGGAGGAAGTGCACTCAAAGTGTGTCTCTATAATCGAACCCATAAGCCACATATGTGCTCCATTTAAATTCTATTATCGCAATGATTATTCTAATCCCCTGAAGTCAAAGGGTGTTAATTCATATGCATATGGAACGTTTTAGAAAATTTGCAACGGGTCCAAATATCGACACAAGGTGCTCAAAACTATTCCCAGCTGTGAGCGATAACCGGGTTTGAAATGATAAACTATAAAATCGCTCGCCAGCGCACACACGCACACACACACACAGGGGAGAATGTTTTATCCTTGTGTAAACCTGTCAATCAACATGCTTCCTTAGGGTATAGGCAGTGTGCAATCTGAGAGGGGAGAGGAGGGGGGGGAGGGGGAGGAGTAAGGGAGGGAACAGCTAATTGAAGGGAAGCCAGTGTCTGTACTGGCTGTACTGGGACTCATGTGAGAAACGGAAGGAGGGAGGGAGGAGGGTGTGGGTCCCGCAGAATCGTCAGGGAACAGCACAGAAAAGAGCACTTCCTCATTTTACATTTTTACATTTTAAACATGTAGCAGACGCTCTTATCTGTGGTTCTGTGTGGCTCAGTAGGTAGAGCGTGGTTCTGTGTGGCTCAGTAGGTAGAGTGTGGCTCTGTGTGGCTCAGTAGGTAGAGTGTGGTTCTGTGTGGCTCAGTAGGTAGAGCGTGATTCTGTGTGGCTCAGTAGGTAGAGCATGGTTCTGTGTGGCTCAGTAGGTAGAGCGTGGTTCTGTGTGGCTCAGTAGGTAGAGCATGGTTCTGTGTGGCTCAGTAGGTAGAGCGTGGTTCTGTGTGTCTCAGTAGGTAGAGCGTGGTTCTGTGTGTCTCAGTAGGTAGAGTGTGGTTCTGTGTGTCTCAGTAGGTAGAGCGTGGTTCTGTGTGGCTCAGTAGGTAGAGCGTGGTTCTGTGTGGCTCAGTAAGTACAGCGTGGTTCTGTGTGGCTCAGTAGGTAGAGCGTGGTTCTGTGTGGCTCAGTAGGTAGAGCGTGGTTCTGTGTGGCTCAGTAGGTAGAGCGTGGTTCTGTGTGGCTCAGTAGGTAGAGTGTGGTTCTGTGTGTCTCAGTAGGTAGAGCATGGCGTTGGCAACGCTTAGGTTGTGGGTTCAACTCCCACTGGGACCACATATACTGAGAAATGTATGCATTCACTACTGTAAGTCGCTTTGGATAAAAGCGTCTGCTAAATGGCGTATATTATATTATGTTATTATCCAGAGTAACTTACAAGATGAACTGGGCTTGTAACTCAGAGGTTGCAGGTTCATAGAAATAGCGGGTCTAATTGGCCAAAATGGGATAAAATCAGAAACAAAAATAATTTAAAAAAACTTTTTTTTAAACTGATCCTGGGGCAGTAACCACATTTTCCGAACAGATGGCTAGGGTCTGCATCTGGGTCAGGTAAACTGATCCTGGGTCAGGTGTTGGGGGAAGGAGGCACCACGAGCCCCAACCTGTGTTGAAGTGGGAATCTGTTTATTAAAATATATATTTTTATACAGGTCAGTTTATGCCCCTCTTTAAGATCCAGCTGTTGCACATCAATACTACATGTATTTATGAAAAATAGTCAAATTATTATTCTTTTTTATAGGTGTGCTGGTAACCTTCGGCCTAAAAGTAAGAGCTTTTTTTTGCCATTTGCTAAGTAATTATATTACTTTATATATTTTCTCTAACACAAAAATATTGTGTTAGAGAAAGAAAAAAAGATTACACATTTTAATTTTGAATTGTTTATTTAACAGTTGGCAAATACATTAGTTGCCCCAGAGTTAGAAAAACAGCTAAATTCCATCTGTAGTAACTGGTAGTTAAGTACAAGGCAGGTTGCCATGAGAGGGAGAGAGGAGAGAGAGAGAGAGAGAGAGGGGAGAGAGAGAGAGAGAGAGGGGGAGAGAGAGTGGGAGAGAGAGAGAGAGAGAGAGGGAGAGAGAGAGAGAGAGAGAGAGGGAGAGGGGGAGAGAGAGAGAGGGAGAGAGAGAGAGAGGAGAGGGGAGGGGAAGAAAGAGAGAGAGAGAGAGAGAGAGGAGAGGGGAAGAAAGAGAGAGAGAGAGGGAGAGAGAAAGAGAGAGAGAGGAGAGAGAGAGAGAGAGAGGGAGAGAGAGAGAGAGAGAGAGAGACAGAGGAGAGGGGAAGAAAGAGAGAGAGAGAGAGAGAGAGAGAGGGGAAGAAAGAGAGAGAGAGAGGGAGGGAGAGAGAAAGAGAGAGAGAGGGAGAGAGAGGGAGAGAGAGGGAGAGGGAGAGAGAGAGAGTGGGAGAGAGAGAGAGAGAGAGAGAGAGGGAAGAAAGAGAGAGAGAGAGAGAGAGAGAGAGAGGGAGAGGAAGAAAGAGAGAGAGAGAGAGAGAGAGAGAGAGAGGGGAAGAAAGAGAGAGAGAGAGAGGGAGAGGGGAAGAAAGAGAGAGAGAGAGGGAGAGAGAAAGAGAGAGAGAGGAGAGAGAGAGAGAGAGAGGGAGAGAGAGATTCTGACTGATCTGATTCCCCACTTCTGCATCCTTTCTGACCGCTGTGGATCTGAGTCTCTGCAGTTCTAGGAATCGGTACAGGAATACACTTTATTAGCCATGTTACAGGAAGTAATGGGAATTTGTCTTTTCGCATATCTCTCCAAGATACACACACACACACACACGCACATTACATTACAGGCATTTAGCAGACGCTCTTATCTAGAGCGACTTACACAGTTTACATTTATTTACCAATCCATTTATACAGCTGGATATTTTACTGAAGCAATTCAGGTTAAGTACCTTTAGCTCAAGGGTACAACAGCAGTGTCCCACCTGGGGATTGAACCAGCAACCTCTGAGTTACAAGCCCAGCTCCCTAACCACTACACTACACTGCCTTCCTTAGACATAAACATACACATAGACATAGACCACAATACATATGTATTCCATCAGACAGGTCTGAGCGCAGGGTCAGCCATAATAATAATAATAATATATGCCATTTAGCAGACGCTTTTATTTAGCAGACACTTTTATCCAGTGACTTACAGTAGTGAATTCCATTTTCAGTATATATGGCCCCAGTGGGATTCAACCTAAGCGTTGCCAACGCCATGTTCTACCAACTGAGCCATATGCAAGATTGCATTCGTTCGGTTCACAGCGCGCACCGAACCCAAAAGTCCTGCACCGAACGGTTTGGTGCGAATACGTGTTCACCGTTACACCCCTAATACCCGTGGCGCTGCATGGCTGCTCTTGCAAGGCGCGAGTCTCTCGGGCTGAACCCTGATCTAATTCGATGCAGTGCTCTCTTCCGTGACTCTGGGCACGCACATGCAACGTCGAGCAAGAGAGCGAGCGTAGCCAGTGTAGCGCAGCGGCAGAACAGATAGATAGATAGATAGATAGATAGAACTTTATTTCAAATATGCAAAACAAAACCAATACAGTCCTGTAGCCTTAACAGCCATTATAACGAAACAAAAACAATGGAGAGAAAAAAACAAAAGAAAAAAAAATGACCAAACAATGGACTTTTTATTTTATTTTTACATATTTGAAAAGGAGTGAGAAGAAGTATACACTTATTTAATCCCACCCCTTTTTATTAAATCATAAATTACTCAATTAGAACTACCTGTTCCCTATATGGTCAAACTTAATACAATTTTATATAATACATACATTCTAAATAGGGTGGCACGGTGGCGCAGTGGATAGCGCTGTCGCCTCACAGCAAGAAGGTCTCGGGTTCGAATCCAGGCCGGGGGCCTTTCTGTGCGGAGTTTGCATGTTCTCCCCGTGTCCGCGTGGGTTTCCTCCGGGTACTCCGGTTTCCTCCCGCAGTCCAAAGACATGCACGTTAGACTAATTGGAGAGTCTAAATTGCCCGTAGGCATGAGTGTGTGAGTGAATGGTGTGTGTGTGCCCTGCGATGGATTGGCGACCTGTCCAGGGTGTATTCCTGCCTCTCGCCCCTATGCATGCTGGGATAGGCTCCAGCCCCCCCGCGACCCTGACCAGGAATAAGCGGCTTAGACAATGAGATGAGATGAGACATACATTCTAAATATATACATACATATACACCCTACACACACACACAGCCACACCATCACCACAAGTGATCTTAGAAATGGCCTCATGCCACACCAGCAGCACCACTACCCCAAACGGGCAGCCCCACAATCTTAGTTTAGTTTAGTTTAGTTTAGTTTATTAGTTTATTATTTCGAGGACATTCTAGATACATGAACCATATAAAATACAGTAAAAAAGGCAGCATTAACCTAGTCGGTTAATTTTCAGCTGTAGTCCCCGGCCAGTTGTTAAAAAGCATCCTAAAAAGTAAAGTAACAAGTAAAAAGTAAAATCATTGATTAAAATAATACATTTCGATACCCTAAGGGCACATATGATCTTCTGTGACTCTTGTAAACAGTGAATGATTGAGATGCCCTGAATAACGGGGGCTATAAATACACACACACACACACACACGCGCGCACGCTCTCTCGTGTATTGACTCTGAAATCTCGGGAGCCGTGCGGCCTTGAGACCCGGACGGGGGCTGAGATTGCGTTCTGCTCCGAGCGAGCGCCTCGGAGTCTCAACGTAAAACGCAGTGGACATCGCGTTCCGCGAGCCAGTGACGACGAACGAGGCTCACGCGCGCACGTTTGTTCGTGCAAACGCAAGAAAACAAGACTATGATGCGAGAATCCACGACAACGTGATCTCCAGCCGACACGAGCGTATATATAGGGTTGTTTGTCAAAAGGACTCATATGATCGTTTGGCGCTGTATATCAGCCAAAGAAGTGCATTTTTACATTAACATTTTAAGCATTTAGCAGATGCTCTTATCCAGAGAGACCTACAAGATGTGCATTAATACATGGTAAGAACAATCATAGTTCACACAAGAGATCAGTGCAGTAATACAGCGACCATACCTGTAACACTGGGAAGGAAAAGGTTAGTGCAGTGTTGAGCAAGTAAGCAGTGGTGATGACAATAGGCTAGGTGTACAGAATTCAGTGGTAGTGGAGTCTGAAGAGGTGGGTTTTGAGTCTCTTGGAAGATCTCAAGTGATTGCCTGCGTGCTTCCAATTATTGTATCTTTTAAACTAAATATGTGTCGTTCTGAGCGGTTTAAACAAACGACCTGTACTGCCGTTTTCTGGAGAAAAGTGTGTGAAATGGTCACAAAATGAATCATGTTTTGACAAACGGCCTGTATGGTCGTTTTGGTTGGAGATCATGTTGGAGAATGCTCAAGTTTCAGAGGCACGGCTTGCAAACACTTGAAATGCAAATGTTCCATCACTTATAATAATAATAATTATAAAAAAATGTTTCAGTTAATAGCTCTGGAAGAAATAATGGTTTAAGCGGAATGATGATTTGTGATCATTAGTATATGCCCCCAACCTTTAAAAAAAAATTGTTTTCAAATTTTTACCCGTTCTTCTCCAAATTTGGTTGCCAATTATACCCTCTATTTATCCCAATTCACCCTCCCCCATGAGTCCGCCGCCCGTCCTCCGGGTAACGAGACAATTTTTCCGAGACGGAACCTGACCATGGACGCCCTTCCTGCTCCTCGACGAAACCGAGCCGGCTCACCCTCCCACCTCCCCTGGGGCGGACATCCAAACGCCGCCCCTGATCGGGGCTGACGACCAGGGCCAGTCTGGTAGAGACGGGTTTAGAACCGCGTCCCTGAGAGGCACACTAATATAAATATAATATATGCCATTTAGCAGACGCTTTTATCCAAAGCGACTTACAGTGGTGAATGCATTTTCAGTATATGTGGCCCCAGTGGGGATTGAACCCACAACCTAAGCGTTGCCAACTGAGCCACAGAACCACATGTACACTCGTACAGGACCAGCCAAAATACAGTGCGTTAAACTGCCACGCTATCCACTACCCCTGAAGCTGTATTTAACAACACACTGTCTTTGTTTTGTATATATATATTGGCTCAATCAGAGTTGATTACAATAGAAGCGCTCCTCTCATTACATTACAGGCATTTGGCAGACGCTCTTATCCAGAGCGACGTACAACAAAGTGTTAACCGTAGTCAAGAACACTTTAGCTGAAAGCCACCCTAGCGGGAAGTACAGTTTCTAGGTGCTAGGAGCAACCACATAGTTAAACTAAGACCCTGTAGGTAAATCTGTAGCCACAATTCAAAGGCAGCAATAAAGCAATCAGTGTGGAAAATAATGCCTAAGCCTAATACAATACATAAACAAGTAGACATGTGTAAAACTAAGCAGCTACGTCCCTAAGTTAACAGAAAACGGACGACAGGGAGAGGTGCACCCTGAAGAGACGAGTTTTCAGTCGCCGAGGTATATATACTCTCGTGGCATTTACATTCAGGTAACACGTGGTACAGATCCGTCAAAGCACGAACAAACAGACTCAAAAACAGTTTCTACCCATCAGCAATAACTACACTTAATGCAGCTACAAAATAACCTGTGATACATGTCTGAAAGTGCAATACTTATCTTAAAGTGCAATAAGGGAATGTGCAATGACGGAGAATGTTTGAATGTGTGGTTGTGTGTGTTTCACTTAGTATTTATCCTAGATATATTATTCTGTAAATTACTGATATTTTTTTATTCGTACATGTCTTTATATACTGTTGTAATTTTGCACTGACTGGTTGGCATTTCAATTTCGTTGTACGTGTTACAATGACAAATAAAGGATCTATCTATCTATCTACACACATTAACACACATACATGCGCCCCCACACACACACACACACACACTAATTCTCACACTCCCACACACTCACACACACATACATACACACACACATTCTCTCTCTCTCACACTCACACACACACACACACACTCACACACACACACACATCCACACTATCACTCTCACACTCACACACACACACACACACACTCACACACACACACACACACACACACACACACACACTCACACACACACACACTCACACACACACACTCACACACACACACACACATCCACACTATCACTCTCA
>JAINUG010000564.1:105000-107500 GCA_029706075.1 Aldrovandia affinis
AGGATGTCCATAGCAATGGACTGGAAGAGGGGGAAGGAATGGGATCAAGAGGGCAGGTGGTGGGACGGTGGGAGAGAACAAGTTGAAGGATGTCAGAGTCAGGGAGGGGTGAGAAGGAGGACAGAGGAGTGGGAGGTTTAGGTAGCGGGATGGGAGAGGGAGAGGTTGGGGGAAGGAGTTGCGAATGACCTCAACCTTCTCGTGAAAGAAGGATGAGAAGTCATCGGCGGTTATAGAGGAGGGGGTGGGGGAGGAGGAGGGGTGAGGAGAGAGGAAAATGTAGCATAGAGTTTACGTGGGTTGGAAACAGAGGATTGTATCTTAGAAAGGAAGAATGCAGACTTAGCAGAGGAGAGGTTAGCGGAGAAGGAAGCCAGGAGTGTGTGGAAGTCAGACAGAGCTGCAGGGGATTTGGATTTTCTCCATTTCCTTTCTGCCGCACGCAGCTTCAGTCGGTTAGCCCGAATGGAATCGGTTAGCCAGGGGGCGGGGGGCGGAGACGAGCGGGTTTAGCGGATAGAGGACAGAGTAAGTCAAAGGAGGAGGAGAGAGAGGAAAGTAGGGTGGATGATGCTACTTCAGCAGGTAGCTGAGAGAAGGCATCAGTAGGGGAAGGGAAGATAGGACAGTAGCTGACAGGGCAGCGGGTGAGAGAGTGCGGAGGTTGCGACGGACAAGGACAGTGGGAGCAGGTGAAGATGGTTTAGGGACAGAGGGGAGGGGGAGGGAGAAAGACAGAAAGGAATGGTCAGACACATGTAGAGGCGATACCGTAATGTTGGGTGAGGCACAGTTCCTGGTGAAGACCAGGTCCAGTTGGTTACCGGCCTTGTGGGTGGATGGGGATTCAGCCATGGTGAAGTCAAAGGACTGAAGCAGGGGGAGGAATGCAGAGGCCTGGGAGGACTCTAGCTGCAGGTTGAAGTCCCCGAGGAGTAAGACGGGAGTGCCATCCTCAGGGAAGGCACTGAGTAGGGCATCCATCTCATCTAGGAAACTCCCCAGTGGACCTGGAGGGCGGTAAAGAACAATGATGTGCAGTTTACATGGAACAGTGACAGTGACAGCATGAAATTCAAAGGAGGAGGGGGAGAAGTGAGGAAGAGGAACAATACCAAATCTCCACAGGGGGGAGATCAGTATACCTGTCCCTCCACCTCTACCTGAGGGTCGTGGAGTGTGGGAGAAGGTGTAGGCGGCAGAGAGAGCAGCAGGGGTGGCCGTGTTTTGCGGAGTGATCCAGGTCTCCGTAAGCGCCAGGAACTGCAGGGAGAGTAGCGAGGCCTGGGCCGAGATGAAATCGGCCTTCCGGACAGCGGACTGGCAGTTCCATAGTCCGCCAGCTACCACCACGTCAACACCGGGAGATCTAGGAGGGTGGATGAGGTTGGACAGATTACGGGTGTGGGTAGAATCTCTCCTTCTAGGCAATCTAGAAGAGGAGACATGGACTGGGATAGGGAGGAAGCATGTAGTGTTAGATGCAGAGGAAGTAGAACAGGGAGATACAAAACTATGATACTTACCTTGCGGCGAGCACTCCCTAGCTGGCCCCCCTCGGTGGACTCCTGCAGGTAGACTCCTTTGTCTTTGTCCGCTGAGTCTTCGTTCGGTTTTGTAAGTCAGAAGTTGCTGGTTCAATCCCCAGGTGGCGGCACTGCTGTTGTACCCTTGAGCTAAAGGCACTTAACCTGAATTGCTTCAGTAAAATATCCAGCTGTATAAATGGATTGCATGTAAAGAAATGTAAACTGTGTAAGTTGCTCTGGATAAGAGCGTCTGCTAAAATGTAAATGTAATGTACTGCAAATGGTTGAATGAATGAATTAGTATGTAATAATGTTTTATATTTTTTTGCAAAGATTTATATTTAAAGGAAGAAATGCAAGGCTCAAAGTTACAGTAAACTGTTGCTTTATTTTTAAATTTTGAATTGTTCTCACAAGACAATGATTTTAGTAATATTGTGCATATATCAGAAATGAACTTGCAATGAAGGCTGGCGAAGATAAAGATCAGATTTATTGCGTCCAATTACAGGACAGCCTGTGGCAGCCTAGAAACAGAGCCCAGAGGAGGAGTTAAAACTGTGCCATCTGCTGGCCACACCCCCACAGGACGACTGCCACCTGCAATTAATTAACCAATTAACCACCAGTCAGCAGGGAATGAAACGGGGGCCAGGAGAGAGAGAGAGAGAGAGAGAGAGAGAGAGAGGGAGAGAGAGAGAGAGAGAGAGAGAGAGAGAGAGAGAGAGAGAAAAAAAGAAAAAAAAAAAAAAAGTAATAACCGTTTCCTTCCCAGTGTTACAGGTATGGTACGCAGCTGTCTGCAACGATGTCTATCGCTGTATTACTGCACTGATCTCGTGCGCGAACTATGATTGATGCACATCTTGTAAGTCGCTCTGGACAAGAGCATCTGCCAAATTGGGAGAAAAATCTGAAACAAATTCATTAATTTTTAAAAATAAATAACTATTTTTGGACCTGCGCAGCCA
>JAINUG010000564.1:115000-127500 GCA_029706075.1 Aldrovandia affinis
TTTAATTAATATGGAGCTCATGACAGTGCTCATATCCTATAGCTGTTATTATCTCTAAAACAAAGGAGAGAATGAGTACGGAAGAGAAACAGTTTAATCATGTCGGGTCATCTTGTGCGTTGCGTCTAAAATCTCAAATGTGACGGTAATTATTTTCTGGGCCCCATATTATATAAATGTCTTTGATCCTTTGCATTAGAAACATGTCAAGACTTCACAAAACTGCGTACGTTTTTTTTTTTTTTGAAGTGCCCCATCTCATTCGTACCTTTGATTTCTCCGCTGCCAAATTAGTGTGACGCATGAGACGAGCGACAGTATGGAAGGGCGCATTCTGAACATCAATAATGCCGCATCACAGAAGAGAGTGTGAGCACCATCTCAAACGAGTCCTGGATGGACAGCATTGATCTGTGCACGTTAGTTCCTCAGCTACTCAAATCGGTAATTGCGTCTGTAATTTGATAGGCCCTAATATTAGCACACTTTTCACAGGTGGCAGTGTGGTGTAATGGTTAGGGGGAGCAGGACTTGTGCTGGTTCGATCCCCAGGTGGGGACACTGTCATTGTACCCTTGAGCTAAAGGTACTTAACCTGAATTGCTTCAGAAAAATATCCAGCTGTATAAATGGATTGTATGTAAACTGTGTAAGTTGTTCTGGATAAGAGTGTCTGCTGAATGCCTAAAATGTAAAAGTAAATGTAAATTTTCTCCCTCCCTTTTAAAATGGTCTTTTGGCCTTACGGGTCGATACTGGCCAATGTGAACAGGGTTTGATTCCACCGGCCGTGCCACGCTGTGACCGGGAGTGCCACTAGGGGGTGGCGATTGGCTATCTGGAAGAAAGCCGATATGAGTTTGATTGGCCCACCGGAGTTACAGTCGGCCTTTGTCACTTTGTCACTGCCGGTCTCAGGACTGCGGCAGCGAACTCACAATACGAGGGGGATTTGCTACTAAATTGGGAGAAAAATCTGAAAAAAAAAAAAAATTCATTCATTCATTAATAAAAAAATCCATCATTTTTGCAGGTCTGAAAATCTGTCCACACCAGGAGATGGGTTTGTGTGTTTAGATCCAGAATCATCCTCCTACAAAGTTTGGGAAACAGTTTGTCCTTCATTTCATTTTATTTTATTTTTTATTTCTTCAGTTTGTCCTTCCTACGGATGCGGCCACGTTACTTTATAATTGAATCTCAGAATTCAATTTGGAGATGTTTTAGGAGGACCAGAATGGTGCAAATTGCTTAATGGATTTTAAGACTTCCCATCATCTCATGTAATCTCCTTTATTTATTGAATTAGTTTCTTTAGAAAAGTTCGAAAAACACTGTTCCTATATCCTGGTAAAGTGGAGATTGTTCAAGGTGTTGCTCTTGCAATTTTGGCCACGATCCCGAATAGATTTCAATACTCGGGTCAAACTCCACACGCTAAAGTAATGAGTTTAGAGTTTTCATCTTTTGGGCTGGCCTTGTTTGCACTCTGATCAGAGAGGGCTGGGTTTGGAACGCCAGAAAGGAGAGAACATAAGATAAAATAGCCTTTATTAATCCCGGGGGGGGGGGGGAATTTGGTTTGTCACAGCAGCAATGATACAGGAGGCAGTGAAAGAACACACAAGACATACAGGACATCACAGTATACTGAATAATAAATACAAGATAAATATATTTTTTTAAACCAGAGTAAAAACCTAGCAGCTATACAGACATGTATACATGTATATAACTGTATTTGTGTATTATTGTAACCTGCATATTTTACTATTAACAATGTGAACCTGACTTTTATTGTAACTTCAGTATCTTTACTGTTGTAACTTGAATATTTTATAAGGACCCCAGGAAGACTAGCCTGTTGTTTTGTGCATCGGCTAATGGGGATCCTGAATAAACAATAAACAATAAACAGACAGCTAACAGCTATACAGACAGGTGTACAGACAGCCATAGAGACCAAAAATTATAAAAATAAAAAATATAAAAAAATTAAAAAATTTAATGAAAAAATATTGAACAAAAAAAAGATATAAAAAATGTACAAATAAAAAAAAATTATAAAAATAAAAAAATGTAATAAAAAATATTGAATAAAAAAATTGGACAAAAAAAAATATATATATAAAATTTAAATATTAAAAAAATTATAAAAAGAAAATAATGTAAAAAGAAAAAAGAACATTTAAAAATGACTAAAAACAAAATTAATATTGAAAAAAATTGACAAAAAAATACATAAAAAATGTAAAAAGAAAAATAATTATTTAAAAAAGGAATAAAAAAGACAGATATACAGACAGACACACAAACAGATACACAGACAGACACACAGACAGATACACAGACAGACAGACACACAGACAGACACACAGACAGACACACAGACACACAAAAATTATAAATATAAAAAAATGTAATAAAAAAATTTGAAAAAATTGGCCAAAAAAAAAATATTGAAAAATTTAAAAATAAAAAAATATAAAAAAGAAAATAATGTAAAAGAAAAAAACATTTAAAAATTACTCAAAATTTCAGTTAAAAAAAAATAATATTGAAAAAAATGTAATAAGAAAAATAATTATTTAAAAAAGGAATAAAAAAGACAGATATACAGACAAACACACAGACAGACACACAGACAGACACACAGACACACAGACAGACAGACAGACAGACACACAGACAGACACACAGACAGACACACAGACACACAAAAATTATAAATATAAAAAATGTGATAAAAATAAATATTGAAAAAAATTGGAAAAAAAAATATATAAAAATTTAAAAAGAAAAAAATTAGAAAAACAAATTAGAAAAACAAAAATTTAATGAAAAAATATTGAACAAAAAAGATATTAAAAATGTACAAATTAAAAAATTATAAAAGAAAAAAATGTAATAAAAAATATTGAATAAAAAAATTGGACAAAAAAATATATATAAAATTTAAAAAGAAAAATATTATAAAAAGAAAATAATGTAAAAAGAAAAAAAGAACATTTAAAAATTACTAAAAACAAAATTAATATTGAAAAAAATACATAAAAATGTAATAAAAAAAGACAGATATACAGACAGACACACAAACAGATACACAGACAGACACACAGACAGATACACAGACACACAGACAGACACACAGACAGACACACAGACAGACACACAGACACACAAAAATTATAAATATAAAAAAATGTAATAAAAATAAATATTGAAACAAAATTGGACAAAAATATATATAAAAATGTAAAAAAAAAAAAATTATAAATAGAAAATAATGTAAAAAGAAAAAAACATTTAAAAATTACTCAAAATTTCAGTAAAAAAATTAATATTGAAAAAAATGTAAAAAGAAAATAATTATTTTAAAAAGGAATAAAAAAGACAGATATACAGACAAACACACAGACAGATACACAGACAGACACACAGACAGATACACAGACAGACAGACAGACAGACAGACAGACAGACACACAGACAGACACACAGACACACAAAAATTATAAATATAAAAAAATGTGATAAAAATAAATATTGAAAAAAAAATTGGACAAAAAAAAATATATAAAAATTTTAAAAGAAAAAAATTAGAAAAAAAAATTCACCAAAAAAAAAAAAACATTTAAAAATGACAAAATAAAAATGACTCAAAATTTCAGTAAAAAAAAAAATATTATTGACCAAAAACAATTGGACACAAAAAAATATATAAAAAATTTAAAAGGAAAAAAATATATTTAAAAAAACATTTAGAAAAAGACAGCTATACAGACAGGTGTACCACAGACAGATACACAGACAGACACACAGACAGATACACAGACAGACACACAGACAGACACACAGACAGATATACAGACAAAAAATGATAAAAAAAAAAATGTCATAAAAAAATATTGAAGAAAAAAATTGGACAAAAAAATATATATAAAAAATGTAAGAAAAAAAAAAAATGATAAAAATAAAAAAATTTAATAAAATAAAATATTGAACAAAAAAATTGGACAAAAAAATATATAAAAAATTTAAAAAGAACAAAATATATATATTTTTAAAAAATGTAAAAAAAAAAAAATTCACCCCAAAAGAAAAACATTTAAAAATGACAAAATAAAAATTACTCAAAATTTCTGTAAAAAAAAGAAAAATATATATATATTGGACAAAAAAATATATATAAAAAAATATAAAATAAAAAAATAATAATAATAATTAAAAAATACAACAAGACAGCTATACAGACAGGTTTGGAAAGCCAAAGAGGAGAGAACATCACCTCTCAAATTCAAAAGTCAAAGTGTTTTATTTGTCAAGTGCACAGTATAACACAAGGTCATTCTGAACAATAACATTCTTGGGACATGGCAAGCAACAACTAAGTAGTGACCAATAGCAGAAATATACATAACTGAAAAACAGTAAACAATAAACATTAAACATTTGTAGCAGTTCGGAACCAGTAAAAAGGGTTTACTGTGCCACACCTGGCATTTAACCTTTGCTTTAGTTTTATTGAATACTATCTTCAGCCCTTTTCTCATTGTATATAAATCTGGGTTATTGATCGAGATTCATATTTGTGCACTGTGATGTATGATTATGGCTTTAGGAGTATAACTTTTTTATGATTTAAGTTTTAGGTTTTAAGAATATTGATTTATTTTTTTGGAAAAAGAACAATTGCGTAATTGCCTAATATGATGTATGATTGCATCGTTGCGTAATATGCGCCATTGCATAAAATTGCGTAATATGATGTATGGTGATGGTTTCAGAGTGTAACTTTTTTAGTTTGAAGAATATAGATTTTTTTTTTTTTTTTGAATAATTGCACAATTCCACTCTATGTTATATTATTAACTAATATAACATAAAGTCAGAATACACAGCAGTAGTCTAAACACTATAATATTTAATGCAATTAGGTTTTCTTTGAACAGTGACCTTTATTGTTGTAAATAGCTTACAGTGTACCGGATATAAACTTAATTTTTTCATTAAACGCAAATCAACTGTTCAACTTCGACAAGCTGTGTGTAATTAGATACCCCATCTGTGAGTGCAATGTGCTTATTGGGGGAAAGCTACGAGATTTTAATATAACTATGATTCATTACTTTGCGCTGCTGTCAGAGATTACCATGAGCGGTTATATATACACACTAAAGGGGGTGTGTGGAAGGAAAACTGTCCCTCTCTCTGTCTCTCTCTCTCCGTATCTCTCTCTCTCTCCCTCTCTCTCTCTCCCTCTCCATATGTCTCTCTCTGTCTCTCTCTCTCTCCCTCTGTCTCTCTCTCTCCATATATCTCTCTCTGTCTCTCTCTCTCTCTCTCTCTCTCTCTCTCTCTCTCTGTATCTCTCTCTCTCCCTCTGTCTCTCTCTCTCCATATATCTCTCTCTGTCTCTCTCTCTCTCTCTCTCTCTCTCTCTCTCTCTCTGTATCTCTCTCTCTCTCTCTCTCTCTCTCTCTCTCTCTCTCTCTCTCTCTCTCTCTCTCTCTCTCTGTCTCTCTCTCTCTCCCTCTGTCTCTCTCTCTCCATATATCTCTCTCTGTCTCTCTCTCTCTGTATCTCTCTCTCTCTCTCCCCCTCTCTCTCTCTCTCTCTCTCTCTCTCTCTCTCTCTGTCTCTCTCTCTCTCTCTCCTCTCTGTCTCTCTCTCTCTCTCTCTCTCTCTCTCTGTATCTCTCTCTGTATCTCTCCCTCTCTCTCTCTCTCTGTCTCTCTCTCTCTCTCTCCCTCTGTCTCTCTCCCTCTGTCTCTCTCTCTCTGTCTCTCTCCCTCTGTCTCTCTCCCTCTGACTCTCTCCCTCTGTCTCTCTCCCTCTGACTCAGGAGGGAAAGAGGGGAGAGAAAAATAGAGAGAGAGGGAGAGAAAAAGAGATGGAGAAAGAGAGGGAGAGAGGGAGAGGGAAAGAAAATGTGCACTGAAATGTGCCAAAATGCAAAAAAATATAAAATCATTTGGACAATTCAACAAATCATAAATCCTTCATATATAATAATTTATTCATTATATAATATTAATATATACATATATATATATATATATATACAGGGGTAGACAATATGCTGGAAATACCAATTGAAAAAGGACTCATATTCTGAAGTAACCAAAAAGGAGTCTAAACATAAAGATGTTTTATATTAATGTTGATAGTAATTACCAGTACGTTTCAGCTATAAAAGATGCTTTGAAATCAACACTTTAATACTTGAGTTTCTGAAGGAACTTTAAAAGGAGATCTAAGATATTTTTAAGAGGTCAACTAGTTTTGCAGGTGAAAACTATGAAAATGAGATGCATTTTCCTGGAATAATTTAATTCCACTCAACCCCTTTAGAGGGCCAGGTAAACACCAGTAAACACAAAGCCATTCTGAGTGATCACCTTCATCCTGTGGTGAAGCATTTCTATCCTGATGGGAGTGGTCTCTTCCAGGATGACAATGCCCCCATCCACAGGGCACGAGTGCTCACTGAATGGTTTGATGAGCATGAAAACAATATAAACCATATGCCATGGCCGTCTCAGTCACCAGATCCCAACCCAGTTGAACACTTATGGGAGATTCTGGAGCGGCGCCTGAGACAGCGTTTTCCACCACCATCAACAAAACACCAAATTATGGAATTTCTCCTGGAAGAATGGTGTTGCATCCCTTCAGTAGAGCTCCAGACACTTGTAGAATCTATGCCAAGGTGCACTGAAGCTGTTCTGGTGGCTCGTGGTGACCCAACGTCCTATTAAGACACTTTGTGTTGGTATATACAGGAAACTGCCCAGATAAAGGAGAGTAAATGAAGGGTTCTGGCGGCTCTGTTATGGTGTGGGCTGCATTTTCCTGCCATGGTTCAGGTCCACTCAACCCCTTAGAGAGCAAGGTAAACGCCATTAAATACAAAGCCATTGTGAGTGATCACCTTCATCCTGTGGTGAAGCATTTCTATCCTGATGGGAATTGAGCACTTATGGGAGATTCTGGAGTGGTGCCTGAGACAGCTTAGAAGAATGGTGTTCCATCCCTCCATTACACACTCTCCTTTACACACAACACACACACACACACACACACTCTCCTTTACACACACACACACACACACACACACTCTACACACACACACACACACACACACACACTCCTGTACACACACTGTATTACACACACTGAGTTACACACACTCCTTTACACACACACACTGCTTTACACTTATGGGAGATTCTGGAGTGGCACCTGAAAGAAGAATGGTGTTTCATCCCTCCAATACACACTCTCCTTTACACACACACACACACACACACACTCCTGTACATACACTGCGTTACACACACTCCTGTACACACACACACTGCTTTACACTTATGGGAGATTCTGGAGTGGCGCCTGGGAGGGATTGGAACAATGGTGTTGCATCCCTCCAGTAGAGTTCCAGACACTTGTAGAATTTATGCCAAGGCGCACTGAAGCTGTTCTGGTGGCTCTTGGTATGACACTTTATGATGGTGTTTCCTTTATTTTAGCAGTAACCTGATTCCACATTATATAATGTTCACCTGGACTCACTACATGGGCTCTTCCTGTGTGCCACGCGTGTAGCCAGACTCCCGCGCCTGAGCCACATACACACGCGTGTGCCGGATACACGCTTCGCTGGCCTCCGACGAGCCGGGGAAACGCGCGCTTCTGTCGGCGCAGGTGAAGAGGATCACAGGCCTTGCGGTGTGTTCAAAATTGGGATCGATTCCATTTCCAGTTCAGTCGATAAAGGAAATTAATTTAAATTAATTTCATTTATTGAAAAATCCTCATAAAACATAAAAGGGATTTTTTTTTACAATTTATGAAATTAATTTCCCGTATTTAAATTGAATTAACTCCAACTCTGATAAAACACACACACACACACACACACACACACACATATATATACATATATACAGTATATATATATATATATATATATATATATATATATATATATGTTTCATAGAGACTCTTCCTGTAGTTTAATACAGGCACTTCCTGTAGTAGAAAACAAACAAACAAATAAAATAATAAGAAAATGAGGAGGCACGGTGGTGTAGTGGATAGCGCTGTCGCCTCACAGCAAGAAGGTCCCGGGTTAGAATCCAGGCCAGGGGTCTTTCTGTGTGGAGTTTGCATGTTTCCTCTGGGTACTCTGGTTTCCTCCCACAGTCCAAAGACCTGCATATTAGGAGAGTGGAGAGTCTAAATTGCCCTGTAGGTGTGAGTGAATCATGTTTTTAATTCTGGCAAATACTTACCCTCACAATAGTGTTTGTGTGTGTCTGTGTGAGTGTGTGTGTGCGTGTGAGTAAGTGTGTGTGTGTGTATATGTGTGAGTAAGTGTGTGTGTGTGTGTATGTGTGAGTATGTATGTGTGTGTGTGTGTGTGTGTGTGTATTGTGATTAAGTGTGTGTGTGTATTGTGATTAAGTGTGTGTGTGTGTGTGTGCTCATTTATTTTATTGCTCAGGTGAAAGACGAGAAGGGTATTTTTATCTTTGCTAACCCACTGTTGAAATCATTTTCTTGCTATTTTAAATTCAACACTGCCCCCTGGTGTTCACTGATATTCAACACACCATACAAAGCCTTTGATCCTTTCTGACAATCACAACTTTCTCATCTATCAAATAATAAACCTTTTCACGTGTGTTTAGAGTTTAAACCTTTCTTCACCTGTGTGTGTGTGTGTCTGTGTGTGTGTATATATGCCATTTAGCAGATGCTTTTATCCAAAGCGACTTACAGTAGTGAATGTGTGTGTGTGTGTGTGTGTGTGTGTGTGTGTGTGTGTGTGTGTGTGTGTGTGTGTGTGTGTGTGTGAGAGCACATTGTACCTGGGCAAGATATTTAGTCAGAAACAGGAACCCATCTGACAGTCTTCCATTTTTTCCTAAATTTATTTCAGATTTTTCCCTTGTTTTTTCTCCCAATTTGGTGGCCAATTGTACCCTCTATTTCGAGAGGCACCATGCACCCGCGCCCGCCTCTACAGGACAAGCCAGTACCCTCAAAGACGGAACTCGCCTATTTATTTGTTTTACCCACAGGGAAGTCCTCCGTGCTTCTCAGCGTGTTTGTGCCAGGCTCTCCTCCCCCTCCCCTGGGGCAGATTGCCCATCGCCACCCCCAATCAGGGCAAAGAACTCCGCTTCCTCCGAGACACAACTCACCCACCCACCCACCCACGTTCTGGAGACTCCCTTACGCGCTTCTCAGCGAGTTTGTGCCGGCTCTCCCCCTCCTCCCCCTCCTCCTGGGCCAGACAGCCAATCACCAGAGCCAGATTGGCGCAGCCGGGGGGATCAATCGCGACCGCAGTAGGCAACCAGAACATCCGGGTGAATGCCTTTACCGTTACGCCACCCGAAGCCCCCGTTCCCCATCTAACCGTTTAATGGATTCGTGAGCACCTGCTTCACATCCTCGTCTGGTCATTAAGCCTCATAATTAACACAATTATATCATTATATTATAATTATATACAGTCATTACGGGTTTGGATGGAGCCAGAACCACAAAGGGGTCTGGCACTGTGACAACAGGGCTGTCTGTCACAGGCATAGGGCCTCTATGTACACTTGCTCTTGATAATAATAATAATAATAATAATAATAATAATAATAATATAATAATAATAATAATAGCTTTATTTGTATAGCACCTTTCATACAAACAGTAGCTCAAAGTGCTTTACAGGGAAAGTAAGGCATAAAAATATATATACATATATATATACACACATATACATATATACACGCATATATATACATATACACATATAAATACATACATACATACATACATAGGCATAAGACAAAAGTAAAAAAGAATAATAAAAATAAAAATCAAGAAAATACACATAACAATCATACTCAATTCTAAGGTTTAAAACAGAGACGATAAAATAATAGTCATATAATATAGTCAACCTAATAAATTAATTAATGCAGATTCTCTCTCTGACCGTGATGTTGTTCAGGGGGCAGTAGCTTTCATTCACCAGAAGAATTAAACCCCCACCCCGCCGTTTGCCACTCGTTTCGCTTCTGTCTGCCCGTATACTGGAAAAACCGGTCAAGGATATATATATATATATATATACGCCATTTAGCAGACGCTTTTATCCAAAGCGACTTACAGTAGTGAGTGCATACATGTTCAGTATACTGTATGTGGTCCCAATGGGGATTCAACCCACAACCTAAGCGCTGCCAACGCCGTGCTCTACCTACTGAGCCACAGAGAACCACATGATAAGCCCATGAGTGACAGCTGAAGACTGTTCTTGTGTTCCCATATGAAACCTGTCACTGTGGTCTATCCTGTAAGGGAGTCTCCAGAACGTGGGTGGGGGTGAATTCCGTCTCGAAGGAAGCAGAGTTCACTGCCCTCTGAGAATTAGCTTGCCTCGTAGAGATGAGCGGCGGACTCGTGTGGGGAGGGCAAATCTAAACAAATAAAGGGTGTAATTGGCCACTAAACTGGGAGAAAACTGAAAAAATCTGAAACAAATTAATAAAATTGAATTAAAAATAATAATTTTACCTGCTTATCTTACACATTCCATTTGCGTCATTGCCATCCTCATAAACAGGCATCAACATTTTACATTTTACATTTCAGGCTTTTATCAGACGCTCTTATCCAGAGAAACTTACACAGTTTACATTTCTTTATATACAATCCATTTATACAGCTGGATATGTTACTGAAGCAATTCAGGTTAAGTACCTTTAGCTCAAGAGTACAACAGCAGTGTGCCCCACCTGGGAATTGAACCAGCAACCTCTGAGTTAGGACGCCGCAGTCCAGAGAATTCAGTCTCTTTAGCAGGGGATCACAGCTAGCCATGGAAGGCCACAGCACCTCAGTTTAACCCAGGGTGGGCAATCTTACCCTGTGTGGGCGGTGTGGGTGCAGGCTTTTGTTCCAGCCGAGCAGTAGCTCACCTGATTCCACTAATCAAAGCCCTGATTGAAGACTTTGATTAGCTTTGATTAGTCAAATCTGGCCAAATTCCCAACCAAATAGAATATATATATATATATACATGGAATTGATTAATTCCTCCCTCCTGGCCTCTCCACTGTGTATCTGATGTGTGGTGAGTTTGTACTGGTGCACTATGGTTCACCCAGGTGGGTGCTGCACATTGGTGCTGGTTGAGGTGAGTTTGTTCACCCAGGTGGGTGCTGCACATTGGTGCTGGTTGAGGTGAGTTTGTTCACCCAGGTGGGTGCTGCACATTGGTGCTGGTTGAGGTGAGTTTGTTCACCCAGGTGTGTGCTGCACATTGGTGCTGGTTGAGGTGAGTTTGTTCACCCAGGTGGGTGCTGCACATTGGTGCTGGTTGAGGTGAGTTTGTTCACCCAGGTGGGTGCTGCACATTGGTGCTGGTTGAGGTGAGTTTGTTCACCCAGGTGGGTGCTGCACATTGGTGCTGGTTGAGGTGAGTTTGTTCACCCAGGTGGGTGCTGCACATTGGTGCTGGTTGAGGTGAGTTTGTTCACCCAGGTGGGTGCTGCACATTGGTGCTGGTTGAGGTGAGTTTTCCCTTTCACTGTACGTGTAAAGCGCTTTGGGTACCTTGAAAGGCACTATATAAATCAATCAATTCAATTCTGTGTGACCTGCCTGGTGCATCGTTGGCGTTCAACATCCATCATAATCACAAACTTTTCACCTATTTTTATTTTGTTACATCGCTCTTTGATTTTCCCTGAGATATAAAATGCCAGAGTTGTGACCAAGTCATTGTTATTCAAGTCATAAGTAGGTCTCAAGTCTTAACCTTCCAGTTTCAAGTAAATTCCCAAGTCACCGTGTTCAGGTCAAGTCAAGTCACAAGTCCCAAATTTGAAGTCACATTCAAAACAAGTCTCTCTCTCGAGTCATCCAGCTCAAGTCCAAGTCTAGTCCCCAAGTCACAGACACGCAAGTATAAGTCAAGTCTCAAGTACTTTTATTATTTTTTTTGCAAGTTAACTCTGAAGTCATCAGAATTGGGACTGGAGTGCACAACTCTGTATAACGCTGACTGAGTAGACTTTGCTTGTCTGAAAACCGTTGCTGTTTTTAGAAAGACAAGAAAGGCAGGCCATCGGTTTCCCAGCCTTGTAGTATCAGAGTCCTTCTGTAAGCACAGCCACTGACAGGTGGAGTGTGTGTGTGTGTGTGTGTGTGTGTGTGTGTGTGTGTGTGTGTGGACTCAGGTGGAGGTGTGTGTGGGGACTCAGGTGGAGGTGTGTGTGGGGGCTCAGGTGGAGGTGTGTGTGGGGACGTCCTCTCCCCTGTGACTCAGGTGGAGGTGTGTGTGGGGACGTCCTCTCCCCTGTGACTCAGGTGGAGGTGTGTGTGGGGACGTCCTCTCCCCTGTGACTCAGGTGGAGGTGTGTGTGGGGGACGTCCTCTCCTCTGTGACTCAGGAGGAGGTGTGTGTGGGACGTCCTCTCCGCTGT
>JAINUG010000565.1:0-153780 GCA_029706075.1 Aldrovandia affinis
ATGATCTGAAACATTTAAATGTGACAAATATGCAAAAAATAAGAAATCAGGAAGGGGGCAAATACTTTTTCACGGCACTGTATATCATATCACCAAAATCCAGCACAGATATAAAAGTTGCCACGACGAGTCTCTTTTTTGCCTCAAAGGAAAAACAAGACCCAGTTTCAGCTTTAGTTTCCTCACAAGGTGTTGTATGTGTGGTTTAAAAGAAAGAGAAACATCAATTATAATTCCTAAATATTTATATGTCAGAACAGACTCAATCTTGTTTCCCTGTAGAGTAATAATAGATGGTAGATTTAGTGGCTTTTTCTTTGAGTTGGTAATCATCACTATTGAGTAGCAGTGTTGAGTTACGACAAAAAACATTTAATAAAGTTTGGAACTTTCAGAGATAAGATGTCTGGACTTTCATCACTCCGTGGCATGTTGACAGGAAGTATCCTGTTCACACTGCCAGGCAAAATGTTAATAAGGTCAACATGTGAAACCATGAAACCATCATGTGGCCTGCATTGCCCCAATTGTGAATATGCTATTCCATTGAATCACTTCAGGTGTGACTGAGGAGTCACATTTCATTCAACATTCAACATTCACTGCTGTGGGTATATAAATCCCTGAGCTCAGAGAACAACAGATCAGCTTGCTGACTGATTGGTAAGTGCATAATAATAATAATTTATTATTTTTATAGAAATAATTGTAAATAGCAATAAAATATGAATATAATGGTATAATACTTAATGGTATTGGATTTCTGTAACACTAAATGCATAAAATGAAATGCTATAAATTTGTAACAAATCTCTTTGTTGTTGCCTTTGATTTTGTCACTAGATTTTGCAAGGTCACTGGAGACTTATCCATCCAAAAGACAAGAATGATGATTTCCGAGCTCTGTTGCTACTCCTGTTGATATCGACCATCACGACTCATAACACAGGTACAGTATAATGTCTCTCTGCTTTCAGTACAGTGTTTCAAGTTCAATATAGTGTCAAACAGTTGTCAGCACTTTTACAATACAGTGCAAAACTGCTCTCTGCCCAGGTACAATTTCTTACATCTTACATAAAATAAGATATTGGCATTAAAAAACGTATTGCCAAAAAAGAAACGCATAAAATAAATTGATTCTCAACAACCCAATGTAAATCGGCTGCAACATTATTATTAAATAAGCTTCTGGCGGTGTGAGAGACAGGATGGGAGCTCAAAGCATCTAAATCCATCTCACTGTTACATAAACTGTGAAAATGTATCTTGTTTATCTCTTTGTGTGTTATAGACAACAACGAGATAAGACTGGTGAATGGAGGCAGTCAGTGCTCTGGTAGAGTGGAGATCTATCACAGTGGCGAGTGGGGAACGGTGTGTGATGACATCTGGGACATGAACGACGCTGAGGTGGTGTGCAGACAGCTGGGCTGTGGGGGGGCTCTGTCTGCCATACACAATGACCAGTTTGGAGAGAGCAGTGGGCCCATCTGGTTGGAAGATGTGGGGTGCTTAGGCAGCGAGTCCTCACTCTCACAATACACACACCCTGGGTTTGAGTCACATAATTCTGGTCACGATGAAGATGCTGGTGTGATTTTCTCAGGTAGGATGATTCTTTTATATTTTAATAAATGCCCAAAATTGACTACGAAAATGAAGATTTAATAGATTTATTAAATAGCATTATTAATAGATTTAAGAGAGAGAGAGAGAGAGAGAACCCAGGAGAAGCGTATTGTCGGTTGTTTTAGTGCCGTCACTTCCCTCTCAGGCTGTGTTTGACTCTCCCTTTATGCAGTGCCTTCTGATTACGAAATGGGAGACAGCTGGCTGATTGAGAGTGGCTGCAGCTGTCTCCCTGCTTCAGCCTGATGCTGCCCCACTGTGGAATGTTGGTTCCTTTTGCCTCGCGTCTTCTGGGGAGCTGTCCGTGGTCCCGGAGGTCTGCCAGCTCCCGTGCCACAGTAAGTTTACTCAGGTTAAAAAATAGCATGGTCTCATCTTCATTTAAAAATGGCCTTACGAATGTACCAGATACAATTTGTAAACATTTCTCTACTACTGCAGTTTTTTTTATATTGCCCCCTTTTCTGAAATGCAAGAGACTCTTATTTTGATATATATACAGTATATACATTCAGTGGCCACTTTATTAGGTACATCTGTACACCTGCTCATTAATGCAATTACCTAATCAACCAATCATGTGACAACAACTCAATGCATAAAAGCATGCAGGCATGGTCAAGAGGTTCAGTTGTTGGTCAGACCACAAATTACAATGGGGAAGAAATGTAATCTAAGTGACTTTGACCGTGGAATGATTGTTGGTGCCAGACAAGGTGGTGTGAGCATCTCAGAAACTGCTGCGAAAAAAAAAAAAAATCCAGTGAGTGGCAGTTCTTGGGGTGAAAATGCCTTGTTAATGAGAGAGGGCAGAGGAGAATGGCCAGACTGGTTCCAGCTGACAGGAAGGTGACAGTAACTCAAATAACAGGCTCACCAAAACTGCACAGCTGAAGATTGGAAAAACGTTGCCTGGTCTGACGAATCTCGATTTCTGCTGCGACATGCACATGGTATGGTCAGAATTTGTCGTAAACAACGTGAATCCATGCATCCATCCTGCCTTGTGTCAAAAGTTCAGGCTGGTGGTGGTGGTGTAATGGTGTGGGGAATGTTTTCTTGGCACACATTAGGCCCGTTAATACCAATTGAGTATTGTTAAATGACACAGCCTACCTGAGTCTTGTTGCTGACCATGTGCATCCCTTTATGACCACAGTCTACCCATCTTCTAATGGCTACTTCCAGCAGGATAATGTGCCATGTCACAAAGCACATGTCATTGCAAGCTGGTTCCACGAACATAACAATGAGTTCAGTGTACTCCAATGGTCTCCACAGTCACCAGATCTCAGTCCAATAGAGCACCTTTGGGATGTGCTGGAACAGAAGATTTGCAACATAAATGTGCAGCCGACAAATCTGCAGCAACTGTGTGATATTATCATGTCAACATGGACCAGAATCTCTGAGGAATGTTTCCAGCACCTTGTTGAATCCATGCCACAAAGAATTCAGGTTGTTCTGAGGGCAAAGGGGGGTCCTACCCAGTACTAGAAAGGTGTACCTGCTAAAGTAGCCACTGAATGTGTGTGTGTATATATATACATATATATATCTTAACAAGGAAAATAATCAATTGTTTTCAGAAAAATAGGACCCTAGAGAATGAATTTTCTTGTGTGAAATAAAATCTTCCTTATAATCTACCACGAATGGGAATTGTTCAATACAGTTTTAAAAATGTGTTTTTGTTTTTTTAGACAGTGAGCAGATAAGGCTGGTGAATGGAGCTAGTCGGTGCTCTGGTAGAGTGGAGATCTATCACAGTGGCCAGTGGGGAACGGTGTGTGGTGATATCTGGGACATGAACCACGCTGAGGTGGTGTGCAGACAGCTGGGCTGTGGGGGGGCTCTGTCTGCTCCAGGCAATGCCCAGTTTGGAGCCGGCATTGGGCCCATCTGGTTGGATAATGTGGGGTGCTCAGGCAACGAGTCCTCACTCTCACAATGCACACACCCTGGGTTTGGTTCACATAACTGTGATCACAGTGAAGATGCTGGTGTGATTTGCTCAGGTAGGATGACTCTTTTTCTGTAAGTGTTTGTTTTCCTGCTTGCCTGCCAGGGGCTTTTGGAGATGCCTGAATCATGTAAAAAATGCATTTCAGTTTCACAAGGGGCTCAACCAATGGGCTGGTTAGAAAACCAACCCATTGGTTGAGCCACTTCTGGCCCATCCGATGGATATTGGATTCAATTTCACTTACTTATGTTGGTAGTCTGTCAACAATTCATTATAATTATGGTAAAGAATTACAAAGTCAATTTGCATATCTTATTCAGCCATTCATTTATATTTTGCAATAAATGGACAAGCTGAGATTCAAAGATATTACAAAAAAATCCATCTGTTTCATTTAGGAAATGTGGTGTCAGAGAAAAAAATTGTATATTGTATTGTATTTATTTGGTCATTTGTCAAGGACACAACAAAAACCATTGCTACCATGCTTAAAAACAAGCATCAGATACACTGCATTCAGTTTTTGTAGCCAAAGTCACAAGACAGACAAAGGAAAAGTACAACCTTTTAATACAACAAAGCGGCAAATAATAACCCCCTCGTATTTACAAAATAAAGTTGTTCACCATGCATAAAAGATTTTTAAAAAACAATTACCTTATTCAAATAGAATTAAATGGCAATTGGGACGTTCAGCATTCCAAAATCGACCACGTTTTAGTATGCCCAAAATGGACTCCTTCTACCTTTCAGAGCGGCCCATATTCCCAGACCCAGAGCTGGTGTGTGGGAGGATCTTCCTGCAGGTGGGGCTAGACAGGGCTGTTCTGGAGGCAGGAGGACTGGACGTGTCGTCTGCACACCTGGCAGACTTCCGCTGCACTGAGCACCAGGAGAACAATGGCACAGTGTGGTTTCATGTGGAGCACAGGGAGGGGAGCTGTGGGACCCAGCTGAGGGTAAGACTATAACTCTTACTGGAAAAGGACAATAACCCATATTTCTTTATTTTTGTTTTTATTCATCAACATTTTTACATCATAGGATGTACACACATATGTTATAGGGTATGCATAGGGTATAGTGCTTTCACTACATTACTGACAGATTAGTTGGAGATGAAAAGGTGATTACTGTACCCTTTTCACTGGATTTGGTAAAGCTTTCACGAAATCAAACTTAAATGATTGCAAACAAAACCCTTCAAGTGTTTTTCTAGGAAGTCCCTCAAATGACCAGCAGCACAAATGATAAGTCTCTCACATGATTCTTTAACTCCAGTGGTCTTAATTATGTCCCTTTTCTTTCGTCTGACAGACAAATGCCACCCACGCCACTTACTCCAACACTTTATTCGTTTACCCGGTCACTGTGGGAAACAGATCCTTCAATACCCCGGAAAGCTTCCCGTTTTCCTGCAGTTACCCCCTGGATTCTCAGACCAGCCTGGATGTGGCCATCAGACCCTATTTGTGAGTAATAATAATAACACAAATAATAATAAACTTAATTTGTGTTGTGCAACAGGAACAATAAAAGCATTAAAAACAGAAACAAAGACATGTTTTTTCAAGGATATTTATAATCCTCATGTGAAACAAGAAACAAGAAACAATAATATAATAATTAAAAAAAAGTAATATTAAGTTTTGAATAAATGACAAATAATTTGAAGCAAGACTAAACAAAAAAAGATTCATAACCTCAATGTTTTATTTGACATGGATAAATGTAAATCAACATTTGTCTTTCAATTACAAATAAATGCAGGCATTTGTTTTTTTTCTTAAGAGCTGCAGTTTGGTGAGTTATTTGTGGTGATTGCTGAACATGCCAAACTGTGCTTGTGAAGGAAAAAACAACACTTATATTTCATTCTCACAGGGACACGGGGACAAATGTTGATATGAGTCCAGGCCACGGATTTGTTTTGGGAGTAAGGGAGCCTATTGTACAAGAATGATTAGTACCTCCTGTACTGTAATAACTACATGGCTGTCTGCTCACCATTGTTTTGTGATATTCTGGTATAATTTACCGTACATTATGTCGGCCTTGTACATTGTGCATTGTTACTGAAGACATAAATCAAGATATACTGTGTGTATTATATATTGCATAGTGTTGGGTTTGTTATCATTGCCATATACTATGTGAATCTCACACAAAAGCAGGCTTTTATTTAAATCATTATACAGTTGTCACGAGCAGCTTAGTATCGTAGTAGCTTAGTATGCAGTATTAAACTTGTGCTGTGTGTGGGCTTTATCAGGTTTGTTTTCTGAGCTGAATTACAATGATTGCTGAAGTTAGTTTTAGGATGAAGCCTCTTTTTGCAATGCCTAAAAAAGAGGGAAATGTACCTAGTTTGGCACATCCGTGTTATGACTCTTTTCAGTGCTGATTTTCCTATGGCTACTCGGTAGGGAGGAGGCGAGAGTGGTGGGGCTGGGCCCCAGCGCCAGGGTGGCCATGTCTCTGTACCGCAATGCCAACTACACAGACCCCTACTCCGCGGGCCCAGTCGTCCTGCCCCTGGGCACTGCTCTGCACGTGGGTGTGTCTGTGGAGCAGGATGATCTGGACGGGTTTGCGGTCATTCTGGAAGAATGCTACGCCACGCCCTCTGCTGACCCGGAGGACCCTGAGCGCTTCACGCTGATTCAGAACAGGTCAGTACTCAGCCGGCCAGGTGGGCGCCATCAACAGCTGTCCAATGATAGAGTTTTTTTGGGTTTCACCACACCTCACTGTGCAATAGTGGCTCTATCTGGTGTCTGCCGTCTGCCACATTGCAGAGTGAAAAGTGGCGGATGGCTAAACAACACATTTTGGAGGATGTGTATGATGTTCTGCATCCTCCAAAATTTGCAGAGGATGTTGCAGTGATGGGACAAGCTTACAGTTACGATTGGGCATTCCAAATTGGGTGAGAAAGGGTTTGAAGTATGTTTTTGTGTGAGCATGCATGTTGTAAAATGTGTCTTTTTGCTCTGTGCTCCTCCCCCAGGTGTCCAAGCAACCGTCGCCTGGTGAACATTGAACCGAGCGGGCCTTCCCTCCCGGGCCGTTTCACCACCTTGCTGTCCTTATTCACGGGCGACTATGATGATGTCTTCCTGCACTGCAGTCTGAGCATGTGTGACCACAGACAGGTGACTTGCTCCCAGGTGAGTTCTGTGTTCCTCTGTGAGGGGGGGAAGGGGGCCTTTCACCAAGAATACATGTGCAGTCTGCAGGCGTAGCTCAGGACTATGAGAAATGTCAGCTCAAATGAAATGTTTGGGCTAATTAAATAGTTTAGAGCACAAGTTGGTATGAAATCCTGAAACACCCAGGATGAGCAGCACAGTGGTAATACGAGGATTAGTTGAAGCAGCTGCACTCAATGAAAAGGGCACCAGACCCTAGACCTGAGAATTTAGTGTAAAAGTGTACATGTTTATTTTTCTGACATTAAAGTAAAATTAATTTAATTGAGGAGTTGAGAGAGGTCTACTTTTTTTATTTATTCAGTTACTTTCTCTCTACAGAGATGCCTGTCCAGGGTAGCCCGGTCTATCACCACCAGGAAGCTCCAGACCATCGGACCCATCACCTGTAAGCCTCAGCTCAGAGTTTCAGGTGTAATTTTACCTGGAGGCCAACCTGCAAATGGATAGATTTTATAGAGATGGCCACACATAGCATTTTGCAGCACAACCCATTGTCTTGTGGGATTTGGAAGTGTGCAGCCAGTGTGAAATGGGAGTAGAATTATTCAGACCTGGGGACAGACTCTTTATGTGGGTAGAGTTACTGTAACATCGTATTTACTTACTAGAGTTACTACATTCAGTGCTTTTGGTTAGTTATTGTAGTATGTACTTGAGTTTACAGTAACTATAGTGCATACTCAGGTTAGTGTTACTAGAGTATGTACTTGGGTTAGTGTTACTGGAGTATCTATTATTTTCCTGAAATGTCTCTTGACTGACTTTTCCTGCCTTCAAAGAATAATTTCCCTTTTGGCTGTGGCTTGAAGGTTTTAGGGAATTTCTGTTAGCTCTGGAAACATGGAAACTGGAATGTTTGATTGATTGGTTGACTTACTGATGGAGTGATTTACTTGGGGCCAAGAGTCAGTCTGACTGGAGAGTGGCTCCTGCTTGGGAATCTGCACTCTTTGGGCTTTTTGCTAAATGAATCATGAAATGGCTGTAGATCACACACATTGAGACAGCTCAACCACACTGAACTGTAAGGGGCTTTCATACTGGAACACTCAGGTAATAATCAATCTTTATCTTTCAGGGGAGAAGGTGGCCAAATAGGTCTCCTCAGCATCCGCAGGTAAGCACAAACACTCTCTCACACACTGTTTTTTTCACCAAGAATACATGTGCAGTCTGCAGCTGTACCTCATGACTTGTCAGCACAAATAAATGATTGGGCTAATTAAATAATTAAGAGCAGATTAAGAGCAGAAGATTGTTTGAAACAGATTGGCCCTCATTGTGCACTCCTGACGAGCAGCAATCATAGTGGTAACATGAGGATTCACCAAGAATACATGTGCAGTCTGCAGCTGTACCTCATGACTTTATAAAAAATGCCTCCCGCATGGTCCAGTGGTTACAACGTTCGACACTGGCCACGGATTCCCCGTCTTGCCAGAGTCGGCTCTGGCCGGGAGTGCCACCAGGGGCGGCGATTGGCTGTCCGCCCCAGGGAGGGGGGGAAGCCGACCGGACATTCGCTGCGCATAAGAATGGCCTTGTAGTCTCGGAGGAGACGATGCTTCGCCTTCGTCACTAGCGGTCACAGGGCTACAGCAGCGAACTCACATTACTAGGGGGATTGACATAAAATAGCGGGTGTAATTGGCTACTAAATTGGGAGAAAATGGGAGAAAATCAGAAACAAAATCTTTAAAAAAAAAAAAAAAACCCATATAGTATTTGTAATGTAATTCGTTTGTGGTGGGTGTGGCTTTAATAAATTGCAGGATTATTTTTGAGTTCATATGAAAATCATAGCAAGTCTCTCAAATTATTATTCTTTCTCTCTTTTCAGGAATATTAAAGCCATAGGCCCCCACCTGCATCTTGGCCCTGGGTTTTCTTGGTCTCTATCCACTTTGATTAGTCACTTGGGTTCCTGTCATCAATCTGCCTCAATTGTTCCTGCCCCTTTTACTTTACTTGTTCCGATTGGTCACATGACTGTCACTCTCTAGCTTTCGCCAGGTCCTATTGGTCACAGCAGACTCTCAGGGAGGCGTTGACCCTTAACATCCACAGACCGCACAAACACAGCATCTGACTCATTGTCCTGTACCATTTTAGAAACTTCACAAAGCAGTTTCCATTTGACATTTTAGGCATTTATCCAGAGTGACTTGATAAATGACAATTACTGCATCAAATAATTCCTCCCTGTAAAGATCACTGGTATGCTTCTAATACCAACAGGTAAATGTGTTAAGTACATCAATTGTCTCAAGGCAAACAAGCCTATTAAGTTTTCTAAAACTGAATATGATCTATGCTGTTGGTACTCCATATCCAACAAGAAAGTCACCTCCTTTAATGGTCAGACTGAACAACACTGGCCTTTCCTGGAGAAACCATTGGGCAATACCACTCACTCTCATTGGTTGATTGTGCCTCTTTCTTTTGTCATTCTTTTGTTTTATTACAGATTTGTTTTTAAAGACAAATCTAAAATATATGATAAATCACTGTTTCGTCATATTTACTTGAATGTTTTGAAGTTGCTGTGATGATTGCACAATGATAGTCTTGCAACAGTGGGAGTCCCACTACAAGTCCCTAATGGGTGTTTATGGACTTTCCCACACATTGATTGATATTCCTTGTGTCTTCTTTATAACCTGCTTTTTGTGCAAATAAAAAAGAATAAAAAAATATAACAACATATAAATGACTGGGTATTGACTCGTGTCGTGTCTGACATCATGCCAAGGCCAATGGCTATAAAGAAAAGGGTGACGGTGTGAAAATGATGCTGCAATAGCGATACTTAAGTGGAACAGAATATATCGCGTTCCCTACACTTAAGTGGTTCTCCTTCTCTGACAGGCTGGTCTGTAACTTGGCCCTATTTATGCACAGATGTTTGGAAGTATATCTGCCTGGTTAACTGATGGAGTTAAGCGTTCTAACCAGGTTATCAACAATAAGTCTAATGTACAATATGTTCCAACTTCACAAACTGAAGCCTTTAGTCATTTAGATATGCAAGCTGTGCAACTCATCAAAACTAGATAACTGAGTCTGCCACATCTGTGTACCTTCAAAAGCAGGTACCCAAGGGAATGTACTTATTCATACATATTGCATGCGATTGGCTGTGTTTCAAACACCGTCCCTTTTGTGTGCACGGCTCATAGCTCAATCGGAAAAAACAAGGTTGACAGAGAGAGTTGATAACCGCCATCGTGAGACAGGTTAGCTGTAATTGCCTTTGTTAGGCTTTGTGTAGCCAGCTACCGCAAAGATATCCTGATTATGTTGAACTTCCTTCGTGAGACAGGCCCCTGGTATCACAGCCAACTTGAAATGCATTCCCCATGCTCCTTCCTAGATTCATTAAGTGGCCATACCGACCATTTCCTTCTCTGTTTACTCTTCCCCCGCCAAATCCAACTCATCTTCCTCATACATTGTGACCTCGTTAACGTTTAATGTTAGCCATCTTCGTTTTGGTCAACGTAAAGAAATGTCAGTTTGCGCAGGCTGGTTACCATAGAGACGATGCTTTCGCTGAGTCACAGAAAGTATAAACGCTCAAAACGGGCGACACTTGTCTCTCAAAGCATACACTGAAGTTTATACTCACAAGCAAGTTAACTAACATTACCAAAGGTAATATCTCCATATATATATATATATATATATATAGACTATTTAAAATATACCACTTGAGCTTTTGGCAAACTGATACAATATATTCTGGTACAGATATCGTTCTTGCCTAACCAACTACGGTAAGGTTAATACCAGAGATTTTATGGTTTTATTAGTTTGTCATTTAAAAATCTGTGGTTATAAATTATGGTCCTTGCTATACGTTGATGTTTGTCAACTGCAGTCAAAATATCAGACTTGAACTAGCTTTCCAGCTGTCAACATTACTATGCCTCGCTAATCCCTTTAGAGAACTGTCCATAAAACAAGCCTTAAAGCCAGTAACATTACAAATAATATTGTTAAAAAGGGTATGGACATGGACAAAAGCCAGTCATTCAGCACTAACATTAGCTAGAGCGCTATCATTAGTTTGAGCGTTACCTAGAGCTAGCTACAACCAAATACTGTAGCTGGGTATGGCTAGCAGGTTGACAGCTAGCTAGCTAGCACTCGTTGGATAAACTAGCAAAACTTGCGAACTCACCTTATCAAACAAATTGACAAAATAATGTCAATTATGACTTGTAACTAGATAGCTAAAATTGTGCTATGTAGGGTTAACCATTCATAAAAATACTACAGTTTTTCTCAATTGTTTACACACTAACACTGGTACTTGAGACACAATGACCACAACCTGTAACTCATGTACCAACCCCCTGAACCAATTCTGCTCAAATACAAGCGCAAATCCTGCTTTACACTCAGATTGCCGTTCTAAACCACACTTTTTTCATAACACTACACACAATTCTCTACAATTGGCACAATCTTCATGAATAAAATCTCTTTTGTTCACATGGAACACACTGCCATTCAAAATGCGAAATTAAAATGTCCTACTATCCACACTGACTCCTCACATGGGCAAACACATGTTGCACTACATAACATGCTCATTACACCAGACCAGATAGATGGCCCAGAGCAGCCCAAGTGCGTTGTCATCTGGGACAACGTAAGTTTCCACTGGGCTGCTCTGGTCCACAACTGGTTAATTGTCCACCCACGCTTTTCAGTAGTTTATCTCCCACCATATTCTCCATTTCTCAATATGATTGAGGAGTTTTTTTCTGCCTGGAGATGGAAGGTCTATGACCGCAATCCCCATATACGTATATACCCCTTCTGCAAGCTATGTAAGATGCATGTGCAGAAATAGCTGTAGAAGCTTTTCAGGGCTGGATTCGCCATGCTAGGCGATACTTCCCCCGCTGCTTGGCCAGGGAGAACATTGCCTGCGATGTTGATGAGGTGCTGTGGCCAGACCGAAACAGAAGACAGGATGCAGCTTAATTTTTTTTACTATGTAGAACACTTTACACATTCAACTTTGTGTTTGTTGGGATGTATACAGTTTTTTTTTTTTTGGGGGGGGATGACATATTTTTGTTTATATTACAGTATATTTGTGTGTTTTATATTTGAGTATAAAAACTTCATACAAAAATATTTTACAACAGACTACTGTACATAGTAAGTGTAGTACACGTAGTAAGTGTAACACTGAACATGCAAAAGGCATAAGTCTCCTGATAAGGCATTCATACTAGTGTTGTCCATTCATAGTAGTGTTTTACATTGAGCACATCAGTGTTCAATTGGTTCTTAGAAATGTCTATTCATATGATGGTGTGTGTGTGTCATTTGAACACAAAATACCATTTTGAGAAGACATAACATTGTTTCATTTTGCAGGAGATTTGTGGAGTTTTGCCTTTTGTGTGTGTGTTTTTGTGTGTAGAGTTCTGAGAATATGAGGTATGCTTTCAGAAAACTTGTGTAAACAATTGAGAAAAACTGTAACTGCAAATGTTGTCGAATGCTCTTCAAATTATCACAGTAGATTTATACGCTTGTTAAATTTGCTCTAGCCAGCCACGCATCCCTCTATTAGTTTTTTTTACGATTGCTTTGACTCATTTTGCACAATAGAGTTTCAATGTGCAAAATGCCATACTGCCCATTTTGGGTTCAAAATCGAATATAGCAGGCAAATTAAAAATACCAGTGTCAAATGAGACAATATTATATTCAAATGTTTATCATAGCACCAGAACATTAGATATTTTCAACAGTGAAGTTAAATCATTGCTGCATTTTCAATATACAACTTCATCATCAAACAATGCTGCCAAACACAAAATCCTTCTAATCAAAAAAGAGTTTGAAAGTGTTCTTTGGACATAACACAAAATGCTATAATCCTAATCTTGGGCTCAAAATCACATATTGCATGTAAAATAAAAATAATTGAACCAAATTAGATTGTATATCATGCAAAAGTTTATCATAGCGTCAGAACATTGGATATGTTCATTGTTGAAGTTTAATTATTGGTGTATTTTCAAATACAACGGCCATTATCAAATAATGCTGTCAAACACAAAATAATTGTCATTTCCTCGTAAGTACTGAAAATGATGCACAGCAAGCATCCCCTGTGATAGACTGCAGTATACAGTACACAGTATATATATATATATATATATAGCTTGCGTTTTTATGGAAGACAAACAAAATATTAATTTAGATTACTGTATATGTGCTTTTGCGTGTACAAATGTAAATAATCAGAAAAAGTATAAAAGAGGTGCCTAAAAATGAAATATGAAATATTTAAATATTATGTAATGTTGTTATTCAGCTGGATGTAGATTATGCTAAATGTTATGGTTTGAATTATATTTGTTTGCTTGTTTTTCTCCCTTGTGGGTAGAGTAGGCTGCCATTTGTCATTTTTAAATGTCATTCTCATTCCATTAAAAGAAATCATACATTACTGTAATGCAGAAAACTCAACTGTATTTTACAGTAAAAACAAAAACAACAGTAAAAGCAAAAACAGTTACAGTAACAAAAAACTTTACAGTAAAAAAAACAACATAAATGCATTTCAGTGCTTAAGCAGCATTTTGCCTTTCTGCTGCATTTGGCCACAGAATTTCATCTACGTCACATCTGATATCTTCATTTGCAAGGCAGTTGTCAGAAACTGCCATTCGGGTTTCTAAGCAGCCTTTTATGTAGTGGTGAAGAGATTATCAATTGTGTTGCAGTGCTACTCACCTGGGCAAGGTTGTTGGAAGTAATGATACATGACTACAAACACCTGTTGAATTGATTTAGTGATCTGCATTTGTAGTAATGAGCATTTGAACATTGTTGTAATATTAGGTGGCTGTATTCTGAGAATGGAGCATATGATTTAGAGTTTGGCACTTTGTATTAACAGTTTTGCACTTTGTATGTCAGCATAGAATGTAGTGTCTTAAGTTAAGAATTCTGCAAGTCAGTTTGGCACTTTGCATTTTGAGTTTTGTACATTGAAATTCTGCTGTGCAAAATTAGTCGTAAAAAATCGTAAATGACTAAAAGCAATCGTAAAAAACTGTAAATGACTAGACTTAACATTAGCGCTGCTGCTTATTAATTCAATTCCATTCGCAATTGTATCACTAGGGGGTCCCAACTCCCAACCAGTGAGCAATAGCATGTTGAGTAAATTATAATAATAACTAATCTTATGTACACATGGTTCAAACAATCAATTTATCTCACTGGTTAGTACGCTAACAACTATATAGTGACTGTACAGGTATAATGATAATAATGCAGTGCACAGGTTTAATGGTAGTGCAATACAGGCATGACATAAATGTATTGTACATGTATGATGAAACTGTAGCGCTACACAGGTATAATGATACTGTTGTAGTGTAGAGGTCTAATGGTACTGTATTGCCATACAGGTATAATATTGCAATGTACAGGTATAATGATACTGTTGTGCTGTAGAGGTATTATAGTGTAGTGTACAGATATAATTATAGTTTACTTTTATTCTTTCACAAATGTTCTGAACATTTCTTACCCCTGGGCTAATATTGCTTCTACTGTTACTGCTACCACCACTTTCAATTATATTACTAAACTACTTATTATACTTACTGGTAGTAGTAATATATTTTAAATATTCCACTTTAGCCTTCTGCAAGCAAACAGGGTTTCTTCTGGAACAATATATCTAGTTTTGATTATTACCATATTTTAGATAAATGATTGCTAGGCTAGGTCTGGGTGTAAGATGCACTGGTTGCTAAATGTTCATTTCCCCTCTATAAAGAATATTGAATAATAATATTGAACTACATTTGTATGATGCAGAAGTAGGTTAATAGTTACATAGTCCCTGTCACAATGAATACATAAATACATGAATACATGGGTGGATGCCATATTTTGTTCAAATAGAAACATTGTTAGATGGGTAGCTTGATACAAAATTTAGCAAGTGACTTATTTGATAATCAAAATAAAGTTTTTATCTCACAGTAAGTTGTCATTTTCTGGTCACAGTACGCCATGCAAAAATAGACTCAAAAGGCAGGCAGAAAGGCAGTGTCAAGCTTCAGCAATATTTATTGTGTCAATAAAGTATCTGTAATTTTTCTAAAGTCCTCATTGTGTGGTGTGTGCTCTGCTGTCTGACTCTGGAACATACCAGTAAAAAATGTGCTCAGTCCAGTCTTTGCTTCCCCACCCTTTATGGGTGGCTTGGAGGTTTAGTACAATCAGGGTTGGGTTGTAACGGAATACATGTAACGGCGTTACGTAATCAGAATACAAAAATCAAGTAACTGTATTCAGCTCACGTTACATTTGAAAAACGAGTAATCTGAATACAGTTACTTTAATAAACCTGAAGTGAATACATTTTGGATTACTTATTGGAATTCTTGGTGGAAAGTTTTCCTTACAAACATTAATGAGCTAATATTCATTACTAAAGCTACAGCATGAAATTATCAAGCCTACATGATTATCATCACAGCTCACGAAAACTACAGCCGCTGCACAGAACCAAAAAACTGTGTTAAAAAAATGCGTTAAAAAAAAGCGCGCGCCCGCACTCAGACAAACATTGATAGCGGCAAGATGGAAGAAAAAGCAGCTTTTAGTTCGTGGCGTTATCGACACCATTTCCAGTTTAAATCAGAACATGGGAAAAATCTGTCGGTCCAGTGTACCTTGTGTCTTCCAGTTGTAAAGATACTGTCGGCATCAAAGGACTCGACGTCGAATCTCAAAAAGCACTTGGAGGTAAGTCAACGTTAGCTAACCTTCAGTTTACTGAACACAGTTCTGCAGTAATTTGCTGTTACCTAACCTTAGCCTACTGTGGGAATTGTTTTGAGAAGTTTTGAGCCCCATGCTCTGTCACTGTGTTTCTGGTGGGTCCGTTTGGGTAGCCTCCCTCCGCCTTCGGGTGGGGGGACGGGTCCTGACTGTTGTTTGTGCTTATGCTCCAAACAGCAGCTCAGAATACCCACCCTTTTTGGAGTCCTTGGAGGGGGTGTTTGAGAACACTCCTTCCGGGGACTCCCTTGTTTTGCTGGGAGACTTCAATGCTCACGTGGGCAACGATAGTGAGACCTGGAGGGGCGTGATTGGGAGGAACGGCCCCCCCGATCTGAACCAGAATGGTGCTTTGTTGTTGGACTTCTGTGCTTGTCACAGATTGTCCATAACGAACACCATGTTCAAGCATAAGCGTGTCCATATATGCACCTGGCACCAGGACACCCTGGGCCGCAGTTCAATGATCGACTTTGTGGTCGTGTCGTCGGACTTGCGGCCGCATGTCTTGGACACTCGGGAAGAGAGGGGCGGAGCTGTCAACTGATCACCACCTGGTGGTGAGTTGGCTCCGATGGTGGGGGAGGATGCCGGTCAGGCCTGGCAGGCCCAAACGTATTGTGAGGGTCTGCTGGGAACGTCTGGCAGTCTCCTGTCAGAAGGAGCTTCAACTCCCACCTCCGGGAGAGCTTCAACCATGTCCCGGGGGAGGCGGGGGACATTGAGTCCGAGTGGGCCATGTTCCGTGCCTCTATTGTCGAGGCGGCTGACCGGAGCTGTGGCCGCAAGGTCGTCGGTGCCTGTCGCGGCGGTAATCCCGAACCCGCTGGTGGACACCGGCAGTGAAGGATGCCGTCAAGCTGAAGAAGGAGTCCTATCGGACCTTTTTGGCCTGTGGGACTCCGGAGGCAGCAGATGGGTATCGGCGAGCCAAGCGGAGCGCAGCTTCGGCGGTCGCTGAGGCAAAAACTCGGGCATGGGAGGAGCTCGGTGAGGCCATGGAGAACGACTTCCGAACGGCCGAGGAGGTTCTGGACCACCATCCGGCGTCTCAGGAGGGGAAGCAGTGCACTGTCAACACTGTGTACAGTGGGGATGGGGCGCTGCTGACCTCGACTCGGGACGTTGTGGGTCGGTGGAGGAATACTTCGAAGACCTCCTCAATCCCACCGACACGCCTTCCAGCGAGGAAGCAGGGTCTGGGGACTCAGGGGTGGGCTCTCCTATCTCTGGGGCTGAGGTCGCCACGGTGGTTAAAAAGCTCCGTGGTGGCAGGGCCTCGGGGGTGGATGAGATCCGCCCGGAGTCCCTCAAGGCTCTGGATGTTGTGGGGCTGTCTTGGTTGACACGACTCTGCAGCATCGCGTGGACATCGGGGGCAGTGCCTCTGGACTGGCAGACCGGGGTGGTGGTCCCCCTCTTCAAGAAGGGGGACCGGAGGGTGTGTTCCAACTACAGGGGGATCACACTCCTCAGCCTCCCTGGTAAGGTCTATTCAGGGGTTCTGGAGAGGAGGGTCCGTCGGATGGTTAAACCTCGGATTCAGGAGGAGCAATGTGGTTTTCGTCCTGGTCGTGGAACTGTGGACCAGCTCTACACCCTCCGCGGGGTCCTGGAGGGTGCATGGGAGTTTGCCCAACCAGTCTACACATGTTTTGTGGACTTGGAGAAGGCTTTCGACCGTGTCCCTCGGGGAGTCTTGTGGGGGGTGCTCCGGGAGTATGGGGTACCGGACCCCTTGATACGGGCCATTCGGTCCCTGTACGACCGGTGCCAGAGCTTGGTCCGCATTGCTGGGAGTAAGTCGGACTTGTTCCCGGTGAGGGTTGGACTCCACCAGGGCTGCCCTTTGTCACCGGTTCTGTTCATAACCTTTATGGACAGAATATCTAGGCGCAGCCGGGCGTTGAGGGGTCCGGTTCGGTGGCCTGAGGATTGGGTCACTGCTCTTTGCAGATGATGTGGTCCTGTTGGCTTCATCGGGCCGTGACCTCCAGCTCTCGCTGGAGCGGTTCGCAGCCGAGTGTGAAGCGGCTGGTATGAGAATCAGCACCTCCAAATCCGAGACCATGGTCGGGGAGGAGATCCTGCCCCAAGTGGAGGAGTTTAAATACCTCGGGGTCTTGTTCACGAGTGAGGGTAGGATGGAGCGGGAGATCGACAGGCGGATTGGTGCGGCGTCGGCAGTGATGCAGACGCTGCATCGGTCTGTCGTGGTAAAGAGGAGCTGAGTCTAAAGGCAAAGCTCTCGATTTACCAGTCGATCTATGTTCCTACCCTCACCTATGGTCACGAGTTGTGGGTAGTGACCGAAAGAACGAGATCGCGAATACAAGCGGCTGAAATGAGTTTCCTCCGCAGGGTGTCTGGGCTCTCCCCTTAGAGATAGGGTGAGGAGCTCGGTCATCCGGGAGGGGCTCAGAGTAGAGCCGCTGCTCCTCCAGCCGAGAGGAGCCAGATGAGGTGGCTCGGGCATCTGGTTAGGATGCCTCCTGGACGCCTCCCGGGTGAGGTGTTCGGGCACGTCCCACCGGGAGGAGGCCCGGGAAGACCCAGGACACGCTGGAGAGACTATGTCTCTCGGCTGGCCTGGGAACGCCCTCGGTATTCCCCGGAAGAGCTGGACGAAGTGGCCGGGGAGAGGGAAGTCTGCGTCTCCCTGCTTAGGACGCTGCCCCCACGACCCGACCCGGAGAAGCGGTAGAAGATGGATGGATGGATGGATGGATGGAAGTTTTGAGCCCCATGCTCTGTCACTGTGTTTCTGGTGGGTCCGTTTGTGTGGCCTAGTGTCTGCACATGGCCAAATTCCTGCATGGTTTGCTAACCGGGCCAGCAGCAGCCCACGTTATACACGGCCTGGTCCACCCTGTCACTAGGATTTATGAGCCCAGTTCGAGCTCCGCAGCACGAGGGGTGAGAGGACGTGGGCTAACAATTAAGCAAGCGAATCCCACCATGCTTTAGACTTCTAACTTTGTATTAGAGATCCCGCAAGTTTACTGCCAGCATTCTTAGGCTGCGCGGCGAGCATACTATGTTTTCTTGTAGGTGATTTCGCATACAATAAAACCCGATTACATCTGACTCTGAAGAAATGTGTTAAATGTGGTTTCGGATCACTCAGTCTATCTGGCCCTGGCTGAGATCTGATTCTCCCACACTACGGTTTGAGGCATCGCAATAACTGCTCTGCTAATTTTATACTGCTTTCTTTATTGTTGAAACGATAACATTTCAAAACGGGATAAAATCGAAGTAAATAGACTGCTGCTGAATGCATAATATACTGGGGGCAAGTGACTGACAACAAGTGAGGCTGAGCTAATGGTAGCTAGTAAACAATTTATTGTGCTTAGACTGCCATCCTACTGTATACTATGTTAATCTGCTCTCATGTCTATAACATTACTGGTAATTTGTTTTTAATAAAGTTTTTATTAAAAAGTGAACATGGCGTGTGCAAAAGTTTGAACACCCTTTTAGTACTAAGTAGCACCACCTTTGGCTATATAACAGCTTCCCAATGTCTCCTGTACCCCAAAACATCCGTGATGGAAAAAGTAAGTAATCCAAAAGTATTCTAAAAGTAATCTGAATACGTTACTTTTTTGAGACATGTAACTGTATTCGTATCGGATTACTTTCAGAGCCGTGTAATCAGTAATCAGGCACTAATTACATTGACAAAGTAACCCTCCCAACCCTGAGTACAATGTGCATGTTATGTCATCGTTGTGTACTCTGGACCAGGAAGTACACAACGATGTAAAGGAGGCGGCAGCTTTCCCAATATTGTGCTATTGTGCTCAAGGTGGCCGGTCCACATACCAGCTGCACCCAGCTTGTGCCTCTGCAATGGTTTCAGCCAGTAAGTGAGAAAAAATGCAATTTTTATCTTAAGTTTAATTAGCACGTATACCAACAGATTACAGTAGCAAACAACAGTGGATTTAAAAAAATCCAGATACACTTCAATTGTTTTGTTATATTTAATATGGCTAGTCAGCTGGATATCTCGCTAGCCCGCAAAGGAAAAATCTAAAAATCTAAAAATATCTGATTACTAGGACAATCAAGCTTATGCTTATGAGAAGCTTATGATTTGAAATTAAGTTGCTGCTTTTCATTAAATATAGAAGTAATTTCATGAAAAAAAGACAGAACATTAAACTACATATGGAACTTGACAAAATAACTTGCAAAATTCAAACTGTGTATTTAATTTTATCTTCAAATTTACACATTTGTGTCTGAATACTTCATTTGGGGTCCAAGCACTTGTAAGAAATACGGGAGCACTCTGATCTTGATGAAGACGGTTTTATTTCGGTAGCGACAGTAACAAAGTAAATGACAGGTAATACAAGAATACCAGCAAGCACTCTGGACTCAGCGGAGTTCGTCTGAATGTCCTTCTCCCAACTGAATGACTCTAAATACTATTTTGGGCTTTGTTCTTCTGAGGCGGGAAACAGAAATGTGTATTTGGAGATAATGTGATTGATTTAGGGAAACCAGTGTCTGGCATCCCTAAATCAATCAGTCTGCTCATTACTAGGGGGGTGTGATTTATTCAGTTCCCGGGACCTAGCCAGGAAACAGTCTATTGTATTGTTAATCAAGTCTAAATGGTTGACCTGAGTAGCCGGTTGATCACCTATCTATGTATTCTACTGGTCATTCTTGGTTTCAGTAGTTCCTCTGTCTCTTCCTCTCAATCATCTATTCATATGTCAATGACTGTCTCCATTTGGCCGCACAGATCCTTTGTAATTGTGATATGATTTACCTGTCTGCCTACAGTTCAATATCTTACAGTCCCCCCTTTGATGCTTGTCTTAATATAAAAGCATCACATATCAGTGGCGATGTTGTCCTGTCTTAGGTTGCTCTCTCACATCCTGAAGAGTCTTACCCATCATGGGAGCAACACCTCTTCCACTGGCATGAATATTCCGTGCATCCGAGGCGATGTTATCCTGCCTTAGGTTGTCCTCCTCCTAGCGAAGGATCTTACCCGTCTTTGGATCAACATCTTTACACTGGCATCATGCTGGATACTGTCCGGCTCTGACTGATCTTATCACAATTACAATGGGGTGCTCTTTTGTTCAATCAATCTACCCACTAGGGATTGAGACCGGGAGAGAGTGAGGACCCCCCAAACCAAGGTGACAGTTTTTCCGTTTCAGAATGGAACACATAAATAAGAACACACTGGACCAAGACAGGAATTAAACATACAAATACATCCTTCCTGTAAGAAAGCATCCGTCTTGAGAATCTGGGTAGCGATCATCTCCTTCAGTTTCAGTTCATTAGTTTTCAATTGTTGTGCATCAATCCAATTTGGTACACCCAAAACTGTTCCAGCGGCTCCCAGAACACCTTCCAGGAAGCCCAATAGCTTTCGGCCTGTTGACGCAGGTTTTGGGCTGTCAGTGTGATAATATGTAGCCACCGTGTCGTGATATCTCAGGAACGCAGTCGTCAGGAGGTCCTTGTACATCCCTGTCACACTCTCCCCTTTGCAGTTCTCGTCCAGATCTGGAGACCATGCTGTCATGTTGATCAGGACTGGCACATGGACCCACTGGATGTTGTTTTTCAGGACCCCTGGGTGTGGCCTGGTAATCACTCCGGATGGTGGTGCTGGCCGCTGCTCTGGACATTCTTGCATCATTACCAGAACTGGTAGAAGAACTGCTTGAAGAAACTCCCACATCCTGGAATCTTATAGAAAGAACAATAATGAAGGTCCCCCCCACCTCTTTTATTTTTATTTTTATTTTTTATCCCTGTATCTGGGATTATGCTTTTTTATATGGTTTCAATTGGTCCACATGGTACCATCTCAGTTTGGACCTTCCTTTGCTCGTTTTGTAAGAGGCCTTGTATATGGATTCTCCACATTTATCCACTATTGTATATGGCCCTTTCCAATTTGCTGACCAGGGTCCTTCGTGATGATCGTTCTTCACCATGATTTCTTCACCCAGTTCAAATTTCTGTTCTTTCACCTGGTTGTCATAGTACATTTTATTGTATTGTTGACTTCGTTTTTCCATTGCTGAGTGTAGATCATTGTTCTCTGTGCTTAGCTTTGTAATGGCTGACTGTATGTCACTGAGTGTTTTATTTAAATCTATGTAGCTGGGTCCTTTGCTGTGAGAAGAGTTACATTCCCTTGCTATGTGTCCACTCTTCCCACATGAATAACAAACAATAACCCCATCCGAATTAAATGGTGGGGGCCTTTCCCCCCTTTGTTGCCTAACCTCATTAGGCACATAACTTTCATTTTTCCATGATACCTTTTTCTTGGTTTCAGTGTTGTGGAATGGTTTGCTCCCAATCGCTGCTACAGGATGTTTTTTCTTAGTTTCTCTAACAGTATCATTAGTGGAGTTGTAAAGCTGGGTCATCTTAATGAGAATGTTTGAATATGTTGTATTAGAATCTATGAGAAGGGCCAAAGCCTTACGTGTGTTGGTGTCACTTTGTGCAATCAGTGCTGATTTGAACATGGGTTCTTGTTGAGTCAAATTAGGCATGCCACTGTAAGATGTGAAAGCTTCCCACAATCTAGATGCATATGCAGCAGGATGTTCCCCTGGTTGCATTGTAACCATTCAGATTTTCTCCCAATCAACAGCCCGTGTCCCTAATACGTCCAATAGACCCGTTTTCCTTAAATCTTTGTCAGCGTCTTTTTTGTGAACGTTCTGAGGAAGAGCGCTAGCCAATGCGTGGGGGAGACAAGCAATCAACATAACACAAGCGTCAGCATCCGTGAGCCTATGCAAATCTACTGCACGTTCAAGGGTTGCAAGGAACTCAAGTGGATCCCGTTCCGCTGGTTCAAATTTGCCAATATTCTTGATCAATGACTCAATTTCGCCAGGGGTTTGTGGTTTAGTTGTTGTGGTAGTGACGGTATGCGCCTCATCTTCCCCCTCCCCTGGGCGAATGGTGGTAGTCTGGTAGACTGGTGCCATTGGAAACTTTAGGGTGTGATTTGAACTATTGTCCCAACCCTCCCATGTTATGTGTGAGTCATTATCACTACTGCAATCCCACTCGTGCAAATCTTTCTACAGAACACTACCTCAGTACGTCGAGCACAGTATTCCTAGGATCCAGCTGCTTTAGGATCCACAAATTCCAGTACTTCGGAATTACAACACCTCCTGCCAGTTACCAAATAAAGTTCCCAAACAGAGTGTCCTTTTAATACTTAGATTCTTTAAAAGAGGGGATACTTCCTATTTTAAAACCAACGCTATAAAGAAAGAAACCAATTTCTTACCTTTATCCATGGTTTTCTTCGGAAATTCCCTCCTGGCTGGCTCGCCAATTGAAATACGGGAGCACTCTGATCTTGATGAAGACGGTTTTATTTTGGTAGCGACAGTAACAAAGTAAATGACAGGTAATACAAGAATACCAGCAAGCACTCTGGACTCAGCGGAGTTCGTCTGAATGTCCTTCTCCCAACTGAATGACTCTAAATACTCTTTTGGGCTTTGTTCTTCTGAGGCGGGAAACAGAAATGTGTATTTGGAGATAATGTGATTGATTTAGGGAAACCAGTGTCTGGCATCCCTAAATCAATCAGTCTGCTCATTACTAGGGGTGTGTGATTTATTCAGTTCCCGGGGCCTAGCCAGGAAACAGTCTATTGTATTGTTAATCAAGTCTAAATGGTTGACCTGAGTAGCCGATTGATCACCTATCTATGTATTCTACTGGTCATTCTTGATTTCAGTAGTTCCTCTGTCTCTTCCTCTCAATCACCTATTCATATGTCAATGACTGTCTCCATTTGGCCGCACAGATCCTTTGTAATTGTGATATGATTTACCCGTCTGCCTACAGTTCAATATCTTACACACTGCAGCTATGTAGTTTTTTTGCTTGCTGCTGTTTGCAGTTTTTTCACATTCTAATATTGCTTTTCCTATAAAGTATTCACACCTTAAGCTTTTGTTTCCCACAGGCATAACTGTATATTTAGCTACGTTGACCTCTGCCAGGTTTCTGCCTCTGCCCCACTTCTGGATTTTGTTTAAATTGCCTTGGATTGGGGGCCTCCAACAGCGTAATGGTCTAACGCACCCATATTGGCTGGTCCTTTACGAGTGTGAGCTGCCTATCACGGTCGCGGTTCGAAACCCGACTGTACCAGACTGGCCCTGGTAGGGAGTCCCAATCGGGGGCGGTGTTTGGCTGTCCATCCCAGGGGGAGGGGGGAGGGTGTGCCAGAATGAACTCGTTGAGAAGCGCATAAGGGTGTCTCCAGAACGAGGGTGTGCGAATTCCGTCGAGAAGGAAGCTAATTAGCTTGCCTCGTAGAGATTGGTGGCGAGTTCATGTGGGGAGGGCAAATCGAAATAAATAGAGGGTTTAATTGGCCATTAAATTGTGAGAAACAAATAAAAAACATTTTTTTAATCATCTTGGATTACCTAACTGTTTGCTAAACCCCCTAGGTTTGTATCATCTGAAAATGTAACTAGTTTGCTACTAACATCCCTATCCAGAATTGTTATGCAAATAAGGAAAATCATATGTCCCAACACTGATCCTTGCAGAACTCCATTGCCCACAGCATCTAGGTCAGATATGATCAGTTACTCTATATTCTATCTTGTAGCCAATTTCGAACCCACTGTGAAATAACTCCTGTAATTCATTCTGAATCCATTTTGACCATGAGCCTCTTTTATGGTACTTGGTCAAAAGCTTTTTGAAATACAAATATATAACATAAGGCTAGTTCAAGTGAAAACATTTAGTAGCTTCCTCAAAAAAGTCCAGAAGGTTTGTTAGGCATAACCTCCATCTGAAAAAACAATGTTGGTTATCAATTTAGATACTATTATTTTCAAGGAATAATTCCAACTTGTCCCTGATAATACATTCAATAATTTCACATGAGATGCAAGTTAATTTGACAGGCCTATAGTGACAGTAGAATACAGTGTCTCATCTCATCTCATCTCATCTTCAGCCGCTTATTCCTAGTTAGGGTCACGGGGGGGCTGGAGCCTATCCCAGCATGCATTGTATGGGCGAGAGGCAGGAATACACCCTGGACAGGTCGCCAATCCATCGCAGGGCACTACATACACCATTCACTCACACACTCACACCTACGGGCAATTTAGACTCTCCAATTAGCCTAACGTGCATGTCTTTGGACTGTGGGAAGAAACCGGAGTACCTGGAGGAAACCCACGCGGACACGGGGAGAACATGCAAACTCCACACAGAAAGGCCCCTGGCCTGGATTTGAACCCGAGACCTTCTTGCTGTGAGGCGACAGTGCTATCCACTGCACCACCGTGCTTCTCACTTTTTTATCACTTACTGGCTGAAACCAGTGTGAGCACTGAACTGTGGTGCTGTAATTTCCAAGTTATGTGTTCATTAAACATCAACAGAGACTGTCCTCACTTTGCTGACAGAAACTAGCCACTTACACGGGGAGGCAAAAGTTGAAAAATGTTAACATTTCATCAGCTTGTCAACAATAACTGCCCACGCCCCCCCTCCAGTGACATGGCAGAACTTTTGATCAATCACTTCAGGTGTGACTGAGGTGTCACAGTCCACTCTTGTGGGTATATAAATCCCTGAGCTCAGAGGAGAACAACAGATCACCCTAGGTATTGATTGGTAAGTGTATAATAATGATCATTTATTCTTTTCATACAATTTATTGTGAAATTATTATATTGTTATCGTATTAAATGGCAACCAATTTTTTGTATAAATGAATGGTACTGGAATTCAGTAACAATAAATACATAAAAAGAAATGCTATACATTTGTTACAAATACCTTTGATTGTATCATTAGATTTTGCAAAGTCACTGGTGACTTATCCATCCAAAAAGACAAGAATGATGATTTCCGGAGCTTTGTTGCTACTCCTGTTGATATCGGCGATCACAGCTAATAACACAGGTACAGTATAATATCTCTCTGCCTTCAGTAGTGTCTCATTGCCCTCTAGTCAAGTTCAATATAGTGTCGATCAGCACTTTTAAAATACAGTGCAAAACTGCTCTGTCTTACATAAAATTAGATATTAGTATCTAAATCCATCTTTAAGTTGGACCTTTTTTCATCTGTTTGTGTGTTATAGAGAGCACCCAGATAAGACTGGTGAATGGAACTATATTGTCCCCTTTTCTGAAATGCAAGAGACTCTTATTTTGATATATATACAGTATTCAGTGGCCACTTTATTAGGTACACCTGTACACCTGCCCATTACAGTTTTTTTACGATTGCTTTGACTCATTTTGCACAGCAGAATTTCAATGTACAAAGCTCAAAATGCAAAGTGCCAAACTGACTTGTAGAATTCTTACCTTAAGACACTACATCCTATGCTGACATACAAAGTGCAAAACCGTTAATACAAAGTGCCAAACTCTAAATCATATGCTCCATTCTCAGAATACAGCCACCTAATATTACAACAATGTTCAAATGCTCATTACTACAAATGCAGATCACTAAATCAATTCAACGGGTGTTTGTAGTCCTGTATCATTACTTCCAACAACCTTGCCCAGGTGAGTAGCACTGCAACACAATTAATAATCTCTTCACCACTACATAAAAGGTTACTTAGAAACCGAATGACAGTTTCTGACAACTGCCTGCCTTCTGTGGCCAAATGCAGCAGAGAGGCAAAATGCTGCTTAAGCACTGAAATGTAAAAATGACAATCAGACCGTCTGCCCACATTACAAATGACAGCCTACTCCACACACAAGGGAGAAAAACATTTAGCATAATCTACATCTAGCTGAATAACAACATTACGTAATATTTCAACAAGATCAATAAACAGTCAATCATTTTTAGGCACCTCTATACTTTTTCTGATTATTTACATCTGTACATGCAAAAGCACATATACAGTAATCTAATCTAATATTTTGTTTGTCTTCCATAAAAACACAAGCTATATATATAGCTATATACAGAAGGGTGACAAATGTGTCACCCATTGTATATATACTGTATATATACAGTACCAGTCAAAAGTTTGGGTACACCTGCTGGAAACTAGGTTTATCCCATAATTGACAATGTTACACCGTTTAAGTTTCTGTAAATACTTGAAAATTATGAAAAACACATGTAACAATAAACAAAAGGAACCTCAAAGCAATGTTCAAGAAAATTTAATAAAAAATGGAATCTAGAATTTCTCAAAATAGCCACCCTTTACTGTGATAACAGCCTCACAAACACAGGCCATTCAGTTCCAGCAGGAAATCACCCGACATGCCTTCCCAGCTCTCCTGCAGCAATTCCCAGAGACACTTGTGGGTTGCTTTGCTTTGATTCTTCTGTCCAGTTCGTCCCATACAAGTTCTATGGGATTGAGGTCTGTACACTGGGCAGGCCAGGTCATTAGTTTGAGTTGTCCTTCACGTTCTTCCTTCACCAGATAGTTCTTGCACAACTTCAAGGTGTGTTTCGGGTTGTTATCTTGCTGAAGAATGAAGGAGTGCCCAATTGGCCATTATCCAGATGGAAGGTGTACTCAAACTTTTGACTGGTACTGTATATATATATATACTGTGTATATATATATATATATATATTGTGGTGTCCCCGGGGGTTTGGGGGACACTCATGGACCTTGCAGAGGCCGTAGGCAAGTTCAAAAACACAGAGGAGGCAGTATTCAGAACAAAAATGATAATTTAATAAACAAATACTTCACAAACACTACACAAAACAAAGGGCAGAGTATTCGGGGGAATACAAACACAAAGTCCGCAATCTTTATCTCGTAGTCAGTGTCCAAAATCCAGTTCCGTTATCCAGGTCAATTCCGTTATCCAGTCCGTAGTCAATATCCAAAGGGGGTCCTCAAAACAATCCAAGTTCATTCACAAAAAACACACTCCAACACTCTCTTTCTAAATCCAAATACTGGCTGGTCAATTGACTTCACAGTTTCACTCTCCAAACAAACACAGCACTCCTTCCCACTCACGTTCCTACTCCTCTCCAAGTGTGATGGGATTCAGCCCTTTAAATAGGCCTCAAAATGGCTTTCAGCTGACTTCGTTCAGGTGTTACTGTGGCCTGCTGGAAAATGTAGTGTTTTTGGGCTGCCATGTGTTGGAGGCCAGGCAGCCATTTTCTGGTGCAGCCCCTTGGGCTGCCACAATATATATATATATATATATATATACTGTATATACTGCAGTCTATCACAGGGGATGCTTGCTGTAGCTACATCATTTCCAGTACTTACGAGGAAATGACCCTTACATAGTCTTTTTTGATGACAATGACTTTGTGTTTGACAGCATTATTTGATAATGAATATAGTATATTCAACTGAATTACTTTTTCTACCTGCTTGTCACAACTGTGCTTTTACTTAGCCTCTCAGTGGCTTTTAGTTTGTTTTAAAGTAATTGCTATAAAATGAGATATTGGCATTAAAAAATGTATTGCCCCCCCAAAAAATAAAATAAAATAAATGTATATTAACGGCCCGATATAAATCGGCTGCAACATTATTATGAAATGATAGCTTCTGTTTTACTGCACGTTGACGTTCTGAGCAGTTTAATTCCTAGTCCTGCTTTTGCAGGTGTGGTTGTCACTGACTGTGGGGCATGCCATGAGGACGCCACATGCAGCAGTTCTCAGGGCGCCAACGAAGAGATCGTGACATGCAGCTGCAAGGCTGGCTTTGTGGGAGATGGTGTTGACTGCTACAACCGCGCGGCCTGCGACAGTGATGGGCTCTGCTGTCACTCCGGCTACCAGTGGTCTTCAGAGAGAGGCTGTGTGGATGTGGACGAGTGCTCCTCTTCTGAGGAGAATCCTGCGGTAGGCTGCACTTCGCCTCTGGTCTGTGAGAACATCCCTGGGTCCTACGACTGCAAGTATGAGGAAAACAACTCCAACTCGTCATCCGACAACCGTTCTAAACGCAGCGTCCACCCGAGCTCCAACCAGAACTCTGTGCTGTTCAGTTGTGGGGGCGTGGCCTGTCCCGCGGGTCAGGATTGCCTCACCGTTAACGGCACCGAGCAGTGCCTGGACCCCTGCCAGGACTACTCGAGGCTGGATGATGCGTGGCGCGCCACAGACTTCAACGGTGGCAGCATAAGATGTGACCGTAATCTAAATTGGCAGGGCTGGTACCGCCTGTTCTTGGGGAACGCCAGTGTGCAGATGCCAGAGAGATGCGTTGATCAGAACATGTGCGGGACCTCCGCCCCTCTGTGGCTCAACACCCCTCATCCAGCCCTGTCGGATGGAATCGTCCAAAGTCGTGTCTGTGGGAGCTGGAATAGTGGCTGCTGTCAATATCCATCAAATCCAATTCATGTCAGGGCCTGTCCCGGAAATTACTTTGTCTACAAGTTTGTTGATCCGACGACCTGTCATATGGCCTATTGTGCAGGTACGGTATGTTCTTAATGTATGTCTTTCCCAAGATCATGTTTGCCTAGCACATGAATATAAATAATGACTTACTTGGGATTGCGACAGTTTATGTTCCCAGAATTCCACAGTCAGTATTCTCCTCTTTCAGACGTCAACACTGCCGTGTGCGAGACCTGCAGAGAGGACGAAACCTGCGTGAGCGAGGACAAAGTCAACTGGCGGTGTGAGAGACGGGGTGAGAGCTCAGAGCATCTAAATCCATCTCACTGTTATATTAACTGTGAAAATACCTCTTTAGGTTGGACCTTGTGTCATCTGTTTGAGTGTTTAAGACAGCGCCCAGATAAGACTGGTGAATGGAGATAGTCAGCGCTCTGGTAGAGGGGGGAATGGTGTGTGATGACTTCTGGAAAATGAACAGTAGTGGACAGTAAAAAAGTACATTTTCTTTACTTAAGTTAATTACTTTACTTACTTTAGTACATTTTCAAGTATCTGTGCTTACTTAAGTATTTCCATTTTTGCAAACTTTTAACTTTCATTCCACTACATTTCAAAGGAAAATGGGGTTAAATGTAGGACTTTTTACTTTTACTGGGGTAATATTTTATCAGGGTATCTTTTCTCTGGCTCAAGTAAAGGGTTTGTGCACTTTGTCCACCACTGGACATGAACGACGCTGAGGTGGTGTGCAGATAGCTGGGCTGTGGGGGGGCTCTGTCTGCTCCAGGCTATGCCCAGTTTGGAGAGGGCAGTGGGCCCATCTGGTTGGATAATGTACGGTGCTCAGGCAACGAGTCCTCACTCTCACAATGCACACACCCTGGGTTTGGTTCACATGACTGTGGTCACTGTGAAGTTGCTGGTGTGGTTTGCTCAGGTAGGATGGTTCCTTTATTTGAATAAATGCCTAAAATTGACGACAAAAATATGAACAAAAAGAAGATATACATTTCTGCTTGAAAAAACTCAAACATAGCATGGGAAGCATTATTAATATACTTAACATAGCAGAATTTAATTATTAAGAGTTAACATACTTTATAGATCTTGACTGCCTACCACCCCAAGATTACACTATTTTCAATCTAATTGTGTGAAACCGAACACTTGGCTGTTTTTAGTATGCAAGTTTTCCATCACTTCTAAATCCAGCTTGTTTTATTACAAAACCAAAGCTTTACTCAGGTTAAAAAATAGCATGGTCTCATTTTTATTTCAAAATGGTCTTAAGAATGTATCAGATTACATTTGTAAACATTTCTCTACTACTGCAGTTTTTTTTATATTGTCCCTTTTCTGAAACGCAAGAGACTTTTATTTTTATATATATCTTAACAAGGAATATAATCAATTGTTTTCAGGAAAATAGGAACCCAGAAAATCTATTTTCTCATGTGAAATAAAGTCTTCCTTATAATCTACCAAGAATGTGAATTGTTCATTACCTTTTTAAAATGTTGGCTTTTTTAGACAGTGAGCAGATAAGACTGGTGAATGGAGCTAGTCAGTGCTCTGGTAGAGTGGAGATCTATCACAGTGGCCAGTGGGGAACGGTGTGTGATGATATCTGGGACATGAACAACGCTGAGGTGGTGTGCAGACAGCTGGGCTGTGGGGGGGCTCTGTCTGCTCCAGGCAATGCCCAGTTTGGAGAGGGCAGTGGGCCCATCTGGTTGGATGATGTGCGGTGCTCAGGCAGCGAGTCCTCACTCTCACAATGCACACACCCTGGGTTTGGGTCACATGACTGTCATCACCATGAAGATGCTGGTGTGGTTTGCTCAGGTAGGATGACTCTTTTCTGCAAGTGTTTGTTTTCCTGCTTGCCTGCCAGGGTTTTTGGAGATGCCATGTAAAAAAATGCATTTCAGTTTCTAACCAACCCATTGGTTGAGCCACTTCTGGCCCATCCCGTTGCATAATCGATTCATTTTCACCAGTTTTTTAAATTTTCACCTGCTTATGTTGGTAATCTGTCAACAATTCATTATTATTAATGGTAAGGAATTACAAAGTCAATTTGCATATCTTATGCAGCCATTCATTTATATTTTGCAATAAATGGACAAGCTGAGATTCAAAAACAGAATTACAAAACAATCCATCAGTTTAATTTAGGAAGTGTCGACAAAGAATTTCCATGCTCCAAAAATGTATTTATTTATTCGTTCATTTGTCAAGGACACAACAAAAAGCATTGCTACCATGCTTAAACACAAGCATCAGATGCACTGCATTAAGTTTTTGTAGCCAAAGGCAGAAGACAGACAAAGGAAAAGCACATCCTTCTAATACAACAAAACAGCAAATACCCCCCCTCGTATTTACAAATTAAATAAAAAAGTTGTTCACCATGCATAAGACAAAAACTATTGCTTCAAATATAATTAAATAAATCAACCACGTTTTAGTATGCCCAAAATGGACTCCTTTTACCTTTCAGGGGGTCCATATTCCCAGGCCCAGAGCTGGTGTGTGGGAGGATCTTCCTGCAGGTGGGGCTAGACAGGGCTGTTCTGGAGGCAGGAGGACTGGACGTGTCGTCTGCACACCTGGCAGACTTCCGCTGCACTGAGCACCAGGAGAACAATGGCACAGTGTGGTTTCATGTGGAGCACAGGGAGGGGCGCTGTGGGACCCAGCTGAGGGTAAGACTATAACTCTTACTGGAAAAGGACAATAACCCATATTTCTTTATTTTTGTTTTTATTCATCAACATTTTTACATTATAGGATGTACACACATATGCTATAGGGTATGCATAGGGTATAGTGCTTTCACTACATTACTGACAGATTAGTTGGAGATGAAAAGGTGATTACTGTACCCTTTTCACTGGATTTGGTAAAGCTTTCACGAAATCAAACTTAAATGATTGCAAACAAAACCCTTCAAGTGTTTTTCTAGGAAGTCCCTCAAATGACCAGCAGCACAAATGATAAGTCTCTCACATGATTCTTTAACTCTGGTGGTCTTAATTATGTCCCTTTTCTTTCGTCTGACAGACAAATGCCACCCACGCCACTTACTCCAACACTTTATTTGTTTACCCCGTCACTGTGGGAAACAGATCCTTCTACGCCCCGGAAAGCTTCCCGTTTTCCTGCAGTTACCCCCTGGATTCTCAGACCAGCCTGGATGTGGCCATCAGACCCTATTTGTGAGTAATAATAATAATACAAATAATAATAAACTTAATTTGTGTTGTGCAACAGGAACAATAAAAGCATTAAGAAACAAAGACATGAGGATATTTATAATCCTCATGTGAAACAAGAAACAAGAAACAATAATATAATAATTATAAAAAGTAATATTAAGTTTGAAAGAAATGACAAATAATTTGAAGCAAGACTAAACAGAAAAAAAAGATTCATAACCTCAAAATGTTTTATTTGACATGGATAAATGTAAATCAACATTTGTCTTTCAATTACAAATAAATGCAGGCATTTGTGTTTTTTCTTAAGAGCTTCAGTGTGGTGAGTTATTTGTGGTGATTTCTGAACATGCCAAACTACACTTTTGAAGGAAAAAATAACACTTATATTTCATTCTCACAGGGACACGGGGACAAATGTTGATATGAGTCCAGGCCACGGATTTGTTTTGGGAGTAAGGGAGCCTATTGTACAAGAATGATTAGTACCTCCTGTACTGTAATAATTACATGGCTGTCTGCTCACCATAGTTTTGTGATATTCTAATATAATTTACCATACATTATGTAGGCCTTGTACATTGTGCATTGTTACTGAAGACATACATCAAGATATACTGTGTGTATTATATATTGCATAGTGTTGGGTTTGTTATCATTGCCATATACTATGTGAATCTCACACAAAAGCAGGCTTTTATTTAAATCATTATACAGTTGTCACGAGCAGCTTAGTATCGTAGTAGCTTTGTATGTAGTATTACACTTGTGCTGTGTGTGGGCTTTATCAGGTTTGTTTTCTGAGCTGAATTACAATGATCGCTGAAGTTAGTTTTAGGATGAAGCCTCTTTTTGCAATGCCTAAAAAAGAGGGAAATGTACCTAGTTTGGCACATCCATGTTATGACTCTTTTCAGTGCTGATTTTCCTATGGCTACTCGGTAGGGAGGAGGCGAAAGTGGTGGGGTTGGGCCCCAGGGCCAGGGTGGCCATGTCTCTGTACCGCAACGCCAACTACACAGACCCCTACTCCGCGGGCCCAGTCGTCCTGCCCCTGGGCACTGCTCTGCACGTGGGCGTGTCTGTGGAGCAGGATGATCTGGACGGGTTTGCGGTCATTCTGGAAGAATGCTATGCCACGCCCTCTGCTGACCCGGAGGACCCTGAGCGCTTCACGCTCATTCAGAACAGGTCAGTACTCGGCCGGCCAGGTGGGCGTCATCAACAGCTGTCCAATGATGGAGAGTTTTTGGTCGGCATGGTTTTCACCACACCTCACTGTGCAATAGTGGCTCTATCTGGTGTCTGCCGTCTGCCTGCGTCAGCTGCGCAAGATGTGCAGTCCTCTGGCACATTGTCTGCACAGCTCAGCAGGTGGACTGCAGAGTGAAGAGTGGCGGACGGCTAAACAACACATTTTGGAGGATGTGTATGATGTTCTGCATCCTCCAAAATTTGCAGAGGATGTTGCAGTGATGGGAAAAGCTTACAGTTACGATTGGGCATTCCAAATTGGGTGAGAAAGGGTTTGAAGTATGTTTTTGTGTGAGCATGCATGTTGTAAAATGTGTCTTTTTGCTCTGTGCTCCTCCCCCAGGTGTCCAAGCAACCGTCGCCTGGTGAACATTGAACCGAGCGGGCCTTCCCTCCCAGGCCGTTTCACCACCTTGCTGTCCTTATTCACGGGCGAATATGATGATGTCTTCCTGCACTGCAGTCTGAGCATGTGTGACCACAGACAGGTGACTTGCTCCCAGGTGAGTTCTGTGTTCCTCCGTGAGGGGGAGGGGGGCCTTTCACCAAGAATACATGTGCAGTCTGTAGGCGTAGCTCAGGACTATGAGAAATGTCAGCTCAAATGAAATGTTTGGGCTAATTAAATAGTTTAGAGCACAAGTTGGTATGAAATCCTGAAACACCCAGGACGAGCAGCACAGTGGTAATACGAGGATTAGTTGAAGCAGCTGCACTCAGTGAAAAGGGCACCAGACCCTAGACCTGAGAATTTAGTGTAAAAGTGTACATATTTATTTTTCTGACATTAAAGTAAAATTAATTTAATTGAGGAGTTGAGAGAGGTCTACTTTCTTATTTATTCAGTTACTTTCTCTCTACAGAGATGCCTGTCCAGGGTAGCCCGGTCTATCACCGCCAGGAAGCTCCAGACCATCGGACCCATCACCTGTAAGCCTCAGCTCAGAGTTTCAGGTGTAATTTTGCCTGGAGGCCAACCTGCAAATGGATAGATTTTATAGAGATGGCCACACTTAGCATTTTGCAGCACAATCCATTGTCTTGTGGGATTTGGAAGTGTGCAGCCAGTGTGAAATGGGAGTAGAATTATTCAGACCTGGGGACAGACTCTTTATGTGGATAGAGTTACTGTAACATCGTATTTACTTAGGACTAGAGTTACTACATCCAGTACTTTTGGTTAGTTATTGTAGTATGTACTTGAGTTTGCAGTAACTATAGTGCATACTCAGGTTAGTGTTACTAGAGTATGTACTTGGGTTAGTGTTACTGGAGTATATATTCAGGTTAGTGTTCCTGGAGTATCTATTATTTTCCTGAAATGTCTCTTGACTGACTTTTCCTGCCTTCAAAGAATTATTTCCCTTATGGCTGTGGCTTGAAGGTTTTAGGGAATTTCTGTTAGCTCTGGAAACATGGAAACTGGAATGTTTGATTGATTGGTTGACTTACTGATGGAGTGATTTACTTGGGGCCAAGAGTCAGTCTGACTGGAGAGTGGCTCCTTCTTGGGAATCTGCACTCTTTGGGCTTTTTGCTAAATGAATCATGAAATAGCTGTAGATCACACACATTGAGACAGCTCAACCACACTGAACTGTAAGGGGCTTTCATACTGGAACACTCAGGTAATAATCAATCTTTATCTTTCAGGGGAGAAGGTGGCCAAATAGGTCTCCTCAGCATCCGCAGGTAAGCACAAACACTCTCTCACACACAGTTTCTTTAACCAAGAATACATGTGCAGTCTGCAGCTGTACCTCATGACTTGTCAGCACAAATAAATGATTGGGCTAATTAAATAATTAAGAGCAGATTAAGAGCAGAATATTGTTCGAAACAGATTGGCCCTCATTGTGCACTCCTGACGAGCAGCAATCATAGTGGTAACATGAGGATTCACCAAGAATACATGTGCAGTCTGCAGCTGTACCTCATGACTTTATAAAAAATGCCTCTCGCATGGTCCAGTGGTTACAACGTTCGACACTGGCCACGGATTCCCCGTCTCGCCAGAGTCGGCTCTGGCCGGGAGTGCCACCAGGGGCGGCGATTGGCTGTCCGCCCCAGGGAGGGGGGGAAGCCGACCGGACATTCGCTGCGCATAAGAATGGCCTTGTAGTCTCGTAGGAGACGATGCTTCGCCTTCGTCACTAGCGGTCACAGGGCTACAGCAGCGAACTCACATTACTAGGGGGGGATTGACATAAAATAGCGGGTGTAATTGGCTACTAAATTGGGAGAAAATGGGAGAAAATCAGAAACAAAATCTAAAAAAAAAAAACCCATGTAGTATTTGTAATGTCATTCGTTTGTGGTGGGTGTGGCTTTAATAAATTGCAGGATTATTTTTGAGTTCATATGAAAATCATAGCAAGTCTCTCAAATTATTATTCTTTCTCTCTTTTCAGGAATATTAAAGCCGTAGGCCCCCACCTGCATCTTGGCCCTGGGTTTTCTTGGTCTCTATCCACTTTGATTAGTGACTTGGGTTCCTGTTATCAATCTGCCTCAATTGTTCCTGCCCCTTTTACTTTACTTGTTCCGATTGGTCACATGACTGTCACTCTCTAGCTTTCGCCAGGTCCTATTGGTCACAGCAGACTCTCAGGGAGGCGTTGACCCTTAACATCCACAGACCGCACAAACACAGCATCTGACTCATTGTCCTGTACCATTTTAGAAACTTCACAAAGCAGTTTCCATTTTACTTTTAGGCATTTATCCAGAGTGACTTGATAAATGACAATTACTGCATCAAATAATTCCTCCCTGTAAAGATCACTGGTATGCTTCTAATACCAACAGGTAAATGTGTTAAGTACATCAATTGTCTCAAGGCAAACAAGCCTATTAAGTTTTCTAAAACTGAATATGATCTATGCTGTTGGTACTCCATATCCAACAAGAAAGTCACCTCCTTTAATGGTCAGACTGAACAACACTGGCCTTTCCTGGAGAAACCATTGGGCAATACCACTCACTCTCATTGGTTGATTGTGCCTCTTTCTTTTGTCATTCTTTTGTTTTATTACAGATTTGTTTTTAAAGACAAATCTAAAATATCTGATAAATCACTGTTTCGTCATATTTACTTGAATGTTTTGAAGTTGCTGTGATGATTGCACAATGATAGTCTTGCAGCAGTGGGAGTCCCACTACAAGTCCCTAATGGGTGTTTATGGACTTTCCCACACATTGATTGATATTCCTTGTGTCTACTTTATAACCTGCTTTTTGTGCAAATAAAAATGAATAAAAAAATATAACAACATATAAATGACTGGGTATTGACTTGTGTTTGTTTGTTTGTTTGTTTATTTCGGATCAAAGTACAAATACATTACAGTAACAATAATAATAATATATAAAATAGTAACATTTTAAATTGTACACATTTTATAAATCAAAACAAAATGATCCAAGGATAACCCAGTAAAGTAGCTAAAAGTTGAAAACTAAAAGCCTACTTATTTCCACTGGGGTCCTTTAAATATCAAAACTTCAACATATCCTAATACACTTTATAAAAAGAAAAATATATATTTATAATAATACATAAATATACAAATGGTATCTCAGGGAATGTGTTGCAATTACTCTCTAGCCATCATTTCGTTTTTCAGGTAAGTCTTGAGAGAATGTTTAAAGACATTCAGGTTTTTATGCCTTGTACTGATGCAGGTAAAGTATTCCAAGAGTTGATAGCAGTATTAAGAAATGAGGTTTTTGTTTGGCTTCCTGCAATTGGTTTGTGAATTGAATATTGAGCAGATCTGGTGTTATAAAAGTGAACTTCACTTGTTCTTACAACACCTTCCCTGAGATAACCTGGGCTGAGGCCATTTAAAATGCGGTACATATGACACAATTTAAGTTGTTTCACCCTTAAATCAATCGGTAACCAACCAAGTTTATCAAGCTCAGTAGCGCCAATATGATACCTATTGTGGAGATTGAGCACACATCTGATGGTTTTGTTCTGAGCAGTTTGGAGTTTTTGTTTAAGATTTGCTTTTAGACCAGAGTACCACACACTGCAACCATAGTCATAATGACATAAGATTAGACTGGAGGCAAGTAATTTCAAAGAACTCGCATTAAGAAACTTCTTGTTCCTGTATAAAAATTTGACTCTAGAGTTAACTTTCCTAATAACAGATTTGCCTGTATCTTCAAAACTAAGTATACTATCAAATTCAAGTCCCAGATAACTAACAGATGTTTTGTTGATTATTACTTGGTTATTACACATAACTTTCAGCTCTGGTTGCATCCGGAGTTTGTGCTTTGAGCCAAACAGGATAGCATTGGTTTTACCTATATGCAAGGATAGTCTGTTATCAATAAGCCAGTTATAAATATTTTCAAGTTCTTTGGTCAATTGAGCCTGGATAGTGATAACGCTATTACCGAGGAGACAACCAGAGCTGAATCATCAGCATATAGGAGCAATTTACAATTAACAGAGGTGGCCATATCATTTATATAAGAAACAAAAAGAAGTGGGCCCAGTATGGACCCCTGGGGCACCCCCACATTTAACCTCACGCCAGGAGGAAAGAGTACCACCCACATCAACGGCTTGCCATCTATCCTTCAAGTAAGATTGAAACCAAGATATGGACGATTGTGTAAGCCCCAGAGCTTTCAATTTACCAATGAGGATAGAATGATCCACGGTGTCAAACGCCTTTTCAAGATCTAAAACAACCATGCCAGTGAGTTTCCCTTTATCTGATTGTTGCTTAATGTAATCTGTTAAATGAATGAGACAAGAATCGGTTGAGTAAGATGGTCTAAAACCGGACTGGAAATCATAAATAAGAGAGTTGCTGGTAAAATAATCCATAATCTGATCATGAATAAGTCTTTCAACAACCTTGGAAAATGCAGTTAGGATAGAAATAGGTCTATAGTTGTTAACTAATGTTTTGCTCTCCTTCTTATGTAGAGGAATAACACGAGCTAATTTCCAGTCTTTGGGTACAATACCAATTCTTAAAGATTCTGGTGTCGTGTCTGACATCATGCCAAGGCCAATGACCATAAAGAAAAGGGTGACGGTGTGAAAATGATGCTGCAATAGCGATACTTAAGTGGAACAGAATATATCGCGTTCCCTACACTTAAGTGGTTCTCCTTCTCTGACAGGCTGGTCTGTAACTTGGCCCTGTTTGTGCACAAATGTTTGGACCTTGGACCTCACCTTATCAAACAAATTGACAAAATAATGTCAATTATGACTTGTAACTAGATAGCTAAAATTGTGCTATGTAGGGTTAACCATTCATAAAAATACTACAGTTTTTCTCAATTGTTTACACACTAACACTGGTACTTGAGACACAATGACCACAACCTGTAACTCATGTACCAACCCCCTGAACCAATTCTGCTCAAATACAAGCGCAAATCCTGCTTTACACTCAGATTGCCGTTGTAAACCACACTTTTTTCATAACACTACACACAATTCTCTACAATTGGCACAATCTTCATGAATAAAATCTCTTTTGTTCACATGGAACACACTGCCATTCAAAATGCGAAATTAAAATGTCCTGCTATCCACACTGACTCCTCACATGGGCAAACACATGTTGCACTACATAACATGCTCATTACACCAGACCAGATAGATGGCCCAGAGCAGCCCAAGGGCGTTGTCATCTGGGACAACGTAAGTTTCCACCAGGCTGCTCTGGTCCACAACTGGTTAATTGTCCACCCACGCTTTTCAGTAGTTTATCTCCCACCATATTCTCAATTTCTCAATATGATTGAGGAGTTTTTTTCTGCCTGGAGATGGAAGGTCTATGACCGCAATCCCCATATATGTATATACCCCTTCTGCAAGCTATGTAAGATGCATGTGCAGATATAGCTGTAGAAGCTTTTCAGGGCTGGATTCACCATGCTAGGCGATACTTCCCCCGCTGCTTGGCCAGGGAGAACATTGCCCGCGATGTTGATGAGGTGCTGTGGCCAGACCGAAACAGAAGACAGGATGCAGCTTAATTTTTACTGTGTAGAACACTTTACACATTCAACTTTGTGTTTGTTGGGATGTATACAGTATTTTTTTGGGGGGGACATATTTTTGTTTATATTACAGTATATTTGTGTGTTTTATATTTGAGTATAAAAACTTCATACAAAAATATTTTACAACAGACTACTGTACATACGTAGTATGTGTAACACTGAACATGCAAAAGGCATAAGTCTCCTGATAAGGCATTCATACTAGTGTTGTCCATTCATAGTAGTGTTTTACATTGAGCACATCAGTGTTCAATTGGTTCTTAGAAATGTCTATTCATATGATGGTGTGTGTGTGTCATTTGAACACAAAATACAATTTTGAGAAGACATAACATTGTTTCATTTTGCAGGAGATTTGTGGAGTTTTGCCTTTTGTGTGTGTGTTTTTGTGTGTAGAGTTCTGAGAATATGAGGTATGCTTTCATAAAACTTTAACTAAAACTAAAACTGTAACTGCAAATGTTGTCGAATGCTCTTCAAATGATCACAGTAGATTTATACGCTTGTTAAATTTGCTCTAGCCAGCCACGCATCCCTCTATTTTTACGATTGCTTTGACTCATTTTGCACAATAGAGTTTCAATGTGCAAAATGCCATACTGCCCATTCTGGGTTCAAAATCGAATATAGCAGGCAAATTAAAAATACCAGTGTCAAATGAGACAATATTATATTCAAAGGTTTATCATAGCACCAGAACATTAGATATTTTCAACAGTGAAGTTAAATCATTGCTGCATTTCCAATATACAACTTCATCATCAAACAATGCTGCCAAACACAAAATCTTTCTAATCAAAAAAGAGTTTGAAAGTGTTCTTTGGACATAACACAAAATGCTATAATCCTAATCTTGGGCTAAAAATCACATATTGGATGTAAAATAAAAAGAATTGAACCAAATTAAATTGCATATCATGCAAAAGTTTATCATAGCGTCAGAACATTGGATATGTTCATCGTTGAAGTTTAATTATTGGTGTATTTTCAAATACAATGGCCATTATCAAATAATGCTGTCAAACACAAAATAATTGTCATTTCCTCGTAAGCACTGGAAATGATGCACAGCAAGCATCCCCTGTGATAGACTGCAGTATACAGTACACAGTATATATATATAGCTTGCATTTTTATGGAAGACAAACAAAATATTAGATTTGATTACTGTATATATGCTTTTGCATGTACAGATGTAAATAATCAGGAAAAGTATAAAAGAGGTGCCTAAAAATGATTTTAAAAATGTATTGATCTAGTTTAAATATTATGTAATGTTTTTATTCAGCTGGATGTAGATTATGCTAAATGTTATGGTTTGAATTATATTCACTTGTGGGTAGAGTAGGCTGCCATTTGTAACTTTTAAATGTCATTCTCATTCCATTAAAATAAATCATACATTACTGTAATGCAAAAAACTCAACTGTATTTTACAGTAAAAACAAAAACAACATAAATGCATTTCAGTGCTTAAGCAGCATTTGGCCTCTCTGCTGCATTTGGCCACAGAATTTAATCTACGTCACATCTGATATCTTCATTTGCAAGGCAGTTGTCAGAAACTGCCATTCAGGTTTATAAGCAGCCTTTTATGTAGTGGTGAAGAGATTATCAATTGTGTTGCAGTGCTACTCACCTGGGCAAGGTTATTGGAAGTAATGACACATGACTACAAACACCTGTTGAATTGATTTAGTGATCTGCATTTGTAGTATTTGAACATTGTTGTAATATTAGGTGGCTGTATTCTGAGAATGGAGCATATGATTTAGAGTTTGGCACTTTGTATTAACAGTTTTGCACTTTGTATGTCAGCATAGAATGTAGTGTCTTAAGTTAAGAATTCTGCAAGTCAGTTTGGCACTTTGCATTTTGAGTTTTGTACATTGAAATTCTGCTGTGCAAAATTAGTCAAAGTAATCGTAAAAAACTGTAAATGACTAGCCTTAACATTAGCGCTGCTGCTTATTAATTCAATTCCATTCGCAATTGTATCACTAGGGGGTCCCAACTCCCAACCAGTGAGCAATAGCATGTTGAGTAAATTATAATAATAACTAATCTTATGTACACATGGCTCAAACAATCAATTTATCTCACTGGTTAGTACGCTAACAACTATATAGTGACTGTACAGGTATAATGATAATAATGCAGTGCACAGGTTTAATGGTAGTGCAATACAGGCATGACATAAATGTATTGTACATGTATAATGAAACTGTAGTGCTACACAGGTATAATTATACTGTTGTAGTGTAGAGGTCTAATGGTACTGTATTGCCATACAGGTATAATATTGCAATGTACAGGTATAATGATACTGTTGTGCTGTAGAGGTATTATAGTGTAGTGTACAGATATAATTATAGTTTACTTTTATTCTTTCACAAATGTTCTGAACATTTCTTACCCCTGGGCTAATATTGCTTCTACTGTTACTGCTACCACCACTTTCAATTATATTACTAAACTACGTATTATACTTACTGGTAGTAGTAATATATTTGAAATATTCCACTTTAGCCTTCTGCAAGCAAACAGGTTTTCTTCTGGAACAATATATCTAGTTTTGATTATTACCATATTTTAGATAAATGATTGCTAGGCTAGGTCTGGGTGTAAGATGCACTGGTTGCTAAATGTTCATTTCCCCTCTATAAAGAATATAGAATAATAATATTGAACTACATTTGTATAAATGCTTAACATGCTCTACATTAAAATGATAATAAAACAGGATATAATTGGTTTGGTGGTATGATACAGAAGTAGGTTAATAGTTACATGGTCCCTGTCACAATGAATACATAAATACATGAATACATGGGTGGATGCCATATTTTGTTCAAATAGAAACATTGTTAGATGGGTAGCTTGATACAACATTTAGCAAGTGACTTATTTGATGATCAAAATAAAGTTTTTATCTCACAGTAAGTTGTAATTTTCCGGTCACAGTACGCCATGCAAAGATAGACTCAAAAGGCAGACAGAAAGGCAGTGTCAAGCTTCAGCAATATTTATTGTGTCAATAAAGTATCTGTAATTTTTCTAAAGTCCTCATTGTGTGGTGTGTGCTCTGCTGTCTGACTCTGGAACATACTGGTAAAAAATGTGCTCAGTCCAGTCTTTGCTTCCCCACCCTTTATGGGTGGCTTGGAGGTTTAGTACAATGTGCATGTTATGTCATCGTACTACATTCCAAACTTTTAGTAAATACTGTTTTATGTGAAAATGGAATGTACATACTGTACATTAATTTTGTCAAAGTATCTGTCATTTTTCTAAAGCCTTTGTTGTGTGGTGTGTACTCTGGACCATAACGGGAAACGAAAGGAGGCGGCAGCTTTCCCAATATTGTGCTATTGTGCTCAAGGTGGCCGGTCCACATACCAGCTGCACCCAGCTTGTGCCTCTGCACTGGTTTCAGCCAGTAAGTGAGAAAAAATGCAATTTTTATTTGAAGTTTAATTAGCACGTATACCAACAGATTACAGTAGCAAACAACAGTGGATAAATAAAAAAATCCAGATACACTTCAATTGTTTTGTTATATTTAATATGGCTAGTCAGCTGGATAGCAAGCCTGCAAAGGAAAAATCTAAAAATCTAAAAATATCTGATTACTAGGACAATCAAGCTTATGCTTATGAGAAGCTTATGATTTGAAATTAAGTTGCTGCTTTTCATTAAATATAGAAGTAATTTCATGAAAAAAAGACAGAACATTAAACTACATATGGAACTTGACAAAATAACTTGCAAAATTCAAACTGTGCATTTAATTTTATCTTCAAATTTACACATTTGTGTCTGAATACTTAATTTGGGGTCCAAGGTTTTTTAATTGTATTTACTGGTTTTATTATTCCACCAGGATCTACAAAACCCTCTGGTCATTGATAGAGGCTTATGAAAATGACCCAATGAATGATTTTGGTGCCGATTTGTCACGTAAGAATAATAGCGAAGGAATACATAATGATGATAACATGCCATTCATTTACATACAGTACAGTCTAGATAATATCCAGTACTGCGTAAAGCCTGGACTTGATTACTCCAAGTTGTCTACCTCTACTACATGACCTGGCAAGCTGTTCCATGCATTGACAACTCTGCAAAAAAACAACAACTTCTGGATATCAGTTTGGAATAGAACTCATTTCCACTTGTGTCGTCTTGTTCTAACTGAACTCAACCTGAAAAATATTTGGTACTTAACTTTGTTAATCCCTTATGAATTTTAAAACCTCAATAACCCCCCTTACTCTTCTTTTTCTAAGATTGAATAGAGTGTTTCCACAGATTAAGTGTCTTAAGTGTTAACTTCCATACCAGGAACAAATTTAGTTCCCCTTCTTTGTACTTTTTCAAGAGCCTTTATATCTATTTTTTGTAGTGCTGTAGGCAGAACTGCACACAATACTCTAAATGAGGTCTGACAAAGGCATTCAATAACATAAATATAACCTCCTTTGATTTATACCTTTGGCTATATATCCTGTTTGCTGCTATTTACTGCTACAGCACAATGCTTAGATCATGACAGACATTGATCAACTACTAAGTTCTTTTTTCACATTCTAATATTGCTTCCCCTATAAAATATTCACACCTTAAGCTTTTGTTTCCCACAGGCATAACAGGTATATTCTGCGATGGATTGGCGACCTGTCCAGGGTGTATTCCTGCCTCTATTTAGGCTCCAGCCCCCGCGACCCTGACCAGGAATAAGCGGCTTAGACAATGGATGGATGGATGGATAACAGGTATATTTAGCTACGTTGACCTCTGCCAGGTTTCTGCCCACTTCTGGATTTTGTTTAAATTGCCTTGGATTGGGGGCCTCCAACAGCGTAATGGTCTAACGCACCCATGTTGGCTGGTCCTTTACGAGTGTGAGCTGCCTATCACGGTTTGAAACCCGACTGTACCAGACTGGCCCTGGTAGGGAGTCCCAATCGGGGGCGGCATTTGGCTGTCCATCCCAGGGGGAGGGGGGAAGGTGTGCCGGAATGAACTCATTGAGAAGCGCATAAGGGTGTCTCCAGAACGAGGGTGTGCGAATTCCGTCGTGAAGGAAGCTAATTAGCTTGCCTCGTAGAGATTGGTGGCGAGTTCATGTGGGGAGGGCAAATCTAAATAAATAGAGGGTTTAATTGGCCATTAAATTGTGAGAAACAAATAAAAAACATTTTTTTTAATCATCTTGGATTACCTAACTGTTTGCTAAACCCCCTAGGTTTGTATAATCTGAAAATGTATCTAGTTTGCTACTAACATCCCTATCCAGAATTGTTATGCAAATAAGGAAAATCATATGTCCCAACACTGATCCTTGCAGAACTCCATTGCCCACAGCATCTAGGTCAGATATGATCAGTTACTCTATATTCTATCTTGTAGCCAATTTCGAACCCACTGTGAAATAACTCCTGTAATTCATTCTGAATTCATTTTGACCATAAGCCTCTTTTATGGTACTTTTTTGGTATAAAGCTTTTTGAAATACAAATATATAACATAAGGCTAGTTCAAGTGAACTTCCCTGATAATACATTCAATCATTTTACATAAGATGCAAGTTAAATTGACAGGCCTATAGTGGCAGTAGAATACAGTGTCAATACAGCAGTGGTGGGCCATCAGGGCCTGCAAGGCCTTCTCTGCTGGCCTAAAAAATATCTGAATCAAAGACTTATGTTCATTATATTTTGTCCATGAAAACGTATTAAATAATTCCAAATGGTCTGTCCGCTTCCTTTCATAGCATTTCCCCTGGTTGCGCTGCTTCCAGACGTGTATTTTCATATTAAAGCATTTAACCAATCAAATTTCAGCCATCATTTGTTGCCAGGGTCAAAGAAATCTGCCTGGAGGCCTTCACAATGAGTTCTGCGGGCCCTGTAGCATAAAATAAGTGTCGATCAAACTGTTGCTTCAACCAATCAGATTTTGAGTTGGCGACACCAAGGCCTTCTAGCAGGCGTATGGTAACGTCAGCGTATTCACACCCTTTGATTGGATAGTCAGAGAGTGTACTAGCCAGAGCTAGCGAGCGGACATTTTCAGCCCTAAAGCGAATTAAAACTTATGCCAGAAATACGACAGGGCAGGCTCGACTTTCAGCATTAGCTTCGATCGCGATAGAAAAGGACTTCTTGATGGAACTGAAACGCACGGATAATCTGTACGACAGAGTAATTGAACTCTTTTTGAGGAAAGAAAGGAGGATGGATTTTGTGTTCAAATAATAACAGTGAGTAAAATGTTGCTATTTTCCTAAATAATATTGCAATTTTATGAGGTTATTATTGATGCTTTATGATTTTATGTGTGTCGCAGCAGTAGAAGGAGACTTGTGCACCCCAGGTTTGTTTCCTCAGTAAAGGCATTTATTCTGGCTACACGCGTTATCTATCTGCGATGCAACGGCTCTTTATACTGCATTTCTACATAATAAGATGGTTTTTATAGCCATAAAATAGTTATTGAGGGGTGGATTGATTCAGACAGAGCACTACTGAAGGCCTAGGTGTGAAATGCATGGCCCGCCACTGCAATACAGTATATTGGAATTATACGACCTTTCTTCCAGCCATATGGTATTTCTTCAGCGTTTATGGATTGCATACAATATCTGTCAGTGGTTTATAAATAATCTCCTCAAAGTCCTTGAGTACCTTTGGATATATGTCATTGGGGCCAGCTGCCTTATTTGTCTTATATTTTTGTCATTTTTCTAGTACTTCTCCATCCCTTATGTCAATGAAGGGATCCTCTAAAACATTCTGTACATTGGATATATTTGTAGGCATATTTGTAACCTCTTCGCTGGTAAAGCTTTCAACAAAGTAACTGTTTAGGTTATCAGCAACATCCTTATAATTAAAAAGCAAAGCTCCTTCATTAAGCTTATTCTTAATGCACTCTTCCTCAACTTTCCCTTTTCCACTACAATACTGAGAAAAAGCTTAGGATTCATTTTTACATCTTGGGCTTAATTTCAATTAGCCTTTTAGCTTCCCTTATTTCTTTTGAGCCTAAGTCCGCATATTACAATAATCGACCTTATTTCAAGACAGAATAGCCTTTTTTATATACTCTATATATAGAGTAAGCATCGCAGGTATATTATATATATATATATATATATATATATATTATTTGCTATTGTATTTGCTGGTATCATTATTTTTCTGTCTTCCACCATTTTTCAATTGTAGCAAAACTGCTGCATCTGTTTGTACAAAACTTAGCACCTTGATAGACAGTTACTCTAAATGGCCAAGCAACAACCCAAATTGTTCTGTCAAATTCCTTTGTCTTTCAGATGGATCAACAAAACCTCACAAAGGTTTGTAGACTGGAAATGCTTAAAAGACATCTCCTTGTAGAGCGTTTGATATATCAACATGTAACCTTAATCAATTTGTTCCCTGCCTTCTCCTTAAAAAAGTTGTTATAAAGAAAGTTGGTATGGAACGAAACATGGCCTCAGTAAGCCAATGAAGTTGGTGCAGGGTTGGAAAGAGCTGGCTGTATGATTTTAATAGCCAGCCTCTCTCCCTCCCTCCCTGCATTGAGTTCTGTTATCTGGTTAACTCATCATTGGATAAAGGGGTGGCTCGGGAATTTGCACCCATCAAAGGGCTTGAGACTATAGATGGTAGAAGCTGACTGATTACCTGAGCCTGTCCTGTCCATCACCGCAACATACAGTAGTTTAATATCCTGAGAACCAATTGTGCAACAGATGGCTGGCCTGGGAGCAAAACCCCCTCAGAGGATTTGGGACTGTCTCGTGACAATGGAGTCAACATACCTTCACAGTAGGGGGCACCCACTATTCCACTAGCCCCATAAATAAGCAATCCGATACGTCAAGCAAAACAACTGTCTTCTTTAAAATAACCAACAAATGGGGTACTGTATAAGGTTGGTCAGAGGCACATAAAATGAATAGTCAAACTCAGCTCAGGGAGTTCATTCGCTTAACGAAGGCTTAACGGGTTCATGGGTGCATGGGAAAAAATGTTTGCCGCCCCTCTGACTTTTACACCCGGTGCATTAAACCGGTCCGTGGTGCAAAAAAGGTTGGGGACCGCTGCCCTAACTGTGTTTTTTTTGTCTTCTTCTGAAATTTTGCGCCCCTCGGAATTTTGCGCCCCTCGGAATTTTGCGCCAGGTGCAACCGCACCGGTGGCACCCCCCACGCTACGCCTCTGGCTAATGCTAATGCTCCAGGTTCCGATAAAACTACTCTATAGAACTTAGAATGATCTTAGTAGCTGCATCGTATGCCAGCTCTAAATTCTGATGCCACTGAAATACAATTAGACTTAGAATGTCTCCAGTAGCTGTACTGGCTAGAGTCACCCAATGAATTTGCAGTGGGCGTTTTTATGCTTCTCATAAAAATGCTAATAAATACCAAATGGTTTGACACAAAGTGATGAAACTTGCTATTTACATTGGAGGCTGCATCCAGCCCTAACAGATTGGCCAAATCAAAACACATGTTGATGTTGATGGCCCCTGTAATTTCTGCTTGCAGCTATATTGTAGCTGTTGGATGCCTTGTGGGATCCTCCCATATTATTATTAAGATATTTTGGGGTCTTAATTGCGAGCGGACATTCCAGTGTGAGCACTGAACTGTGGTGCTGTAATTTCCAAGTTATGTGTTCATTAAACATAAATATGGAGTCGATAGGAGAAAAGTGGCAGTGTTAAGTTAGTACAATGGCATTTAATAAAGTTGAAATAATAAGAGATAAGATACAGAGACTGTCCTCACTTTGCTGACAGAAACTAGCCTTCTCCACTTACACGGGGAGGCAAAAGTTGAAAAATGTTAACATTCCATCAGCTTGTCAACAATAACCAACTTGTCAACAATGTCCAGTGACGTGGCAGAACTTTTGAACAATCACTTGAGGTGTGACTGAGGTGTCACAGTCCACTCTTGTGGGTATATAAATCCCTGAGCTCAGAGGAGAACAGCAGATCACCTTAGGTATTGATTGGTAAGTGTATAATAATGATCATTTATTCTTTTCATACAATTTATTGTGAAATTATTATATTGTTATCGTATTAAATGGCAACCAATTTTTTGTATAAATGAATGGTACTGGAATTCAGTAACAATAAATACATAAAAAGAAATGCTATACATTTGTTACAAATACCTTTGATTGTATCATTAGATTTTGCAAAGTCACTGGTGACTTATCCATCCAAAAAGACAAGAATGATGATTTCCGGAGCTTTGTTGCTACTCCTGTTGATATCGGCGATCACAGCTAATAACACAGGTACAGTATAATATCTCTCTGCCTTCAGTAGTGTCTCACTGCCCTCTAGTCAAGTTCAATATAGTGTCGATCAGCACTTTTAAAATACAGTGCAAAACTGCTCTGTCTTACATAAAATTAGATATTAAAATCTAAATCCATCTCACTGTTACATGAACTGTGAAAATGTATCTTTAAGTTGGACCTTTTTTCATCTGTTTGTGTGTTATAGAGCTATAATCTAATTTGGTTCAATTATTTTTATTTTGCATGCAATATGTGATTTTGAGCCCAAGATTAGGATTATAGCATTTTGCGTTATGACCAAAGAACACTTTCAAACTCATTTTTGATTAGAAGGATTTTGTGTTTGGCAGCATTGTTTGATCCTATATTGAAAGTGCAGCAATGATTTAACTGCAGTGTTGAAAATATCTAATGTTTTGGTGCTGTGATAAACATTTGCATATAATATTCTCTCATTTGACACCGGTATTTTTATTTTATCTGCTATATTAGATCTTGAACCCAAAATGAGCAGTATGGCATTCTGTATTAAGAGATTTGCACATTGAAACTCTGTTGTGCAAAATGAATCAAAGTAATCATAAAAAACTGTAATGCAATTAAATAATCAGCCAATCATGTGGCAACAACTGGACCAGAATCTCTGAGGAATATTTGCAGCACCTTGTTGAATCCAAGAAACAAAGAATTCAGGTTGTTCTGGGGGGGTCTTACCCAGTACTAGAAAGGTGTACCTAATAAAGTAGCCACTGAGTGTGTGTGTATATATATGTATATATATATATATATATATATATATATATATATACTGTATATATATATATATATATATATCTTAATAAGGAAAATAATCAATTGTCTTCAGGAAAATAGGAACCCAGAGAACTTATTTTCTTATGTGAAATAAAATCTTCCTTATAATCTACCAAGAATGTGAATTGTTCATTACCTTTTTAAAATGTTTTTTTTTAGACTTTGAGCGGATAAGACTGGTGAATGGAGGCAGTCAGTGCTCTGGTAGAGTGGAGATCTATCACAGTGGCCAGTGGGGAACGGTGTGTGATGATATCTGGGACATGAACAACGCTGAGGTGGTGTGCAGACAGCTGGGCTGTGGGGGGGCTCTGTCTGCTGCAGGCAATGCCCATTTTGGAGCCGGCAGTGGGCCCATCTGGTTGGATGATGTACAGTGCTCAGGCAACGAGTCCTCACTCTCACAATGCACACACCCTGGGCTTGGTTCACATAATTGTGGTCACCATGAAGATGCTGGTGTGGTTTGCTCAGGTAGGATGATTCTTTTATGTTTTAATAAATGCCTACAATTTACAACAAAAAGATGAACAAAAAGAAGATATACATTTCTGCTTGAAAAAACTGAAACATATCATGGCAAGCATTATTAATATACTTAACAGAGCAGAATTGAATTATTCAGAGTTAACATACTTTATAGACCTTGACTGCCTACCACCCCAAGATTACACTGTTTTAAATCGAATTGTGTGAAACCAAACACTTCGCTGTTTTTAGTACGTACACTACTGGTCAGAAGTTTTAGAACACCCCCATTTTCCAGTTTTTACTGAGATTTAAGCAGTTCAAGTACAGTGAATAACCTGCAATGGTACAAAGGTAAGCGGTAAACTGGCAGAGGTAAAAAAAAAAAAAAAAAAAGCTTTAGGTTACCAAAAACTGAAAACATACATTTTTACATTGCCCCCTTTTCTGAAACGCAAGAGACTCTTATTTTGATATATATACAGTATATACATTCAGTGGCCACTTTATTCGATACACCTGTACACCTGCTCATTAATGCAATTACCTAATCAGCCAATCATTTGGCAACAGCTCAATGCATAAAAGCATGCAGACATGGTCAAGAGGTTCAGTTGTTGTTCAGACCAAAAATTATAATGGGGAAGAAATGTAATCTAAGTGACTTTGACCGTGGAATGATTGTTGGTGCCAGACAGGGTGGTGTGAGCATCTCAGAAACTGCTGATCTCATGGGATTTTCACACACAACAGTCTCTAGAGTTTACAGAGAATGGTGCGAAAAACAGAAAACATCCAGTGAGCGGCAGTTCTGGGGGCAAAAATGCCTTGTTAATGAGAGAGGTCAGAGGAGAATGGACAGACTGGTTCAAGCTGACAAGAAGGTGACAGTAACTCAAATAATCACGTGTTACAATAGTGGTATGCAGAAGAGCATCTCTGAACGCCCAACACGTCAAACCTTGAAGTGGATGGCCTACAAGAGCAGAAGACCACACCGGGTTTCACTCCTGTCAGCTAAGAAGAGGAAAGTGAGGCTACAGTGGGCACAGGCTCACCAAAACTGGACAGCGGAAGATTTTAAAAGCGTCACCTGGTCTGACGAATCTCGATTTCTGCTGTGACATGCAGATGGTAGGGTCAGAATTTGGCGTAAACAACATGAATCCATGCATCCATCCTGCCTTGTGTCAACGGTTCAGGCTGCTGGCGGTGGTGTAATGGTGTGGAGAATGTTTTCTTAGCACACATTTGGCCCCTAAACCCCTTGTTGACGATTGCTGCAAATTAGCCTCAAACCCCTTAAGACTTTAATACAGCAAAAAATTAATTTAAATTTTTTTTTTTATTCAGGCAATAAGGCCACAGCCGACCGAGTCTTGTTTGCTGACCATGCGCATCCCTTTATGGCCACAGTCTACCCATCTTCTAACTTCCAGTAGGATAATGCACCATGTCACAAAGCATCATCTGAAGCTGGTTCCATGAACATGACAATTAATTCAGTGTACTCCAATGGTCTCCACAGTCACCAGATCTCAGTCCAATAGAGCACCTTTGGGATGTGCTGGAACGGAAGATTCGCAACATGAATGTGCAGCTGACAAATCTGCAGCAACTGTGTGATGCTATCATGTCAACATGGACCAGAATCTCTGAGGAATATTTGCAGCACCTTGTTGAATCCATGAAACAAAGAATTCAGGTTGTTCTGGGGGGGTCCTACCCAGTACTAGAAAGGTGTACCTAATAAAGTAGCCACTGAGTGTGTGTGTATATATATGTATATATATATAGATATAGATATCTTAACAAGGAAAATAATCAATTGTTTTCAGGAAAATAGGAGCCCAGAGAATATATTTTCTTATGAGTAATAAAATCTTCCTTACAATCTATGAAGAATGTGAATTGTTCATTACCTTTTTAAAATGTTTTTTTTTTAGACTTTGAGCAGATAAGACTGGTGAATGGAACTAGTCAGTGCTCTGGTAGAGTGGAGATCTATCACAGTGGCGAGTGGGGAACGGTGTGTGATGACATCTGGGACATGAACAACGCTGAGGTGGTGTGTAGACAGCTGGGCTGTGGGGGGGCTCTGTCTGCTCCAGGCAATGCCCTGTTTGGAGAGGGCAGTGGGCCCATCTGGTTGGATAATGTACAGTGCTCAGGCAACGAGCCCTCACTCTCACAATGCACACACCCTGGGTTTGGGTCACATGACTGTCGTCACCATGAAGATGCTGGTGTGATTTGCTCAGGTAGGATGACTCTTTTCTGCAAGTGTTTGTTTTCCTGCTTGCCTGCCAGGGGGTTTTGGAGATGCCTGAATCATGTAAAAAATGCATTTCAGTTTCTAACCAACCCATTGGTTGAGCCACTTCTGGCCCATCCCGTTGCACAATGGGTTAATTTTCACCTGTTTTTTTTCTTTTCACCTGCTTATGTTGGTAATCTGTCAACAATTCATTATTATTAATGGTAAGGAATTACAAAGTCAATTTGTATATCTTATGCAGCCATTCATTAACATTTTGCAATAAATGGACAAGCTGAGATTCAAAGACAGAATTACAAAAAAATCCATCAGTATAAAGAAAGAGTGTCGACAAAGAATTTCCATGCTCCAAAAATGTATTTATTTGTTCATTTGTCAAGAACACAACAAAAAGCATTGCTACCATGCTTAAACACAAGCATCAGATGCACTGCATTAAGTTTTTGTAGCCAAAGGCAGAAGACAGACAAAGGAAAAGCACATCCTTCTAATACAACAAAACAGCAAATACCCCCTCGTATTTACAAAATAAAAAAAAGTTGTTCACCATGCATAAGACAAAAACTATTGCTTCAAATATAATTAAATAAATCAACCACGTTTTAGTATGCCCAAAATTGACTCCTTCTACCTTTCAGAGCGGCCCATATTCCCAGGCCCAGAGCTGGTGTGTGGGAGGATCTTCCTGCAGGTGGGGCTAGACAGGGCTGTTCTGGAGGCAGGAGGACTGGACGTGTCGTCTGCACACCTGGCAGACTCCCGCTGCACTGAGCACCAGGAGAACAATGGCACAGTGTGGTTTCATGTGGAGCACAGGGAGGGGAGCTGTGGGACCCAGCTGAGGGTAAGACTATAACTCTTACTGGAAAAGGACAATAACCCATATTTCTGTGTTTATTCATCAACATTTGTATATCATGGGACACACATGTACATACATATAAAGGTATAGTGCTTTCACTTTACTGACATTAGTTGGAGATGAAGGTGATGACTGTACCCTCGAGGGGATTCGGTAAAGCTTTCATAAAATCTAATTTAAATAATTGCAAACAAAAACTTTCAGGTGTTTTTCTAGGAAGTCCCTCAAATGACCAGCGGCAAAAATGATAAATCTCTCACATGATTCTTTAACTCCAGTGGTCTAATTATGTCCCTTTTATTTTGCCTGACAGACAAATGCCACCCACGCCACTTACTCCAACACTTTATTCGTTTACCCGGTTACTCATGGAAACAGATCCTTCAATACCCTGAAAAGCTTCCCGTTTTCCTGCAGTTACCCCCTGGATTCTCAGACCAGCCTGGATGTGGCCATCAGACGCCATTTGTGAGTAATAACACAAATAGGCTTAATTTGTGTTGTACAAAAGGAACAAAAGCATTAAGAAATGGTGTCAGGTGCAGTCATTCATAAAATATAGGACAAACAGTATTCCTACTCTGACCCCAACAGTGGTGGGCCGTCAGGGCCTGCAAGGCCTTCTCTGCTGGCCTAAAAAATATCTGAATCACAGACTGATGTTAATTATATTTTGTCCATGAATACATATTAAATAATTCCAAATGGTCTGTCCGCTTCCTTTCATAGCTTTTCCCCTGGTTGCGGTGCTTCCAGACGTGTATTTTCATATTAAAGCATTTAACCAATCACATTTCAGTTTGGCACATCCGTGTTATGACTCTTTTCAGTGCTGATTTTCCTATGGCTACTCGGTAGGGAGGAGGCGAGAGTGGTGGGGTTGGGCCCCAGGGCCAGGGTGGCCATGTCTCTGTACCGCAACGCCAACTACACAGACCCCTACTCCGCGGGCCCAGTCGTCCTGCCCCTGGGCTCTGCCCTGCACGTGGGTGTGTCTGTGGAGGAGGAGGATCTGAACGGTTTTGCGGTCATTCTGGAAGAATGCTACGCCACGCCCTCTGCTGACCCGGAGGACCCTGTGCGCTTCACGCTCATTCAGAACAGGTCAGTACTCAGCCGGCCTGGTGGTCACCATCAACAGCTGTCCAATGATGGAGAGTTTTTGTCTGCTGTTTCCCTGCGTCACCTGCGCAAGATGTGCAGTCCTCTGGCTGTGATGAAACAAGCTTACAGTTATGATTGGGCATTCCAAATTGGGTGAGAAAGGGTTTGAAGTATGTTTGTGTGTGAGCATGCATTTTGTAAAACATGGCTTTTCTGCCTCCATGCTCCTCCCCCAGGTGTCCAAGCAACCGTCGCCTGGTGAAGGTTGAACCGAGCGGGCCTTCCCTCCCAGGCCGTTTCTCCACCATTCTGTCCTTATTCACGGGCGACTATGACGATGTCTTCCTGCACTGCAGTCTGAGCATGTGCGACCACAGACAGGTGACTTGCTCCCAGGTGAGTTCTGTGTTCCTCCGTGAGGGGGTCCTTTCACCAGACCCTAAGATCTGAGAATTTGGTGCAAAAGTGTACATGTTTATTTTACTGACAATAAAGTGAAATAATTTAATGGAGTTGAGAGATGTCTACTTTTTTATTTATTCAGTTACTTTCTCTCTACAGAGATGCCTGTCCAGGGTAGCCCGGTCTATCACCGCCAGGAAGCTCCAGACCATCGGACCCATCACCTGTAAGCCTCAGCTCAGAGTTTCAGGTGTAATTTTACCTGGAGGCCAACCTGCAAATGGATAGATTTTATAGAGATGGCCACACTTAGCATTTTGCAGCACAACCCATTGTCTTGTGGGATTTGGAAGTGTGCAGCCAGTGTGAAATGGGAGTAGAATTATTCAGACCTGGGGACAAACTCTTTATGTGGGTAGAGTTACTGTAACATCGTATTTACTTAGGACTAGAGTTACCACATTCAGTACTTTTGGTTAGTTATTGTAGTATGTACTTGAGTTTACAGTAACTATAGTGTGTACTCAGGTTAGTGTTACTAGAGTATATACTTAGGTTAGTGTTACTCTAGTATGTATTCGGGTTAGTGCTACTGGAGTATCTATTATTTTCCTGAAATGTCCCTTGATGACCTTTCCTGCCTTCAAGGAATAATTTCCCTTTTCGCTGTGGCTTGAAGGTTTTATGGAATTTCTGTTAGCTCTGGAAACATGGAAACTGGAATGTTTGATTGATTGGTTGACTTACTGATGGAGTGATTTACTTGGGGCCAAGAGTCAGTCTGACTGGAGAGTGGCTCCTGCTTGGGAATCTGCACTCTTTGGGCTTTTTGCTAAATGAATCATGAAATGGCTGTAGATCACACACATTGAGACAGCTCAACCACACTGCACTGTAAGGGGCTTTCATACTGGAACACTCAGGTAATAATCAATCTTTATCTTTCAGGGGAGAAGGTGGCCAAATAGGTCTCCTCAGCATCCGCAGGTAAGCACAAACACTCTCTCACACACAGTTTTTTTAACCAAGAATACATGTGCAGTCTGCAGCTGTACCTCATGACTTAAAAAAAAATGTCAGAGCAAATAAATGATTGGGCTAATTAAATAATTAAGAGCAGAAGATTGTTCGAAACAGATTGGCCCTCATTGTGCACTCCTGACGAGCAGCAATCATAGTGGTAATATAAAGGTTTGTTGCAGCAGCTGTACTCTATGAAAAGGGCACTTGGCTCTAGACTGGAAAGTTTCCAGTCCAAGGCAAGATGCTGCTATTTTTGCCATTGTAGCTCTTTTTGCCACAGTGTTTTACTTGCTCTATTACTGACAGTATCCTGCTCTGAAAATGTACAAGATGCAGTACAGTTTGTCCTGGACAATAAGGACATTTGTTAGGTAAACAAATTGGGTTGTTGTAGATGTAGCTTTACTCAATCGCAGGATTATTTTTGAGTTCATATGGAAATCATAGCAAGTCTCAAATGATTATTCTTTCTCTCTTTTCAGGAATATTAAAGCCGTAGGCCCCCACCTGCATCTTGGCCCTGGGTTTTCTTGGTCTCTATCCACTTTGATTAGTCACTTGGGTTCCTGTCATCAATCTGCCTCAATTGTTCCTGCCCCTTTACTCTACTTGTCTATGACTGTCACTCTCTAGCTTTCACCAGGTCCTATTGGTCACAGCAAGCTCTCAGGGAGGTGTTGACCCTTAACAGCCACAGACCGCACAAACACAGCATTTGACTCATTGTCCTGTACCGTTTTAGAAACTTCACAGAGCTGTTTTGTTACAGATTTACAAATGTATAATATCTGATAAATCACTGTTTCGTCATATTTACTTGAATGTTTTTAAATTGCTGTGGACAATGATAATCCTGCAACAGTGTCCCACTACAAGTCCCTAATGGGTGTTTATGGACTTTCCCACACATTGATTGACATTGCTTGTGTCTTCTTTATAACCTGCTTTTTGTGCAAATAAAAATGAATAAAAAAAATATAACAACATATAAATGACTGGGTATCATCAGGATATAAATTCTTCACCACAGGATGGAGGTGATCACTCTGAATGGCTCTGTATTTATTGGACCCATCCCAGGACAATGCACCCCACACCATAACAGAGATGCCATTTACTTAAGAGTTTCTTTTATTTTACATTATATTAGAACACAAGAACATAGGAATACATAATGAGGATAACAGGCCATTCAGCTCATCTTGGCACTTAACTACAGTCTAGAGAATATCCAGCGCTGCATCAAGCACTCTACCCTTCATTAGACATGAGAAGGGTACAGGGTGGTATGGCTGTTAGCTTCAGCAGTGTGACATGAGAAGGGTACAGGGTGGTATGGCTGTTAGCTTCAGCAGTTCAACATGAGAAGGGTACAGGGTGTTATGCCTGCTTAGCTTATGAAGGTTGAAATCTCCTTAATTTTTTTCGATTTTTGTTTAGCTGTTTGAGCCCCCCTTTCCCCACTCTTTCACCCACTTTGTTATTTTAGTAACTCTACTTACACTGTTTGAGTGCTTAGTTGCAGAATAATAATCAACCTTTGTGATTCTGATAACACCATAATATTACCATACAATTTGGCACTAATGTTTATTCGAATGAGAATTCAAATATAAATCCAACTTGTACAGGATGTATAAATACCATTCTCTTGTCCATGAAATAGGAAAATCAATAAAAAACGTAACATCTGTGTCACATTTTATGGCTCTGAGGAGTGAATCTGCACTGGTTGTGCACTAAGGTCAGAGTTAAAGTCTAATGCAAGTACTGGTGTGATTCCCCTTTTTCATTTGAGTTCATATTGTAGCTGCTGCATTCTGAACAAGTTGGACATTCAATGGATTTCTTTGGAAGATCAGAGAAAAGAGCATTGCTGTTGTCTAGTCTGCTGGTTCCAAATGCATCAGCCTTTCAGAATCAGACTGTGACAAGACTGACCGCACTTCAGCCAAGTCTCAAATCTGAGTATAATATTTGCTCATCTATCTATCTGCTCAGTGCCTGAACTGTGTTTATCCAGGTTACAGCACAGACCATTCCTGAGCTGTCTCACATGTCTGAGCTCTTTTATCAGGCCTGAATATATTATGGAATATTGTTCTATAGTTTAGAACCAGAAAAACTAAAAGTGGCCTCTCCACTTCTCTTTGAATTCACGTTTTGTAGGTTGTCTGTAGTAGATCGAAAGGTTTGTTAGGACTGATATTAATTACAAGTTCACTTACTTATGTTGGTGCTATGCCATTTAGAGCTTCAAATGCAAGTAAATGAACCTTACAATATATTCTAAATGTTACTCATAGCCAATGTATTAATGCAAGGACTGGTGTGATATGATCTCTTTTTAATTTTAGTTAATATTCTAGCCTATGCTTTCTGAACAAGTTACAGGTGTTCAAATCTGAGTATAATATTTAACTCAAAATTCCAAACCTCCATTTTTGTATTAGAGCCTATTAACGTTACCTAAAGCATTGAGATAGATAGCATATACACAAACACACCCATGAATACACCAACATTGAAATGAATACAGATATATTTGTGAAAAACTGAATATGTAATCACTGCGGATATCGGTGTAATATTAGCACCTTAACATGTCTTTTTATATTTTATATTTCACATATTATGAGGCGTGTTGAATCACATGTCACATCAACATGGACCAGAATCTGAGGAATGTTTCCAGCACCTTGTTGAATCCATGCCACAAATAATTCAGGCTGTTCTGGGTGCAAAGGGGGGTCCTCCCAGTACTAGAAAGGTGCATCCAATAGTGGCCACTGAGTATTATTACCCCAAAATTCCAAACCTCCATTTTAGTATGAGCCCATTAAAGTTATGCAAAGCATTGAGATAAATAGCACACACACCCAAATAAATATACCAACATTGAAGTGAAGACAGATTTATTTGTGAAAAGCTGAATATGCAGTCACTGTGGATGTCTGTGCAAAATTAGCACTTTAACATGTATTTTTATATTTTATATTTCACATATTATGACTTGAGTTGAATCACATGGCACATCATTCCACTTTTCATTATCAATACCCTCAATGCAGTCCTCATGGCCATCAGTGTTGTTTGGTTCTGACGGGCCCCATTTGAAAAAGGTAACAGGTTGGTTACTCAAGTCCACCCAGTTGCCCTCAGCACGTCTGTCTGTAGCTCCTATGAAGGCATCTGTGGAACCTGAGGCGATCAGCACCATGGCCAGGGCATAGTTTTCAGCTTCTCCTCTGGGGAGGGGGATGGTCCCACCAACGCTAGTGCAGATTCTCAGACCCTCGTTGAAAGTCGCCTCCCTCTTATCAGTCACGTAGTACTTATCCCCGATCTTTCTGAAGAAACTAAATCTTGCCGCTTTGGACAAAGCACCAAAAGAGCTTTTTTATTTATAAATAAATACTGATCTATTGAAAAGATCTGTATTATTTAAGCATGTATTTTTTGAGGATGATCATACACATAATTAACCACTAATTTAGGATGCACTACAAAAAAGCTATATCTCAACAAAAAAGTTAGCATAAAGGCAAGTTACTCACATACACAAATCATGTACTCCATTAACACATTTACTAAAAACAGTCTGAATACCAAATTATTGATATCACAAACAGGAGGACTGTATCCATTTCTCCTAGTGAGAGTGACAGTGTTCATGGCTGTGAAACTATTGTGTGTCTCACCTTTCTCCAGCTTGGACAGATGGGCTCTCAGTAACTCAACCTCTGGCATTAGATCTGGGCTGGGATTGCCTGGAATTCAGATTTCATTATTTGTATGACTTTATTACAAGAAGAAAGACAAAAAAGAGCTTAAGACTTACATACATTTCAGCAATTGTCACAGCATGAGGACATCAGACAATCATTTGTTATCTTGCTGTTTGGATTATTTGGCTCACAGTAGAAGACTCCCATCGGTTAAACATGGGTTTTCAGGTACATTTTGGGTAAAATAGTAGAGCTTTATCAGTACATTTCAGGTTTACAAACAGCCGAGTTGTGGTCAGTACATTTTCCTGCTTACCTGTTTGTCCCGGTTCCCCTTGTTCCCCTTTCAGGCCGACTGGGCCCATTGGACCTTGTGGACCCGTTTCCCCTGGTGCAAGAGACACACTCATATTTCTGTGGATATACAGGTGTGCTGTCAACCCTGTATCTGCCTCTATTCATACCCATCTTTCCCTTCACCTGTCTCTTATCTTACCTGCCTCTCCTCTCACATGCGTCATGAGAATAAAATAGGAAATAATACAAGTCTACAGTTCTATAATCTATTATGTTGGAATGAATTAGATGGGACACCAGGGCAGCAGTGCAATATGCTCTCAGTTTATTATAATGCCTGACCCAAGCTACCCTCGGGAGTGTAACCCCAAAACCATGTTTGTCTCACAGAATATAAATTGCAGTTGAAAGGCATGACGTTGCGTAGCAACCACTAAGCACATTATTACCGTAATTGTCACAGTGTGGGGACATATCACATATCATTTGTTATCTTGCTGTTTGGATTATTTGGGTCACAGTAGAAGAAGACTCCCATTGGTTAAACGTGGGTTTTCAGGTACATTTTGGGTAAAATAGTAGCGTTTTATCTGTACATTTCTAGTTTAAAAACAGATGAGTTGTTGTCAGGGAATTTCAGGTTTACAAACAGCCGAGTTGTGGTCAGTACATTTTCCTGCTTACCTGGTTGTCCCGGTTCCCCTTGTTCCCCTTTCAGGCTGGGTGGGCCCATTGGACCTTGTGGACCCGTTTCCCCTGGTAAAAGAGACACACTCACATTTCTGTGGATATACAGGTGTGCTGTCAACCCTGTATCTGCCTCTATTCATACCCATCTTTCCCTTCACCTGTCTCTTATCTTACCTGCCTCTCCTCTCACATGCGTCATGAGAATAAAATAGGAAATAATAAAAGTCTACAGTTCTATCATCTATTATGTTGGAATGAATTAGATGGGACACCAGGGCAGCAGTGCAATATGCTCTCAGTTTATTATAATGCCTGACCCAAGCTACCCTCGGGAGTGTAACCCCAAAACCATGTTTGTCTCACAGAATATAAATTGCAGTTGAAAGGCATGACGTTGCGTAGCAACCACTAAGCACATTATTACCGTAATTGTCACAGTGTGGGGACATATCACATATCATTTGTTATCTTGCTGTTTGGATTATTTGGGTCACAGTAGAAGAAGACTCCCATTGGTTAAACGTGGGTTTTCAGGTACATTTTGGGTAAAATAGTAGCGTTTTATCTGTACATTTCTAGTTTAAAAACAGATGAGTTGTTGTCAGGGAATTTCAGGTTTACAAACAGCCGAGTTGTGGTCAGTACATTTTCCTGCTTACCTGGTTGTCCCGGTTCCCCTTGTTCCCCTTTCAGGCTGGGTGGGCCCATTGGACCTTGTGGACCCGTTTCCCCTGGTAAAAGAGACACACTCACATTTCTGGGGATATACAGGTGTGCTGTCTCAACCCTGTATCTGCCTCTATTCGTACCCATCTTTCCCCTCACCTGTCTCCTATTTTACCTGCCTCTCCTCTCACATGCCTCATGAGAATAAAATAGGAAATAATACAAGTCTACAGTTCTATCATCTATTATGTTGGAATGAGTTAGATGGGACACCAGGGCAGCAGTGCAATATGCTCTCAGTTTATTATAATGCCTGACCCAAGCTACCCTCGGGAGTGTAACCCCAAAAGCATGTTTGTCTCACAGAATATAACTTTGCAGTTAAAAGGCACAATGTTGTGTAGCAACCACTTAGCACATCATTGCCGTAATTGTCACAGTATGAGGACATATCACAATCATTTGTTATCTTGCTGTTGGGATTATTTGGCTCACAGTAGAAGAAGACTCCCATCGGTTAAACATGGTGTCACACGCCATGTGACAATCCCTGGATGGGAACAGAGCAGTCTGGAGACGGAGTGGAGTTTGTCGGTCTATGGACCAGATTTTTATATTTTTCTGTCTCTCCCCCCAGACATGGGAGAGAGACAGTGGGAGAGCAGGTTAACATAAAACAAACACAAACACAAACACAAACACAACATCTTCACCCTACTTGCTGCAAAGCTTTTGGGTAAAAACAACGAACTAAAATAACAAGCTAAAGTAATCAAAACGTACGGGACACCGCGCCTCTTCGTCCGGAGTTCCCCTGGAACCTCCCCAGGCACACACATATCCAGTCACCTTTCAAGTGCTTCCCACCCATGCATACTGAGACACTCGAACTTTCCAGTCCGAGTTCTCTTTTCAACCCAAACACACAGAGACCCCCGGAAAGTCTCCCTGCTCCAAAGGCCTCCACAACAAATAAAACAAAGGCAATCATGCCACTCCCATGTGGCCGAGACCGACGGCCTCCACACATGGGTTTTCAGGTGCATTTTGGGTAAAATAGTAGCGTTTTATCTGTACATTTGTAGTTTAAAAAAAGATGAGTTGTTGTCAGGGAATTTCAGGTTTACAAACAGCCGAGTTGTGGTCAGTACATTTTCCTGCTTACCTGTTTGTCCCGGTTCCCCTTGTTCCCCTTTCAGGCCGGCTGGGCCCATTGGACCTTGTGGACCCGTTTCCCCTGGGGGACCCTGAGCCCCTGCTGTCGACAGACACACGCAAGAGACACACTCACATTTCGGGGATATACAGGTGTGCTGTCTCAACCCTGTATCTGCCTCTATTCTCACTCGTCTCTCCCCTCGCCTGCTTCTATTCTCACTCGTCTCTCCCCTCACCTGGCTCTCCTTTATCCCCTTTGGGTCCAGGTGCTCCATCTCTCCCGTCTCGCCCAGGGAGTCCATTGTTTCCAGGGGTGCCTGGAACCCCCGGGTTATTACAATGGCTGGGGCCAGAGCTGGGAGTGGTCGGGTCCGAGGGCTGAGCCAGAAGCTGTTGGAAGAGCGACGTGTCCAGCAGGGTCACAGCGTTGAGACAGGGCTTTGGCAGCGCCATCACTGGGGAGACAGCAGCATAGTTATGCTAGGCTATTGTTGAGTACGACGGTGGGTTACAGCCCCCAGAAACCTTTACAAACCTGCCAACAAAATACCAGACTTTTTGATATTTAAGGACCGGAAAAGAGGACAGGCCCAGGAAAACCTGGATGTTTAGTATGTGTAGTCTGCATGCCCTGCTGGTATCGTTTGACAGGCTTGTAATAATCAACTTCTAATATCTGAGACTTTCACTTAAACACTCAAAGCATGAACAGCAACTCAATCTACTTAATTTATGACTTCAAAACAATTATGTTTGATATTAACAGTGTGTAACTATGTTAGCTAATGGTACACAAATACTATCAAGCACATTTCACAAAATTACGTCATGCCAGGATATTGCCAGCAAAACGCCCCCGTTTCAGCTTTAGCCAACATATCCAGAACTGTACTCCGGACAGATTAGCAAAGGTTTGCTTTGTGGTGCAGCTTTTTACAGTTCACCATCACCTAGCTAGCTAGCTAAATTATACAAAGCATAACTTTGTCTGTAACTTTTCAAAATGGACTTATTTGCTGGGCAACATGCTTGCTTTAGATTCCATTAAATGTTAGTAATCAGAACATTTTGGAAAATTAAACATTTTTCAACAAATTCATATGGACCAGCTTAAGGTGGATGTAGCACTATAACTTGGCCAAGTATGACACATGTAGCTCAAGACCTTTAGGAAGAGATAGAGATATAGGAAGCATAAACATAATCATTACCATAACCATAATCATTACCATAACCATTATCATAAGTAATCTCTACAAATAATAGTAGTGATTTAATTAATAAATAAATACAGATAGCCTTCAGTGCTGAGTCTTGAGAGACAGTGGAGGATGGGGGCTCTCACTACAACACTCTCACTACAACACACAATGCACTCTCACTATAGAACACAACACACACACATTATCCTCAAAGGGAATGAGAAAGTGTGACTCTAAAATGAGAAAAGCAATAAAAACTCAAACGTTTAACGGATCAGACGGCTGATCCATTGCGTTTGATCTCTTCTCTCACAATATCAAAGTGAAAACTAATCCCCCCTGCCCTGCTTTCCCTGACCACAATCATGAAATGGGGGACTTTGCTGTGTTACGTAATCACTCCATTCATATGTTCCTATGTGGCACCCAAAGCAGCAGACAGAAGGTTCTGAGCCCTCCCAATGGTGATTCCAACCCATTCTTCAATGATTCATTGCATAATGAGTTAGTGTCAAAATTGTGCTCGAAATCGGTGAGTGCAGTATTTTTGTCTGTTAAAATCATAATCCCAAACAGTGATTTAAATGACTTATACCTGTTTTGTTCTGCATTTCACCTCATTCTGAGGAGAAATGTTCAATATACAACTATTTGAAATGCAACCCGTATTCAACTACACAGTTCAAAGCTTTTTCTTTTTCATATTGAACCACATGACCTGTTAAGAGTGAATAATATATTAAATATATTGTGTTTAATATGATGCAGTTATAATTCTCTTAAGTAAAGTAAAGTTGCCTCTCAATCTGGGATAATGCAGGCCTGCTTAGACAAAGGAGCCTGTTCTGTTCAGTTCTGGAGAGAGAAGATAAAAATCAGACCTTTTTATGTTTCGTTTTGGTAGTTTAAACTACTTAAGAAACTACGTTTTTCAAGTAGTTTATTTAGACGGAAAGATTAAATGAATCATTGTTTTTCATTGTTTTTTATATTTACAGTGATTTATTCTAGAATTGTATAACCCCTTTATTTCATATTAAACATTTGAAAGTGTTTTATTTGACAATTTTTACAAATTGGTAGAATAATAGATTTCATTCTAAGCGATATCATTAACTTCACACAGTATTACATTTTCACAATATTGTGTAATATAATACTGTATACCTTGCATGCATTTACACAAACAGTATTGAAAATGATGGATTTTGACAACCTTTTAAAAGTGTAACCCTTTCATGCATTTATATTTTATCATAATAATTTAGAAAAGTGTTGCAGTTACTGGTAGACAAAATAATGTAAATGGTTGGGAACATGAAGGTTTTGACTGAAATAAAGTACCTGCAATACATTTATTGCAATGGTCATTGGTCTCCTGGTAGAAAATGGTATCTGATGTGTAAGGGGTGTAGGGTAATGTTTGCTATTCTGTAGGACCTCACGTTAAATAAAAAATGATTGCCCTACCCTGGGGGTGACTTACTGTGCTTTTGGGGAAACCAAGAGTCTCACACGGGTCTTAGTTACCTCTGATAGTCGGTGAAACATTTCTCTAGATGACAATCATTATAGATCATTATAAACTCTTCTATAATGAGCAGCCAATAAAACTGCCCTTTTCCATCTCTTTCATACAACCCTGAAAAACTCAGTTGTAAAAACGATTTCCTTTCAGTGTAAGGTGTAAGAAATTATATTTGGGCAGAGAGCAGTTTCACACTGTTCTGTAAAAACACTGACAGCTGTTTGACACTATATTGAACTTGAGTAGAGAGCAGGGAGAAACAGTACTGAAAGCAGAGAGACATTATACTGTACCTGTGCTCTTAGGCGTGATGGCCGATATCAACAAGAGTAGCAACACAGCTCCGGAAATCATCATTCTTGTCTTTTTGGATGGATAAGTCTCCAGTGACAAGAGATAAAATCAAAGGCAACAACAAAGAGATTTGTTACAAATTTATAGCATTTCATTTTATGCATTTATTGTTACTGAATTGCAATACTGATAATTAATATTCATATTTTGTTGCTATTTAATAATATAACAATATAATAATTTAACATAAAATTGTATTAAAAGAATAAATTATAATTATTACGCACTTACCAATCAATCACTAGGGTGATCTGTTGGTCTCCTCTGAGCTCAGGGATTTATATACCCAGTGGGCAACAGTGGGCAGTGACACCTCAGTCACACCTGAAGTGATTATTCAATGGAATATTTGATCAAAAGTTGCCACGTCACGGGGGGAGTGGGGGATTGTTGACAAAGTGATGATCGAGGTGATTAACAGCCACACCTACTGGCAGGGCAGCTAGCACACAGCTGTGCAGAATGGACTAATCATACCTGTGTGGTTCTGTTTTCTTAGTAAGAGCCTGGAACAAGGAAGCTGAATGCCGGCCGAGAGAGAACCAAGAAACCACATCCAACAACACTCAGAAAATAAGCGGTAGTCTGTTTGTATTCATCTAATTTATTGTGTTTGCTGAAAGGTGCTTTTTATTTAGTTTGTTGTTTAACTTTATTGTTTTTAGCCGAAACCCATGAGGGGGACAGCCAAAGTGTTTTTGTTTATTTTTTTATCATACCGGTTCTCTCTCTCTCTTCCTCTCTCTCTGGAAAGTGATAATAAAAATCTGGTCTGCAGACCGAACAACCCAAGCCCTGTATCCAGTTGCTCTGTTCCACTCTGGGGTTTGTCACACGGCGTGTGACAGTCCGCTCTCCATTAAGACCCCAAAATATCTTAATAAAAATGTGAGAGGACCTCACAGCTGCAATATATTACGGGGACCAAGCATTCAATTACCACAATAAGTTTTCATTTGATACAGTGCCCCAATGAGGCCAACTGATGTGCCCTTTGGCATGGGTGTTTATGTACATACATATGACAATTCATATGATTGGTAAACGTGTGAGCCAGTTTGTAGAATTCAGAGCAGTACTGCAGTTTGTTCACTAAATGTTTTTTCCAGCACTGTGGTGGGCATTCATAGAATGGTTCTGTGTACCAAGTTTTGCTTTTATAGTGAAATTGATTTAGGAGGAAACGCTGCAGTAAAATCTTAGGAAAAAAATCCATAACAGTGACCAGATCAATATGGTGATGACCCATATTTCATATATATATATGCCTAATGAAGCAATTGATCACTGCATCAAGTCTGACATCGCTGTAAAGTAACAGTGATTTTAAATGAATTTCTGAATATTCATTCATATTTGGAGCTCTAGAACATCACCATGTGTTTCGATTTGGCCAATCTTTTAGGGCTGGATGTAGCCTTCAATGTAAATACCAAGTTTCATCACTTTGTGTGACTTACTCTCGATCTCTCCCATTATTTGCTGATTTCTCCAAACACTATTCCGCCTGTAGCAGCAAAAAATGGAGAGATCAAAAGCGGATCATTACCGTTAGCTAGATACCTCGTCAGATAAGGATTACAATTATTTCCACTTTACAGGCATCCAAACTAAGATAGCTGAGTAACATTACATTAGTGATGTTCTCCGGTAGGTCTATCAGACTGTGCTGGATCTCAAGGATATATCGAATGGGTCTGGTAAACTAAGGGAATCAATGTTCCATTCCCTCAAGTACCTTCGCTTATCCTTATTTGGCAGTCCACTAAAATATTGACTACACATTTTGCTAGCTAGCTAGCGTCTGTTTACAGAAGTAAACTGGATGTTTAGAGGGGTTTTAAATTTCCACTCGTGCATAATGGCAATTTTTTTTATTGTTGTTGTTGTAAATTCAAATCTGTCTATAATGCTTAGGATGCTGTCAGAGTTCTGTTCTGTTTGTGGTCTCGCCTCTTCTACAAATAACAAACAACATGAGTGTTACACACAGCCACAGGGAACGAAATCACAGACTTCATCAATAATCTTATTTACGAAGTCAACATGTGAATCTATTGGAAGTACATTCGCTTGGGTACCTGCTTTTGAAGGTAGACAGATGTGGCAGACTCAGTTATCTAGTTTTGATGAGTTGTACAGCTTGTGTATCTAAATGACTAAAGGCTTCAGTTTGTGAAGTTGGAACATATTGTACATTTGACTTATTGTTGATAACCTGGTTAGAATGCTTAACTTCATCAGTTAACCAGGCAGATATACTTCTAAACATCTGTGCACAAAGAGGGCCAAGTTACATTTACATTTTACATTTTAAGCATTTAGCAGACGCTCTTATCCAGAGCGACTTACAAGATGTGCATTAATACATGGTAGGAACAATCATAGTTAGCGCACGAGATCAGTGCAGGAATACAGCAATAGACATCATTGCAGGCATCTGCATACCATACCTGTAACACCGGGAAGGAAAAGGTTAGTGAATTATTATTATTATTATTATTTTATTTTTTGGGGGAGTATAGTGTTGAACAAGTTACAGAACAGCCTGTCAGAGAAGGAGAACCACTTAAGTGTAGGGAACGCGATATATTCTGTTCCACTTAAGTATCGCTATTGCAGCATCATTTTCACACCGTCACCCTTTTCTTTATGGTCATTGGCCTTGGCATGATGTCAGACACGACACGAGTCAATACCCAGTCATTTATATGTTGTTATATTTTTTTATTCATTTTTATTTGCACAAAAAGCAGGTTATAAAGAAGACACAAGCAATACCAATCAATGTGTGGGAAAGTCCATAAACACCCATTAGGGACTTGTTGCGGGACTCCCACTGTTGCAGGACTATCATTGTGCAATCATCACAGCAACTTCAAAACATTCAAGTAAATATGATGAAACAGTGATTTATCAGATATTTTAAATTGTCTTAAGAAACAAATCTGTAATAAAACAAAAGAATAACAAAAAAGAGGCACAATCAACCAATGAGAGTGAGTGGTATTGCCCAGTGGTTTCTCCAGGAAAGGTCAGTGTTGTTCAGTCTGACCTCAAAAGGGGGTTTTATAAAACTTAATGAGTTTGTTTGCCTTGGGCAAATTGATTGATACTGGAAGAATACCAGTGATCATTACAGAGAGGAATTATTTGAAGTTTCTAAAATGGTACAGGACAATGAGTCAGATGCTGTGTTTGTGCGGTCTGTGGATGTTAAGGGTCAACGCCTCCCTGAGAGTCTGCTGTGACCAATAGGACCTGGCAAAAGCTAGAGGGTGACAGTCATGTGACCAATCGGAACAAGTAGAGTAAAGGGGCAGGAACAATTGAGGCAGATTGATGACAGGAACCCAAGTGACTAATCAAAGTGGATAGAGACCAAGAAAACCCAGGGCCAAGATGCAGGTGGGGGCCTATGGCTTTAATATTCCTGAAAAGAGAGAAAGAATAATCATTTGAGAGACATGCTATGATTTATACTGTATATGAATTCAAACCAATTACATTTTGTGGGTACTACACTTGTTTGCCTAACAAATGTCCTTATTGTCCAGGACAATACTGCACATGTATTCTTGGTGAAAAAAACAGTGTGTGAGAGAGTGTTTGTGCTTACCTGCGGATGCTGAGGAGACCTATTTGGCCACCTTCTCCCCTGAAAGGTAACGATTGATTATTACCTGAGTGTTCCAGTATGAAAGCTCACAGTTCAGTGTGGTTGAGCTGTCTCAATGTGTGTGATCTACAGCCATTTCATGATTCATTTAGCAAAAAGCCCAAAGAGTGCAGATTCCCAAGCAGGAGCCACTCTCCAGTCAGACTGACTCTTGGCCCCAAGTAAATCACTCCATCAGTAAGTCAACCAATCAATCAAACATTCCAGTTTCCATGTTTCCAGAGCTAACAGAAATTCCATAAAACCTTCAAGCCACAGCCAAAAGGGAAATAATTCCTTGAAGGCAGGAAAGGTCAGTCAAAAGACATTTCAGGAAAATGATAGATACTCCAGTAACTATAACCCAATTACATACTCTAGTAACACTCACTCAAGTACATAGTCCAGTAACTATAACCTAAGTACATACTCTAGTAACACTAACCTGAGTACGCACTATAGTTACTGTACTCACTCAAGTACATACTACAATAACTAACCAAAACTACTGGATGTAATAACTCTAGTCCTAACTAAATACGATGTTACAGTAACTCTACCCACATAAAGAGTTTGTCCCCAGGTCTGAATAATTCTACTCCCATTTCACACTGGCTGCACACTTCCAAATCCCACAAGACAATGGGTTGTGCTGCAAAATGCTAAACATGCATTTGCAGGTTGGCCTCCAGGTAAAATTACACCTGAAACTCTGAGCTGAGGCTTACAGGTGATGGGTCCGATGGTGAACTTCCTGGTGTTAATAGACCGGGCTACCCTGGATAGGCATCTCTGTGGAGAGAAAGTAACTGAATAAATAAGGAGATCGCTCTCTCTCTACTCCTCAATTCTATTAAGTTGAGTTTATTGTCAGAAAAATAAACATGTACACTTTTACACTAAATTCTCAGGTCTAGGGTCTGGTGCCCTTTTCATTGAGTGCAGCTGCTTCACCTAATCCTCGTATTACCACTGTGCTGCTCGTCCTGGGTGTTTCAGGATTTCATACCAACTTGTGCTCTAAACTATTTAATTAGCCCAAACATTTCCTTTGAGCTGACATTTCTCATAGTCCTGAGCTACACCTGCAGACTGCACATGTATTCTTAGTGAAAGGACCCCCTCACGGAGGAACACAGAACTCACCTGGGAGCAAGAGGCCTGTGTGTGGTCGCACATGCTCAGACTGCAGTGCAGGAAGACATCGTCATAGTCGCCCGTGAATAAGGACAGAAAGGCGGAGAAACGGCCTGGGAGGGAAGGCCCGCTCGGTTCAACCTTCACCAGGCGACGGTCGCTTGGACACCTGGGGGAGGAGCACAGAGGCAGGAAACCACTTTTTACAAAATGCATGCTCACACACAAACATACTTCAAACCCTTTCTCATCCAATTTGGAATGTCCAATCATAACTCTATGCTTGTCCCATCACTGCAACATCCTGTGTAAAGTTGTGATGGTGCAGAACATCACACACGTCCTCCAAAATGTGTTGTTTAGCCGTCCGCCACATTTCACTCTGCAGTCCACCTGCTGAGCTGTGCAGACAATGCGCCAGAGGACTGCACATCTTGCGCAGCTGACGCAGGCAGACGGCAGACACCAGATAGAGCCACTATTGCACAGTGAGGCGTGGTGAAAACCACGCCGACCAAAAACTGGTGACCACCAGGCCGGCCGAGTACTGAGTACTGACCTGTTCTGAATCAGAAAAAAGCGCTCAGGGTCCTCCGGGTCAGCAGAGGGCGTGGCGTAGCATTCTTCCAGAATGACCGCAAAACCGTTCAGATCATCCTCCTCCACAGACACACCCACGTGCAGAGCAGAGCCCAGGGGCAGGACGACTGGGCCCGCGGAGTAGGGGTCTGTGTAGTTGGCGTTGCGGTAAATAAACATGGCCGCCCTGGCCCTGGAGCCCAGCCCCACCGATTTTGCCTCCTCCCTACCGAGTAGCCATAGGAAAATCAGCACTGAAAAGAGTCATAACACGGATCTGCCAAACTAGGTACATTTACACAGACCTACCAACAGGTAGGCATTTTTGGTGCATAAAAGTAAAAGTATACAAAGAAAGAGGCTTCATCCTTAAAGCCCTTAAAACTTCATTGTAATTCAGCTCAAAAACAAACCTGATGAAGCCCACACACAGTACAAGTTTAATACTGCATACTAAGCTACTACGACGATACTAAGCTGCTAGTGACAACTGTATAATGATTTAAATAAAAGCCTGCTTTTGTGTGAGATTCACATAATATATGGCAATGATAACAAACCCATTTATTTAAAACTTAATATTACTTTTTGGAATTATATCTTTTTTTCTTAGGACCTACTTCAAATGGCTTTAATCTTTTCTTTCTATAAATATCCTCATGTGTTTGTTTCTTAATACTTATATTGTTCCTGTTGCACAACACAAATTAAGTTTATTATTATTTGTGTTATTATTATTACTCACAAATAGGGTCTGATGGCCACATCCAGGCTGGTCTGAGAATCCAGGGGGTAACTGCAGGAAAACGGGAAGCTTTCCGGGGCATTGAAGGATCTGTTTCCCACAGTGACGGGGTAAACGAATACAGTGTTGGAGTAAGTGGCGTGGGTGGCATTTGTCTGTCAGACCAAAGAAAAGGGACATAATTAAGACCATTGGAGTTAAAGAATCATGTGAGAGACATATCATTTGTGCTGCTGGTCATTTGAGGGACCTCCTAGAAAAACACCTGAAGGTTTTTGTTTGCAATCATTTAAATTAGATTTTGTGAAAGCTTTACCGAATCCTGTGAAGAGGGTACAGTAATCACCTTTTCATCTCCATCTAATCTGTCAGTAATGTGGTGAAAGCACGACCTTTAACATATGTATGTACATGTTGTGTGTCCTACGATGTAAAAATGTTGAAGAATTATGGGTTATTGTCCTTTTCCAGTAAGAGTTATAGTCTTACCCTCAGCTGGGTCCCACAGCTCCCCTCCCTGTGCTCCACATGAAACCACACTATGCCACGGCTCTCCTGGTGCTCAGTGCAGCGGAGTCTGCCAGGTGTGCAGACGACACGTCCAGTCCTCCTGCCTCCAGAACAGCCCTGTCTAGCCCCACCTGCAGGATGCTCCTCCCACACACCAGCTCTGGGTCTGGGAATATGGGCCGCTCTGAAAGGTAAAAGGAGTCCATTTTGGGCATACTAAAACGTGGTCGATTTTGGAATGCTGAATGTCCCAATTGCTATTTAATTATATTTGTATAAGGCAATAGTTTTTATAATCTTTTATGCATGGCAAACAACTTTTTTATTTTGTAAATACGAGGGGGGGGGTTGTTTTATTATTTGCTGTTTTGTTGTATTAAAAGGATGTACTTTTTCTTGTTAGTCTTTCTTGACAAATGAACAAATAAATTAATTAATTTTTGGAGCATGGAAATTCTGTCTGTTGACACCACGTTTCTTATATAATATAATAATAATAATAAGCTTTATTTATATAGCACCTTTCATGCATTGAGATGCAGCGCAAAGTGCTTCACAGACAAAGTAAAACAAGATATAAAACAAGTTGTTAAGAGTAAGCAGAAGATAAAACAATAAAACATCAATGACCAATAAAACATCAGTGAATTAATTAAAACAGTAAAACAATAAAATATTTAAGAGCATAAAATGTCATTTGAAAACAGCATATGGGACTCATATCATAAGATGTGGTGCTAAAAAAAGGCTAGGTTAAAGAGATATGTTTTTAAGTGCCGTTTAAAGATGTCAACAGAGCCTGCCTCTCTAATATCTTTGGGTAGACTGTTCCACAATTTGGGAGCATAGCTGAAGAAGGCTGCATCTCCAATTTTCTTTTGGGTGGGGTTTAAAGTATCTAAAAAACCAGCAGTAGAGGATCTAAGGGCTCGCGAAGGAGCATAGAGTGACAGAGACTCTGTGATATAGGCCGGTCCTAAGCCATTTAGAGCTTTGAAAACGAGTAGAAGGACTTTAAAATCAATTCTGGTAGATACAGGGAGCCAGTGCAGTGTAACTAGGACTGGAGTGATGTGTTCTCTCTTTTTTGTTTTAGTTAGTAGTCTGGCAGCGGAGTTCTGGATAAGCTGCAGCCTCTCAATGGACTTTTTAGGAAGACCAGTAAAGAGTGCATTGCAATAGTCTAATCTACTTGAGATAAACGCATGAATAAATTTTTCAGCATCTTGCTGGGTCAGGAATGGCCGTACCTTGGCAATGTTTCTGAGATGAAAGAATGCCACCTTGGTCACCTTGCTTATATGGGGCGTAAAACTTAGATCAGAGTCTAAAATAACACCCAGACTTGTTACTTCTGGTTTGATCCAGGGAGTCAGATTGCCAAGTCTTTTAAGCAGCTCATCCCTTTTGGATTTGGGGCCAACCAATAGGATTTCTGTCTTATCCTCATTAAGTTTTAGAAAGTTATTGTTCATCCATTTATTTATTGCTGACATACAGGTAGTAAAGGAGCTTAAGGCATCTACATTACTTGGTTCAACGGATATGTACAATTGTGTATCATCAGCGTAGCTATGGAAACTAACATCATGTTCCCTGATGATATCACCTAGAGGAAGCATGTATAGTGAAAACAGCAGAGGGGCAAGGCAGCTCCCTTGTGCGACACCACAGGTTATGTCGTGTTTCTCTGATACATGGTCCCCCAGACTAACATAAAATGTTCTTCCTGTAATGTAAGTTCGGAGCCAGTTTAAAACACATTCAGAGAGACCAACCCAGTTTTCAAGGCGATTTAAGAGAATTTCATGGTCAACTGTGTCGAACGCTGCACTTAACTCTAGGAGAACCAGAACCGAAATCTTATTGGCATCAGCATTAAGTCTCAGATCGCTGACTATCTTTGTGAGAGCAGTTTCTGTGCTATGATTTGTTCTGAACCCTGATTGAAATTTCTCTAGAATGTTGTTTTCATTTAGAAAGTTGTTTAACTGGTGGAAAACAACCTTTTCCAGTATCTTGCTTAAAAATGGGAGGTTTGATATGGGTCTATAATTGCTAAGAGTGTCACAGTGTAGCTTAGGCTTCTTCAGTAGAGGTTTCACAACGGCAGTTTTAAAAGCCTCAGGGCAAATTCCCGTTTCAAGGGATGTATTAATAATTTTCAGGACGGAATCTGAGATACTGTTGAAAACACTCTTGAAGAGTGGAGAAGGGATTGGGTCGAGACAGCATGATGATGGTTTACTCAGAGTAACAATCTTACACAGTTCTGGGGTTGAGATGTTGGTGAATTTTCCCATAGTTGCCTGCCTTTCACGAGGTTGAATGCAGGGGTCGGCGATTGTTTTTGTAATGCCAGCTCTGATGGTTGTGATTTTATTGTTAAAGAAATTTGCAAAGTCCTCACATTTAGATGCAGAGGCTTGGCTAGAAATGTCAGAAGTTGGTGTGGGATTTAATAGGCGGTCAATAGTTGAGAACAGTACCCTAGAGTTACTGCCATTCTCAGCAATTATCTTAGAAAAATGGGTTCGTCTCGCAGTGGATATAGCTTTATTATAGGTAGAGATGCATTCCTTCAATATGCTACGGTGAATCTCTAGTTTAGTTTTTCTCCAGGTCCGTTCTGCTGCTCTACATAATCTTTTAAGCTCACGGATAGTGCTATTTATCCATGGTGATATTTTATCAATTGACCTCTTTTTAATCTTAACTGGCGCTACGCTATCTAATGCATGAACTAAATTGCTATTTAGGGTATTAACCATTTCATTTATCGAGCAGTGTGCATTACATGGTTCAAAGGAGTTTGCAAGTTCAGAAAAATTTCGTTCTGCTGTGATATCTAGGTAGCGTTTTTTAACTGTAACTTCACTTGTATTACTAGATGTATTTAGTAGGGCATTAAAGAACACACAGTAATGATCAGAGATAGCAATGTCAGACACTGAGATATTATCAATGTTAATCCCTTGCGATATCACCAAGTCAAGAATATTACCTAATTGATGAGTAGCTACAGTAACATGCTGAGTTAATCCTAGGCTATCTAAGAGATTCATAAATTCCATGGCTTTCAGGTCAGTACTATTATTGATATGAATATTCATATCTCCAATAAGGATTATTCGGTCATAACTAATAAGGATAATTGACATAAGCTCAGAGAATTCAGAGAGAAATATTGAGGATTGCTTAGGTGGTCTATATAATGTTAAAATAAGCACATCTGATTTAGCTTTAAGTAAAATAGTTAGGTATTCAAAAGATAAAAATTTACCCAAATCAATCTCAGTACAACTAAACTGATTGGAGAAGATAGCGGCTATACCACCCCTCGTTTGTCCTGTCTTACTGATTGAAAAAACATATAGTTAGGAGGACAAGTTTCTATGAGAGTTGCAGCTCCATCATTCTTAAGCCAGGTTTCTACAAGGAAAATAAAATGCAAATTCTTTTCAGAGATAAGATCATTGATTAAAAACTCTTATTTGTGAGTGATCTAACATTTAAAAGTGCCATATTGGCATGCATGTCCAACTCTGTATGAATCAAGGGCTTTACTAAAATGTTCACTAAATTACTATGATTGCAACCGGCACTATGTCTAGGCCTATATTGTCTCTGCACAGTAATAGTAGATGGAATGAAGGACAAAGGTCAAGCTATGTTCTGTTTTGGCCGAAGAATCCTGTCTGAGAGAGAGCCAAGGCGAGATTTGCTGGTCTTGGGTGTGGGCGGAGCCTGGCGCTTGCGTGGTAGTAGTGATGTTGATGGGGGGAGTAGAGGAAAAGGTTTGCCAATCTTGGGTGGGGGTGGTGCCTGGCGTTTGCGGAAGACTGATGGTGAAGCTGAGGGGGGTGAAGAGGGAGGGAGGGGGCATGGTGAAGGGCATGATAAAGGAGGTGTTAAGGGGGGCAGCTGAGGCGACGGTGAGTGAGGGACTGATGTAGAGGGTAGTGAGGATAGTGAGGGGAGTAATGCCGCAGGTGGTGAAGGGGATGGTGAGGGAGGTGATGGAGAAGATAATGGGGGAAGGGATACTGGGAGGCGGGTGTTCTGAGGGGTGGCAGTGAAAGACTGCGGAAGTGCCAGGAAGGGGCTTGTGTCAGATTCCAAGTCACTGTCTCTGGAGGGAGAAACAGGTTCCATGCCCCTAGTCAGAGGTGGGAATTAATCAGGGTTCATGCTCAAGGCCTGAGGTTGGAGTAGCAGCTGCTTATCACCACAGTCTTCAAGCTGCATAATGTCCTCGCTGCAAGCACAGGCTGCAGGCTGAAGTTGAGGGGGAGTTTTGTCCTCGGGCAGAGATAGTGTGGTGACTCTGTGTTCCTTGCGCTGAAGATAGTCCTGTGGAGAGAATGCAGCGTTCCGAATGGAGAAGATGAGATTGTCTGTCAGAGCTTTTACACCCATCCTGTTCAGGTGAAGGCCATCATGCATGAAAAAAGCTCTACGGCCCCAAAACAAATTAAAGTTGTCAATAAAATTCAATCCCAATAAGTTGCAAGTTTTAGAGAGCCATGCATTCAAGTTCAATAAACGAGAGAACGTATTACTTCCCCCTGCTGGCAACGGCCCACTAATAAATGTCTGGATTTTCAGTTCATGAAGTGAATCAAAAAGCTCGATAAAATCGCTTTTCATCATTTCTGATTGTCCTCTAAGAATGTCATTTTTCCCAACGTAAATTACAAGGTGACTGGTCCGTTTATTCTTCTTGAGTAGTGCAGGGAGCTGCGTCGTAATGTCGGATACACACGCATTAGGGAGGCAGATTGTCGTAGCATTTTTAGCTGCTACATTACGCATGACTGAGTCACCCGTAATGAGGATGTTTTTCTCGGCATAGTCGTTGTTCCCCACAGACCGGTGCTGAGTAGGTCCTGCTCTGCTTATTACTGGCTCAGCTAGCATGCGTGTTTGCTTTCCGTTTTTTTTGACATTCGTTACCCTGCTTTCTGCACTTGGCATTTCCTCATCCATATTCGCAAGTGGCTCAAATCGATTTTTTAGAAATAGCGAAGATTGGGTAGCAGCCAGGGCTGGACTGGCTATATAGTCTACCGGGCAAATGCCCGGTGGGCCGGTCTAGTTTTGGGCCGGTTGGGCCGGCATTTTTTTTTTTTTTTTTTTTTGTCATCTAACGGCCAACAAAAAATTTACAGCGGCCCATTGGTTCATTTTCTATACTGACACTGGGCCGGCCCAATCACATGCTTTTTTGGCCATCGAACGGCCTGGGCCGGTAGGGCCGGTATAATTTATTTTTATTTTTTTGTCATCTAACGGCCAACAAAAAATGGACAGCGGCCCATTGGTTCATTTTCTATACTGACACTGGGCCGGCCCAATCACATGCTTTTTTGGCCATCGAACGGCCTGGGCCGGTAGGGCCGGTATAATTTATTTTTTATTTTTTTGTCATCTAACGGCCAACAAAAAATGGACAGCGGCCCATTGGTTCATTTTCTATACTGACACTGGGCCGGCCCAATCACATGCTTTTTTGGCCATCGAACGGCCGCCCCAAAATGGACAGCGGTCAGTTGAGAAATGGATCCACCAAAGCGCAAAGGAGGTGCCCAGAAAATCAGAGATAAAAAAGTTAAAAAGTTGGCAGAGGAGGCCTTGAAATGTCAGAAAGACGTTTTCTCCTGTTTCTAGGCAGACTTTCTCATTCATCGCAAAATTGCGTAAAAAAGTTGCATCGCGTTTTTTAAAATAATTTCCTCATACCAAGGCCTTGGTGTGACAGAAACAGAAATCAAAAGTCTTGGTACACATTGTGTGTTGGCTGTGTGCAATAAAATACAAGAATATGATTGACGTTTTTGATAATACTGCTTATCAAATAATTACACTGAATCAAATGTACTATAAAAAACCTTGGAGTTTTACTACCCTTGTCGCACAGTGTTGCCCTGAGGCAACAAACCAATATCTGGTTGGGGGGGGGGGGGGTGACACATTTTATGATTGATATATTATCAGGGACCCCCAATCTCCCAAAAATAATATTTAATATTTTTTTCCCCAAAAAACAAATCATGCCATAGAGGGTTATTATGACATAAACTTCTGAAATTGGTCTATTGCTAACTCTAGATGAGCCTAGTAGTAGTAGTAGTAGTTGTTGTAGTAAACTAGCTCTGTTATTTTGAATATGGCTATCATTTTTTTGAATGTGGCTACTGGCTATCATCATGCTACTACTGTAGTGATTTTGTAGAATTGTGGTGCCATATTTGGAAAATTATTTTCCATTGACCTGTGTATTAAAAGGGCTTCGCCTTCTCTGTGAAGAAGCCCTTTGAAACAAGTGTGATATAGGGGCTATATCTACATAAATAAACAAATTGAACTTGAGAAAGCATAGATTGAATTTCAAGATCAAAACAAAATAGAAATGACACCCGATCTTCAAACATATATTTGGGGTTTTCAAAATAAAACCTCACGTAGTGTGTCTTTGCTTCTCTGCTCCCCATGTCTTGTTGAGCCAGGTTGAGCTGCCCTCCCCAGAAAACGAGAGTGTCACAGTCAGGAGAGAGAGGTAAGCCAGGAACAGGAAAGAGAGAGCCACAAGCAGGACCTCAACTACTTTGCCCGTCCTGAACCTTCCATTTTAGAATTTTTTTTGATTACCACCCGCAGCAGAGAACCAAAAATCTAGTGGCGCAAAAGTTATTCACCTGTAAAGATGGCACCTGTAGGAAGTGGCTCACGTATTGCGAGGAACAGCATACGTTGTTTTGTTTTTATGTATGGCATTTTCTAAGATCACTGACCCCAGCAAATTTATTACTGGAATGTCAGAATGGAGACACGCACAACAGCGTGTAGAGGATCATGAAAAGAGCAATACACACCGAATGTGTGCTGAAGCGTATTTCCTAAAATGCAAAAAAGTCGATATCCACAGTAAGTTTGCCGGCAGTCAGATGTCTGCTCATAGGCAGCAAGTAAGAAAGAAACGCCAGGTTTTGGAGCGTGTAGTGGATGTGGTGAAAGTGATTGGGAAGAGGGGCTTGAGCTACAGGCATGTGGAGAATGAGGCGGCATACAAGTGGGACGACTGTACCCTAGATCATGGAAACTTCTTGGAGCTGATCCTTGTAATAGGAAAGTATGATGTCAGCCTCAAAGAGCATCTTGATGAGTGCATGAAGAAGAGCAAAGAATTGCATGCATCCAGTGGAACAAAAGGTAGAGGGTCTCTCATCACCTTACTGTCCAAGACCACTGTAAACTCAGTGATAGACAGTATTGGCCATCTCATTCAGGAGACCATCGCAAGTGACATCCAAAAAGCTGGAATGTTCACTGTTCAACTGGATACCACACAAGATGTAACCTCCCAGGATCAGTGTGCAGTCGTCCTAAGATATGTGACTGAAGCTGTGCACGAGAGGCTTGTTGCTGTAGTGAAGTGCCATGCAGCCACTGGGGAATACTTTGTGGACTTGCTCTCAGAGGTCTTAGATCGCCTGAAACTGGACAAGGCCATGTGCATCGGGAATTCCACAGACGGGGCATCAAATATGCAGGGCCAGTACAGAGGGTTTTCAGCACTGATGGCATCCCAGTCTCCCACTCATGTACATGTATGGTGTTATGCCCATGTACTTAATCTAGTCCTGGCTGACACTACTGGAAGTGTTTTAGAAAGTGGATCCCTCTTCAGTCTACTCAATGACGTAGCAGTGTTCATCAAGGACTCCTACCAGAGGGTCATACTGTGGGACAACGAAGCCCAAGACAAAAGCCACAGACGGCTATCTCCAATAGGAGAAACACGGTGGGGGTCCAAGCACGAAGCAGTCGAAAAAGTGTTTGGACACTTTGGTAAACCAACCAACAGCCTCTTCCTCGAAACAGTTCTCACACTGGCAGCCATAGAGCAGCAGGCAAACCAAAAGCCAACCATCCGTGCCAAAGCACGAGGATTCAAAGAGGGCCTCCTCAAATACGAAACCGTGTTAACAGCACAGATCTTCCTGAGAGTATTTGAGCTAACCACTCCACTGTCAAAGTACCTCCAGACAAAAGGGATGGAAATCCTCTCCGCCCATCGCATGGTGATTGCCACACAAGACAGCCTCAAAAAGATCACTCGGGATTTCACAACTGTGAAGGCAGCTGCAGACACCTTTGTTAAATGGGGAAACGAGAACCTTGAAGAGAGGGAGGGAGGAGCAGACATCGAAGTGGAGACTTCACTGCCTCAGAAAAGAACGAAGAAGAAGAAAAACATGGCGGGAGAGATGGCTCAAGATGAGGCACTTAGCGATGCTCTCAGAGCATATGAGGTGAATGTCCACCACTCAATTCTGGACACAGCTAGCGAGGCAATCCACAGAAGGTTTATGACACACGGCACTCTCTTTGCTGATTTGGCATGCCTGGACCCCAGGAACTTTGACAACATCAAGACGACAGACCTTCCCCACAATGCTCTCCAAGACCTCAGCAAATGTCTTGTCAAATTTGACAGCAGGGCTACAGTGGAAAATCTTCAGTCAGAACTGAAGAACTTTGCTGGCCAGTGGGACAGGCTTAAAGCATCCCATATGGAGGAATACAACACCAGAACGGTAGAAGATGGATCTGCAGGAGAGGAACAGGAGACAGATATCGTGAACAAAAGCTGCGCCTCCTGCCGAAATTGCCCACTGTGCTGCTTTCAAGTACTTCGGCAGTTCAACATGCTATCAGATGCCTATCATATCCTTGGGCTTGCCTACAAGTACCTGCTGACACTTTCCCTGACTCAGGTGGCCTGCGAGAGAACATTTTCCACCCTCAAATTCATCAAGAGCAGACTGAGGAGCACCCTGTCTGGAGACAAGCTGGAGACGTTCTTGTTGATGGCGACCGAAAAAGATGTCCTTATGGGGTTGGACTCTGACATGATCATTGACAGGGTAGCTGAGAAGAGTGAGCTCATGAGAAAGCTGCTGCTGTAGCCTAATAAGGCCTCTGTCTGTCTGTCTGTCTTGTCTTTTTCTCTCCTTCCTACAGGCTACATTGTCAGGCTACAGGCTGTCCGCATTTTTTTTGTAAAATATATAATTTGTTTTATGTTTTGATATTGTTTACCAAAAATTGTATTAAATATTTAATTATTCCTACGACTTTGAGCAGAGCTTTTTCTTTAACAATTACTTAACAGTATGAGTATGAGTATTTTCCTGTGCAGCACCCCCGGTCCGCAAAAGCAACGAACTGGTCTCAACTTTTTTTTCTGTGCAGCACCCCCCGCTCAACAGAAAAATGGGCCGGTCTGTGAGCGAAATGGCAGGGCCTATTTTTCCTCCCAGTCCAGCCCTGGTAGCAGCATTATGAGCGTTTGGGTTAGTATTAGCGTTTGGCGTGGAAGACGCTAACAGTTGGAACTTACTTGCTGTAGCTAGTACCTCGGCATCAGCACCTCCAGTTGCATCGACTAGCTCTTCACGGCTACCACTCGACTTGTTTAGGGTGCAATTTTTCGCTGTCGACTCCTTTTCCAGTATGAGAATTCTACTTTCCAATTTTTGCGTCTTATGAAAAAGTGTTTCAAAGTAGCTGGCGAGACGTAGTGTTGATGATGTTAAAATATCCATTTCAGGGTCCGGTGTTGATGACAGTTCGACAGTTCTAGAATCCAAATGTTCTTTTTTTTTCTCAAGTTTTTCAAAGCACTTGGCAAGGCAAACTGTCGTAGATTTTAAAATATCCACAGCTTGAAGAGTAGTTTCATGCCTTGATGCATTTGTCGCATCCATTTCTTACTGTAGCAGTAGTCTCTTCGGAAAGCTGGCTACAACGCCCGAAAAAACATAAAATAACGTAAAACTAATAAATAGAAATAAAACAAATAAAATCGAATAAAATTATGTGACTGGGGGAGGGAGAAAAGGCAGCAGAGTAGCGAGAGATTAGCTTTATAAACAGAACTAAAGGCAGAGCCAAGAAAAATGCGACTACACACACAGAGAGAGAGACATTGACCCATTATATTATATCTTTGAATCTCAGCTTGTCCATTCAGTGTAAAATAAAAATGAATTGCTGCAGGAGATATACAAACTGACTATGTCATTCCTGCTTCATATGCTTTGGTGTCAATGGTAACCATGTTTTCCATGAATAATTATGATTATTTAGAGAAATGTTAGTAGAGAAATGTTTACAAATGTAATCTGATGCATTCTTAAGGCCATTTTGAAATGAGGATGAGACCATGCTATTTTTTAACCTGAGCAAAGCTTTGGTTTTGTCATAAAACAAGCTGGATTTAAAAGTGATGTTTAACTTACACACTGAACACTTGAACAGTCAAGTGTTCAGTTTCACATAATTAGATTTAAAATAGTGTAATATTGGGTTGGTAGGCAGTCAATTTCTATGAAGTATGTTAACTCTAAAGAATTCAATTCTGCTCTGTTAAATCTATGAATAATGCACATCATGCCATAGGCGCCGATCCCGTGGGTGCTCCGGGGCCCGAGCACCCACGGAGAAGGCCGAGCACCCACAGGGAAAATTATGCACGGAGCCAAATTTACATTGATTTGATAGCAAACTCCACCTAGCATACGCTGCGCGGCACCCACGGGCAGAAACATAAATCGGCGCCTATGCATCATGCTATGTTTGAGTTTTTTCAAGCAGAAATGTATATCTTCTTTTGGTTCATCTTTTTGCAGTCAATTGTAGGCATTTATTAAAACATAAAATAATCATACCACAGTAGTGTGACCCAAACCCAGGGTGTGTGCATTGTGAGAGTGAGGACTCGCTTCCTGAGCACCCCACATCATCCAACCAGATGGGCCCACTGCCCTCTCCAAACTGGGCATTGCCTGGAGCAGACAGAGCCACCCCACAGCCCAGCTGTCTGCACACCAGCTCAGCGTTGTTCATGTCCCAGTAGTCATCACACACCGTTCCCCACTGGCCACTGTGATAGATCTCCCCTCTACCAGAGCACTGACTAGCTCCATTTACCAGTGTTATCTGGGTGCTGTCTACAGTTATGGGCAATGTTATTGGCACCCTTGCATTTTATGTAGATGATGTACAATATCTCCTGAAATAACTGGAAATTGAAACAACTTTCTGTCTTTTTTTTAAAGTTGTTTTTTTCCGTCTTAAACTGTTTCCGGTTCCTATATTATTGCATCCATACCTGCACGCACCCCAGTTTGCCACAGCGCCTTGAAGTGTTAAGGGAATTATGAAAGCAGAGCAAAATGTGCTGATCCCAATCCCATTGAGAACCTATGGCGAGACCTGAAATCTGCTGTTAATAAAAGGAATCCTTCAAACATTGAAGAACTGGAGTGGGAGCGGGAGTGGGAGAAACTGCCAGCAGAAAGGGACAAGAAGCTTACTGATGGTTACAAGAAACATTGGGAAGCAGTCATCATTACCAAAGGCTGTGCAACTACGTATTAGAGAAGGGTGCCAATAATCTTCTTCTTTCTGTTTCTTAAATAAATATCTAAATTGAATTAAAACAATGTTTTGCTCTATAATCATGAGCAAATAAACAGTTAATGTAACAGTGAGATGCTCTGAGCTCTCACCCCGTCTCTCACACCGCCAGTTGACTTTGTCCTCGCTCACGCAGGTTTCGTCCTCTCTGCAGGTCCCGCACACGGCAGTGTTGACGTCTGAAAGAGGAGAATACTGAATGTGGAATTCTGGGAACATAAACTGTCGCAATCCCAAGTAAGTCATTATTTATATTCATGTGCTAGGCAAACATGATCTTGGGAAAGACGTACATTAAGAACATACCGTACCTGCACAATAGGCCATATGACAGATCGTCGGATCAACAAACTTGTAGACAAAGTAATTTCCGGGACAGGCCCTGACATGAATTGGATTTGATGGAAATTGACAGCAGCCACTATCCCAGCTCCCACAGACACGACTTTGGACGATTCCATCCGACGGGGCTGGGTGAGAGGTGTTGAGCCACAGAGGGGCGGAGGTCCCGCACATGTTCTTATCAACGCATCTCTCTGGCATCTGCACACTGGCGTCCCCCAGGAACAGGCGGTACCAGCCCTGCCAATTTAGACCATGGTCACATCTTAGGCTGCCATCGCTGAAGTCTGTGGCGCGCCACGCATCATCCAGCCTCGAGTAGTCCTGGCAGGGGTCCAGGCACTGCTCGTTACCGTTAACGGTGAGGCAATCCTGACCCGCGGGACAGGCCACGCCCCCACAACTGAACAGCACAGAGTTCTGGTTGGAGTCCGGGCCAGAACTGCGTTTAGAACGCGGGAGGGAACAGGCAAGACCATCTCCCACAAAGCCAGCCTTGCAGCTGCATGTCACGATCTCTTCCTTGGCGCCCTGAGAACTGCTGCATGTGGCATTCACGTGGCATGCCCCACAATCAGTGACAACCACACCTGCAAAAGCAAAATGCCAAAATATATGTCAGAAATATGATATGGCCCATTACTTGAAGAATTTAGAATACGTTGCATGCCTGTCCTAATATACACTCTTACTTACAAATAACCGATAACAATATAAATATTAGACGTATGTGTCTTATTCACGTGATATCACTGTCTCTGACTGTCACATCCATCTCTTCTCTATTCGTGTAGGTGATGATCGGTTGCAAAACTGGAAACTTGTTAAATGTACAACTATTTGAAATACAAACCATATTTAACTAAACAGTTCAAAGCCTTTTCTTTTTCCTATTGAACCACGTGACCTGTTAAGAGTGGTCATGGAATAATATCTGAAATATATTGTGTTTAATATGATGCAGTTATAATTTGCTTATGTAAAGCAAAATTGCCTCCCGATCTGGGATAATACAGGCCTGCTTAGACAAACAAGTCTGTTCTGTTCAGTTCTGGAGAAATCAGACCTTTTTATGTTTTGTTTTTATAGACACTACGTTTTTTAAGTAGTTTATTTAGACGGAAAGATACATGAAAACAATGATTCATTCTTTCACTTAATACATTTAAATGGATTTATTCTAGAATTGTATAACCACTATACTTTATATGAAACATTTTAAAGTGTTTTTTTTATTTTTTATTACAAATTGGTAGAATTTCATTCAAATCTTTTAAAAGTGGTATCATTCACAATATTGTGTAATATAATACTGTATACCTTGCATGCATTTACACAAACAGTATTGAAAATACAGGACTTTAACAACCTTTTAAAAGTGTAACTGTTTTATGCATTTTTTTCTTAAGAACTCAGAAAGTGTTGCAGTTACTGGTAGACAAAATAATGTAAATGTTGATGGCAACATGAAGGTTTTGACTGAAATAAAGTACCTGCAATACATTTATTGCAATGGTGTCATTGGTCTCCTGGTAGAAAGGGGTATCTGATGTGTAAGGGGTGTAGGGTAATGTTTGCTATTCTGTAGGACCTCACATTAAATAAAACATTCTTGCCCTACCCTGGGGGAGACTTACTGTGCTTTTGGGGAAACCAAGAGTCTCACAGGGGTCTTAGTTACCTCTGATAGTCGGTGAAACATTTCTCTAGATAACAATCATTATAGATCATTATAAACTCTTCTATAATGAGCAGCCAATAAAACTGCCCTTTTCCATCTCTTCCATACAACCCTGAAAAACTCAGATCGTAAATCTATTTCCTTTCAGTGTAAGGTGTAAGAAATTATATTTGGGCAGAGAGCAGATTCACACTGTTCTGTAAAAACACTGACAGCTGTTTGACACTATATTGAACTTGAGTAGAGAGCAGGGAGAAACAGTACTGAAAGCAGAGAGACATTATACTGTACCTGTGCTCTTAGGTGTGATGGCCGATATCAACAGGAGTAGCAACACAGCTCCGGAAATCATCATTCTTGTCTTTTTGGATGGATAAGAGATTTGTTACAAATGTATAGCATTTCATTTTATGCATTTATTGTTACTGAATTCCAATACTGTTAATTCATGTTCATATTTTATTGCTATTAATAATATAACAATATAATAATTTAACATAAAATTGTATTAAAAGAATACATTATAATTATTACGCACTTACCAATCTATCACTAGGGTGATCTGTTGGTCTCCTCTGAGCTCAGGGATTTATATACCCAGTGGGCAACAGTGGGCAGTGACACCTCAGTCACACCTGAAGTGATTATTCAATGGAATATTTGATCAAAAGTTGCCACGTCACGGGGATTGTTGACAGTGATGAAATGTTAACATTTTTCAATTTTGCCTCCCAGTGTAAGTGGAGATGGCTAGTTCCTGTCAACAAAGTGAAGACAGCTTCTACATCTTATTTCCATTGCAAACTTTATTAAATGCCATTGTAATACACTGTACTAATTTAGCACTGCCACTTTGCTCACCACAGTTCAGCGCTCACACTGGAATGTCCGTGTGGAAGGTCTAGGCAGGGGGGGGTAAATCAGGGTGATTAACGCCTATTGATATTACCCCTACTGGCAGGGCAGCTAGAGCACACAGCTGTGCAGCATGAACTAATCATACCTGTGTGCTTAAAACAAGGAAGCTGAATGCCGGCCAAGAGAGAACCGAGAAACCCAAGAAACCCAAGAAACCCTATCCAGCAACGCTCCGAAAATAAGCGGAAGTCTGTCTGTGTGTATTCAATTCATAGTGTTTACTGAAAGGTGCTTTTCATTTACTATTTATTTAAAAGTGTTTTTGTTTATTTTTGTATTGTACTGGTTCTCTCTCTCTCTTCCTCTCTCTCTGGAGAAAGATAATACAAATCTGGGCCTGTATGTATCAAATATCTTAAGAGTTACACTCCTAAGAGCGTACTTTGGAGTGAAAATACTCTTTGCTTAAAGTGGTCGGTAAAACTTAGGGTTCAAACTTAGGGCTTTCACACTTTCTCTTAGGGAAGTCTTCAAATATTCCCAAGAGTAGCTCGTAAGTGTGTTTTTGCGACAATCGTGGGTGCCGCAAATTAAAAGATTAAGATGAGGTCATCAATCGCCGAAATTGAGGAAGAGGAAGAACCAATCAGCTTTTGGAAAATCCTGTGTTCTTTGATGGTCAACACAAGTTTCCAATAAAGTTAAACAGACCCTCATTATAAAAGATGCCTTGTTACCTAATGTTAGGTTAAGCAAAATAGATGTAAAAAGAAAAACGAATTGGACTGTGGAGGAAACAGTGATGTTGGTAGAGGAGATAAACGCGAAAAAGGAAAATTAAGGGAAAATGTATCCCCACACTTTAAGTCATCATAAAAAAGAGGCATGAGGCAGATTGCAGACAACATCAATACAAGCTTCACCATTTGGAGCCCGCAAGAAAACTAAAAAAAGTGGTACAATGTTCTGTCTAAAGCGCGTCAGGAAATCTTCAAGAAGGCAACATCTGGCACTGGTTCGTAGTCTTATTTATGAGACACATTTGTTTCATATTGCAATATTGCTGATGAACATCGGTTAGTGTAGTTATACTTTATATTCAGGTGGAGGTACTGTGCCTAAACCTTTAAGCGCAGTGGCAGAGGTAGTGCTCCGCATCCTCAGAGAATATTACGCCACAATCAGTGGAGTGGCCGACTGTCAGGATGCTGGACTCCTCAAACAAATCGTATTAAGTTTGGTAGCTCAATACTCAAAATAATTGTATTGATACAAATGCATATTAAAAAGAATAAACAAACTTAACAAAATGTAATGTAATGTTTTTCAGTAATGCAGATGAAAGCACCATCTCGTCCCCTCATGCGCTGCCTGTAGAGGAACTCCCAGCTGCAACACCACTGCTTCCAGGCCCATCTGGCATTCCCTCTCCAGCAGCAGGCCTAGAGGCCCTGCTCCCTGAGCCCCCACTTGCCACTGCCACTCACTCGGACAAGTTGGAGGACGTCCACCAGCACTGCGGAGAGAAGACTTGCGGACGAGAATAACAGTTAAGGCTGAAGCAGCACTATGATGAAGAAGAAAAAAAAAAAAGATGAAATCTTGAATATTGCGGTCTTTTCTTAAAGCCACTCAACACTTGAAATCAATAGATTGGGGATGGGATTCTCACCCAAAATGAACGTTGGCAAAGTGCTGCCTAAACACAGTGGCATCAGAGGCAAATGGGCTGTTAGGAGGGTTTTCATCACCAGGGCTGTGCACAGACATTTTGGGGGGCAGGGGCTCAAGCAAAAAAAAAGGCCACTCACCCCACCGACACGCACTATTCCCACCCCGATGTAATGAGTAATGAGTAATAATACGATTCTATATCATCAGTCCTACTCTGACATGCTTGATACATAAGCCCCATGAATTTGGGGTTTCAAAACTTCCTTCTGTTTTCATGTTCTGACATGTTTTTGAGCATCACACTGAGAGGAAAAGAAACCAGTATTATATTCAAAAACGTACGCATACACGCACACACACTACTTAAACACACTCTTATATACACTATATGGCCAAAGGTCAGTGGACCTGACCATCACACCTATATGAGCTTGTTGGACATCCCATTCTAAAACCATGGGCATTAATATGGAATTGGACCCCCCTTTGCGGCTATGACAGCTGCCACTCTTCTGGGAAGGCTTTCCACAAGATTCTGGAGTGTGTCTGTGGGAATTTGTGCCCATTCAGCCAAAAGAGCATCTGTGAGGTCAGTCACTGATGTTGGACGAGAAGGCCTGGCTCGCAATCTGCGTTCTAATTCCTCCCAAAGGTGTTCAATGGGGTTGAGGTCAGGGCTCTGTGCAGGCCAATCGAGTTCCTCCACACCAAACTCATCTAACCATGTCTTTATGGACCTCGCTTTGTGCACAGGGGCACAGTCATGCTAGAACAGCAAAGGGCCTTCCCCAAACTGTTGGAAGCACCCAATTGGCTAAGATGTCTTGGTATCCTGTAGCATTAAGAATACCCTTCACTGGAACTAAGGGGCCTATCCCAAACCCTGAGAAACAGCCCCAGACCATTATCCCTCCTCCACCAAACTTTACAGTAGGCACTATACATTCCGGAAGGTAGCGTTCTCCTGGCATTCATCACTCCAAAGAACACGTTTCCACTGCTCCAGAGTCCAGTTGTGGCATGTTTTACACAACTCCAGCCGACGCTTGGCATTGCGCATGGTGATGTGAGGCTTGTGTGCAGTTGCTCGGCCATAGAAACCCATTCCATGAAGCTCCCGACGCACAGTTATTGTGCTGATGGTGCTTCCAGAGGCAGTTTGGTACTCTGTAGTGAGTGATGCAGCAGATGATAAGCGATTTTTTTATGCGCTATGCGCTTTAGCACTCGTCGGCCCCGCTCTGTGAGTTTGCGTGGTCTACTACTTCGTGGCCGAGCTGTTGTTGCTCCTAGGCACTTCCACGTCACAATAATAGCACTTACAGTTGACCGGGGCACATCTAGTAGGGCAGAAATTTCACAAACTGACTTGTGGCAAAGGTGGCATCTGTTTAAAGTCACTGAGCTCTTTGCGAACCATTCTGAATTCAAAATGCTTGTCTGTGGAGATTGCATGGCTATGTGCTGGATTTTATGCACCTGTTGGCAATGGGTGTGGCTGAAACACCTGAATTCAATAATTAGTAGGGCTGTCCACTGACTTTTGGCCATATAGTGTAACTCTTATAGTTTCCAAGGGGCAAGGTCATTGGACATTTAATCAAAGCTTACTAAATGATAATATATACACAAATAAGACTAAAGAATTCATGACTTTTTTGTGACTTTTTTTCATGACAATTCTGCAGATCCACTTATTGTTTGGGATACTTTCAAGTGTGCATTTAGGGGCCACACAATTCAATATTCTCCGTTAAAACAAAAACAATTCAATATAAAACAAAAAGCACTAACAACAGGAATAGAACAACTAACATTGCAGGTGAATATGTCAGATAATTATCCCAACAGAAACACAAAATAAGTTGAAAGAAAAGAAACTAGAGGAGTTATTCCAAGAAATGTAGACCAACATTTCTTTTAAAAATAGAGCAAAATTTATGGAGAATGGTGAAAAATATACAAAATTCTGCAACATACAAATGGCACCAAAACAAATGTTCAGAAGCTCATAACAAATGAGGCAGTAACTATTCACTCACCAAATGAGATCTTAGCTGAGGAGGCAAATTATTTTTATGAAATGTTCGCATTTCAGTCTCCTCCAACCCCACTTAGTGACGAATATAAATTGTCGTATACACAAAATAGATCATGTGAAGGGTTCATTACTGACAATCAAATCATCCATCCATCCATCCATTATCTAAGCCGCTTATTCCTGGTCAGGGTCACGGGGGCTGGAGCCTATCCCAGCATGCGTTCCGGGCGAGAGGCAGGAATACACCCTGGACAGGTCGCCAATCCATCGCAGGGCACACACACCATTCACTCACACACTCATACCTACGGGCAATTTAGACTCTCCAATTAGCCTAACGTGCATGTCTTTGGACTGTGGGAAGAAACCGGAGTACCCGGAGGAAACCCACGCGGACACGGGGAGAACATGCAAACTCCGCACAGAAAGGCCCCCGGCCTGGATTCGAACCCGAGACCTTCTTGCTGTGAGGCGACAGCGCTATCCACTGCACCACCGTGCCGCCACAATCAAATCAAATCAAATCAAATCAAATCAAGTTTATTTGTATAGCGCTTTTCACAATAGAATTGTCACAAAACGCTTAACAGAGGGGGAACCCAGGCCTAGTCCCCCCCAAAAGCAAGCCTAACGGCAACAGTGGCGAGGAAAAACTCCCTTGGTAGGGAGAAACCTTGGGAGGAACCAGACTAAAAAGGGGGGGAGCCCATGTCATGGTCAGTCCAAGGTGGCTCAGGGCTGAAAGACTTTGCCCCTCCTGAGTTAGGTAGTCAGGGGGGGGGGGGGCTAAACCATGCGGAGAGGGTCCAGATCCAGGAACTGGGGTTGGCATGGGGGTGTGGGTTGAGATGGGTGGGTTGACAATGAATTGCTTTCAGCAATCAAGTCTTTTAAAACTGTAAAAAAAACAATCCCCATTTTGAAAAGACATTTGATAAAGTACATTTAGATTTTATTTACATTTTTACGTTTGATATTTAATAATTACGAGCGGTTATTTAAGTTGTCAAGAGGAGTTAAATAAGGTTGCCCTCTCTCATCATTTTTATTTATTATTGCTATTGAAATGTTTAAGTGCGATTAAGATCCAATCTAACAATTATATTAAGGGACTGGGCATTCATGGTTTGAGAGCAAATGTTTTCTATTGTCTCCACAATCTAGATCACTACACCATCTTATCCAAGATGTGGATAAATTCTCCAATTTATCTGGATTACAACCCAATTATGATGTACAATAATGCGTATTGGCTCTTTGAAAAATACGATATACATTACATCACCATGCAGTTTACCAATAAAATGGACTGATGGTGCTGTGGACCTACTGGGAATTCATATCCCCAAAAATGTTACATTTTTCACTTAAAGCATCCCTTATCCAGACGGGTTCTCCAATAGATTACTAAGACTTGCTCACCCTTTGTTTAAAAATTGACTTTTTACCTTCATGCGAATAAAAGCCGCCCATTTTTAATGGATTAAAAATGAAACCCTGTTTAAAATATCTTATTACATAAAATAATAAAAAACTGAATGTTTTAATTGGGTTGGGTAGAGTAGAGAAGAAGAAAAAGAAAAGAGACAGTGATAAAAGGTGGACAAGTAATGTATTGTTCAGCAAAAAGCATTAATGCTGACAGTGTCTTCTGAGCCTTATAAAAAAAAAATATATATATATATATATATATATACACACCACCTTAACTTGCTAAAACTGTCGACAGTGGTAGACCCTGTCTCTTTTGCTATGCCGGAAATTGGGCAAGATGAGCTGGGGCCAGAAGCACCAATGACATCACCAGTGTTCCGGTCCCTGTTGACAGCCATCTTACGCCAGGGCAACAGGCAGAGGTAGCGCAGTTGCAGGGTTTTTCTGATGTGTTTTCTCCCTTGCCATGACGGACAAACTTGATAGAACACCACATAGAAACCCCGCCAGGCACTATAATTCAGAGCCGGCTATATCAGTCACCTGAACACAAGAAAAAGGTGATTCAGGAAGAATTGGGGGAAATGCTGGACATGGGAGTGACTGAGGAGTCACACAGTGACTGGTGCAGTCCCATCGTTCCTGTCCCCAAGCCCGACGACTCTGTTCGATTCTGTGTAGACCATAGAAAGGTAAACGCAGTTTCAAAATTTGATGCGTATCCAATGCCCCGGGTTGATGAGATGCTGGATCAGTTGGGCACTGCTTGTTTTTTGGATTTAACCAAGGGTTACCGGCAGATTCCCTTGTCTCCAGCATCCAAGGAAAATGGGCTTTCGCTACTCAATTTGGTTTACACCAATTTCTCAAATTACCGTTCGGTTTGCATGGGACTCCGGCCACTTTCCAGCAGCTAATGGACAGACTGTTTTGACCGCATGCTGCATACGTCACCGCATACTTGGATGACATCATAATCTACAGTAACGATTGGGAGCGGCATATGCAGCATTTGCGGGCTGTCCTGTGGACACTGCGGGGGGCGGGGCTCACTGCAAACCCAGGTAAGTGCGCTATTTAGGTACGCCATTTGGGATTCCTCTTGGGCAGGGGACAAGTCAGACCATTTATGGACAAAACTGCAGCCATCTCTGCTTGTCTCCAGCTAAAATCCAAAAAACAAGTGAGATCATTTTTGGGACTGGCAAATTATTATGGCAGGTTTATTCCTGAATTTTCAGCCCTAGCCAGTCCCCTGACCAATCTCACTCAAAAGGGAGCCTCAGATCCGGTCCATTAGACAGTGCCAGTGCCACGCAGTGTTTCTGCGTATTAAAGCAACTCTGTGTGGTAGTCCATTGTTAATTAGCCCTGATTTATCTCTGCCTTCTATCTGGCAGACTGACGCCACAGATAGGGGACTGGGTGCAGTGCTGTCTCAGGAGGTGGAGGGGGAGGAGCGACCAGTGCTCTCCATCAGCAGGAAGCTCTCCCCAGGAGAGGCCCGTTATAGCATGATCGAAAATGAGTGCTTGGCGATCAAGTGGGCCTCTCTCCCCCGCCGGTATCACCTCCTGGGCAAACCATTTATCCTCTACTCTGATCACGCACCCCTCCAGTGAAGGACACCAATTCCTGGATTACCCATTGGTATCTGGCTCTACAGCCTTTTTGCTTTTCAACTGGCCAGAGTCTGCGAATGCTTGTGCAGACTTCCTCTCCCGGGGGGTTTTGTTTTCTTAGTAAGAGCCTGGAACAAGGAAGCTGAATGCCGGCCGAGAGAGAACCAAGAAACCGCATCCAACAACGCTCAGAAAATAAGCAGAAGTCTGTTTGTATGCATCTAATTTATTGTGTTTGCTGAAAGGTGCTTTTTATATACCGGTTCTCTCTCTCTCTTCCTCTCTCTCTGGAGACAGATAATAAAAATCTGGTCTGCAGACCGAACAACCCAAGCCCTGTATCCAGTTGCTCTGTTCCACTCTGGGGTTTGTCACACGGCGTGTGACAGTCCGCTCTCCATTAAGACCCCAAAATATCTTAATAAAAATGTGAGAGGACCTCACAGCTGCAATATATTACGGGGACCAAGTATTCAATTACCACAATAAGCTTTCTTTTGATACAGTGCCCCAATGAGGCCAACTGATGTGCCCTGTTGCATGGGTGTTTATGTACATACATATGACAATTCATATGATTGGTAAACGTGTGAGCCAGTTTGTAGAATTCAGAGCAGTACTGCAGTTTGTTCACTAAATGTTTTTTCCAGCACTGTGGTGGGCATTCATAGAATGGTTCTGTGTACCAAGTTTTGCTTTTAGTGAAATTGATTTAGGAGGAAACGCTGCAGTAAAATCTTAGGAAAGAAATCCATAACAGTGACCAGATCAATATGGTGATGACTCATATTTCATATATATATGCCTAATGAAGCAATTGATCACTGCTGCAAATTTGACATCGCTGTAAAGGAACAGTGATTTTAAATTAATTTCTGAATATTCGTATTTGGAGCTCTAGAACATCACCATGTGTTTCGATTTGGCCAATCTTTTAGGGCTGGATGTAGCCTTCAATGTAAATACCACGTTTCATCACTTTGTGTGATTTACTCTCGATCTCTCCCTGTAGTGTGGATCTAAGGTGGAAGAGCCACACGCAGATTTCACGGGTATCTAAAAGCTGGACGCAAGCGACCAGCCACTAAATCTGAAAACAGACTAGGGAGCGCGGAAACAAAAGAAAACCCCGGGACAAAACTCCACGGGAATAAACCCAACAGAAACAACCCTAGAAGGGCAAACGCTCCTCAACGAGGTGCGTGGAAAACAAATAGCTATAGACTTTAGCTCTGGGGAACAATAGCCCTGACAAACAAAGAATAGATCTCAAAAGGAAACCACTGAAGCGGTAAGCTAATAAGTAGCACCTTCTCTCTTTAACTGAGAGAACCACAGAGTGGCGAAGCTAAACCAAACCTTTAAGTAGAGATAACTAAATTAGACCCTTCTCTCTTTAACTGAGAGAACCACAGAGTAGTAAGCTAACCCTTTGTTTGGAATAATACAAAGTACCTTCTCTCTTTAACTGAGAGACCACAGAGTGGAAAACTAAACCTTAGTTAGACGTACCCGCTAGAGCGTAATAATGTTTTACACAGAAGCGTTTGTATGAGGGACACAGGGATCTTAAATAAGAGGCGGAATTAACACTGATAACCCTCAGCTGAACGTGATCGGAAAACTCACCGACAAAAGACCATATAAGGACGGCGGAAATGACAATGATTCCTCAAAGCAACGCAAGAGAAAACAGACCGTCACATGACCACGCGCCCTCCAGAGGCCGAATGAGGTAAAACCGTGACACCCCCATTATTCGCTGCTATACAATCCAGGCAGAATACTGTTTGGAGAGCATCTGGCTGGCCCTGATTGCTTCTAACACTATTCCGTCTGGATTGTAGCAGCTAAAAATTGAGAAATCAAAAGCGAACACTGCACTTGCAGGGCAGAATACATTTCAGGATAATTACCGTTAGCTAGATACCTAGCAAGATACGGATTACAATTATTTCCACTTTATCAGAGTGGAAATAAGTGTAGGCATTCAAACTAAAATAGCTGAGTAATGTTACGTGGTTAGATAGACCTACCGGATGAGTTCTCCGATAGGTCTATCAGACTATGCTAGATCTCAAGGATATATCTGTAATATCGAATGGGTCTAGTAAACTAAGGGAACCGATGTTCAGTTCCCTCAAGTAGGCTACCTTCGTTTCTCCTTATTTGTCAGTCAACGAAAATATTGACTACATATTTTGCTAGCTAGCTAACGTATGTTTACAGAAGTAAACTGGATGTTTCGAGGGGTTTTACATTTCCTCTCGTGCATATTGGCAATTTGTTATTGTTGTAAGTTTGAATCCGTCTACAATGCTTAGTTCTGTGATTGTAGTAATTTTTCATGACTACCTTGGAATTCTGAAGCACACTCAAGTCGGTCCACCAATATTTTCGTCAATTGAGGTTTATAGTTATAAAAATAAACATCATAATAGTGCACACATCATAATAGGGGTCGGTAAGTTTATTGTAGCAGAATTTGGTATGTCTAGCTTAAAAACTGTAGGAGGAGATGCGTCCGGAAGAATTGGCATAATAATAATAATAAGTAAAGATTCTGTAGAGAAACAGTAGTTTGCAGCCTGTCGACAACAAAACTAAAAACGGAGGGGAAGCGAGAAATCCGAAACGTTTCTTGATAAGGAGATGAAGACATTGTTGAGGAGGGGGGGTCATATCCATTATGTTATTATTTTATTAAATTGCAGATCAACATTACATTACATTACATTACATTACATTACAGGCATTTGGCCTTATCCAGAGCGACGTACAACAAAGTGTTAACCGTAGTCAAGAACAGTTTAGCTCAAAAGCCACCCTAGCGGGAAGTACAGTTCCTAAGGTGCTAGGAGCAACCACATAGTTCAACTAGGACCCTGTAGGTAAATCTGTAGCCACAATTCAAAGGTAGCAATAAAGCAATCAGTGCGGAAAATAATGCCTAAGCCTAATACAATACATAAACAAGTAGACATGTGTAATACTAAGCAGCTACGTCCCTGAATTAACAAAAACCGGACTACAGGGAGAGGTGCACCCTGAAGAGGCGAGTCTTCAGTCGTCGCTTGACAACATCAGTTGTTCTGTTAGAAGGACCAGTTACATTACACCTTATTGTTCTCCATACAAACAAATGGAACGCCATTTTCCTCACTGCATTGCAGGCATTAAGAGGCAAAAGACAATGTTTAAAATCATTGTATATAACATTTTATTTATGCAGTCTTTCAGGTTTTGATATTGGTAAAAAAAAAGAAGAGATTTATCAAAAAAGAAAACATCTGATTTTATCAGAACATATCCTCCAAATACATACAAATAAATGACTAGCTTATTGACCCAGACGTGAACACATGCCGTCTTTCTAGTAAGGAGAACTGCTCTGCCTCAGGGGCAGCTTTGACTGTATCTACTAAAACTACATTTAGACCTTGTGCACTGTAGTGGATGTAAAAGGCATGCTTTGCTTGCTCTTTAATGTGTGCCTGGACGCCTGAATGCTTGCCACTCATGACGGAAGCACCGTCATATGCTTGGCCTACTAGCTTGTCTCTGTATTCAATGACTTTCCAATGTGTGTATCATTTTGTGAGTAAGCCCTGCTGCATCTAGCCGATCAGCAGATTCAAAATGGAGAAAACTCTCACAGACAGCTCCATTGAAATAGTACCTGAGTACTAGAGATATCTGTTCCTCTTTTTAACATCTTGTTTCGTCGGCCATAATGCTACAGAGCTCACTGTCTTTCACTTCTTCTCGAATCTTTGTTCAAACCAAGTCTGCCAAACAACTCAGAACCTCATTCTGAGTGACTTTGCTTGTGTATTGTGCATTATGAGTGGAAGTCAACCTTTTTTTCAGTTTTTTTTCATGCTTAGCGATGGTTTCTATGGTTGCCATGAAGTTCCTTTATTATCTGTGTCTACAGACTCATCGTGTTTTCTTTGTGCAATGTTTTGCATGGCTGTAAGTAGAAGCACTTCACCTATTGTTTTGATATAGTCCCGATTTTCTTGAACCTGTTTGTTGCGTTCCTTGTTTAGGGCATTTACCAGTGTTGTGTTAGTTTTTACAGGTTTCTGATGGTCCCTCCATGCAATCATTGCTTGTTTGTGCCGCTCAGTCATTGCGTGAATGACAAATTCCCCCATCTTTGTAAGTCGCCTTCTTCCTGTTTTTGAATCCAGATGGTGATCCCCCATCAGAGTCCTTGGATACATTTTCATTTTCAAGACTGGCTGTATCGGTGGATCGTCTCTACATTCGCTGATATCTGTGGTGAAAAAAAAGACAAAAATGTAAAAAAATTACAAATCTATTTGAGTAATTTGAGACACATATATATACTATAGCAATCAGAAAACCTCTGATATCTATATCAATAGGTCAATGGCATGTTGAGTGAGATTTTGATTAATCTCAATCATAAGCCTACACATTTCTACAAACACCATATGAACTGACTAATTGCACTGTTTACAAGCGGGCACAGATCTATTCAACATCACACCTGATGGTCCACATGGCTCCTCTGTCCGTGTCTCACACTCTGCTTCTAGATCACCCTCAGCCTCACTCTCAGGACCTCACTCTTCCTGCTCTGAGCCCTCACTCTCCAAACCAGTCTCTCCAACTGAGCAGTCTTCCTGCTCTCTCTCTCCAGGCTCTTTGGCTCTTGGTTTCACTCGCTCTGTAAGTTAATTGATGTTGATCCCGATCAGAAGATGCAAGACTTTAAGTGGGCGAGGATGCGCCAATCGAAGGCTTTCATAGCCACAGAGGTCAAAGCCACAGGTCTGAAGTCATTTGAGTCTGATGCTTTTGGCAAGTTGGGCACAGGTATCATAGTGGCCTCTTTAAAGCATTTTGGGACTTTGCCTAGTACTAGGGAGCAATTAAATATGTTTGTGAAAACCTCAGACAGTTGATCAGCGCATGTGGTCCACAGTTCCAGCTGTTTTAAGCTTCTTAATTATTGCTTTTATAGTGGAGATGGGTATTTTCAGGCATGTAGCTATTTTTTATAGCCATTGCCTGATTTTTGAAGGTCAACAACCTTTTGTCCCATTTAATTTGTGTATTCTCTGATCTTCCCCAAGGTGATGGATGACTAAGGGGGTTTGGCCTGTGTGTCACCTCATATTTATACCCCAGTGAAACAGGAAGTCATGGATGGCCACTTAAGAGTTCCTAAAGACTCACTTGAACTTAAAAAAATAAAATATATAAATGGGACTACACTTCATTTAAAATGTATTCATAAGAATTTCTAAGGGTGGCAATAATTAATAAATAAATAATATAATATAATAATAATAAATAATTTTGAGAAGAAAAAAACATTTATGATTAGGATTTTTTTATTTCAGTTAGAGGTTAGATTTCCCTCATATTTTGAGTGTAAGATCAAGCTGATGAGGGTGCCAAACCTCATCTCGCAGTCAGCGTTCGGTGTTGTGTGAAGTTCCTGGCGTCTTTTAAGAACGCTTGAGCTATACGAATGACATGCACCGTCTGTGGGCTGAATCTGGCCTTATGCCGTAGATCGGACTGATTTTCATCTGGCGAGAGATCACTGGATCCCCACGAGTCTGTCCTGCAGTGTTAAGACCTTCCTTGTGTCCATTTTCTGCTGCACCCTCACCAAGTCTCCCATCGCTGTCACTGTGGTGAGTTATGAGCTCTGGTCAGTCGTCTTGACTCTCTGTTCTAATTTCGTCAGGTTTCAAAGTGGACAAAGAGTTTTGTGCCAAAGAGAGCACTGTGCCCTGCAGCTTCTGAGGGCATAAGAAAAACACTTATGTCAGAGACTCACTGTGATGACACGGTGGGGGGGAAAAAGGATAAGTTGAAGCTATTTTATTTTTATTTTTATTTTTTTATTTTTTTTCATAAGGGGGAGACGAGAACAGGCCATTCAGCCCAACACTGCTCGTCCGTTCCTACCACTAATCTGCTCACATGCTTAGTTTATCCAAAGGCTAGAGTGTCTAACACTGGATCGAGCCTAGCCTTGAATACCCCTAGTGTCTCAGCCTCTACTACATGTCCAGGCAAGCTATTCCACGCATTGATCACTCTCTGTGTGAAAAAATATTTCCTAGTGTCCGTGTGAAATTTACCCTTTGTCAGTTTCCATTTATGCCCCCTCGTTCTGCTAACCGAACTCAACTTGAATAATTTCCTAAAATTCACTTTGTTAATTCCTTTAATAAATTTAAAGCCTCAATCAAATCTCCCTAAGTCTCCTTTTACTAAGCTTGAATAGTCCAAGCATCTCTAGCCTTTCCTCATAACACTTGTCTTTTATGCCTGGAATCAGTCTGGTTGCCCGTCTTTGGACCTTTTCCAGCGCATCTATATCTTCTTTGTAATGCGGTCCCCAGAACTGCACACAATATTCCAAGTGTGGCCTAACAAGGGCATTGTATAGGGTGCGTATGATCTCCTTCGATTTGTACTCTATACTCTTGGCTATGTATCCCAGCATCCTGTTGGCTTTTTTAACTGCTACCGCACATTGACCAGTCCCTGACAAGCTTTGATCAACTAGGACTCCTAGGTCTTTTTCATTCTAGTTTTCTACCTCCCATAAAATAATCCTGTCCTATGTTTTTATTCCCCACATGTAGAACTTTACATTTAGTTATATTAAATTTCATTTGCCAGGTTTCTGCCCATTTCTGGATTCTATTCAGATCGTCTTGGATTACTTTAGTAGATTCCTGACTATTTGCTAAGCCTCCCAGTTTTGTATCATCTGCAAATTTAACTAATGTACTTTCAATGTCCATATCAATGTCATTTATGTAGATGATAAAGAGCAGTGGTCCCAGCACCGATCCCTGCGGAACTCCACTTCCCACTATACCCTCCTCGGATAAGATCCCGCCTATTACTACCCTTTGTGTTCTATCCAGTAACCAGTTCCGAACCCACTCTAAAATGCCTCCTGTAATTCCTACTGCTCTCATTTTGATAATGAGTTTGTCATGTGGCACCTTATCAAATGCTTTTTGGAAATCTAAGTATATAATATCATACGCCTTTCTCTCATCCAGACACTTGGTTGCTTCCTCAAAAATGTCAGCAGATTTGTCTGACATGACCTACCCTTGCAAAAACCATGCTGGCTATCCCTTAGGATGTTGTAATTTTCTAGAAATACTTCTAGTTTATCTTTAATAATAGATTCTAATATTTTGCATATGATGCAAGTTAAACTAATAGGCCTATAGTTTCCTGGATCAGTACGGTCCCCTTTCTTATATATTGGTACCACAATACCGTTTCCAGTCATTAGGTACTTCACCAGTCTTTAAAGACAGTCTAAAAATACTTGCCAGTGGTTTATAAATGATCTCGCTTAACTCCTTTAGTACCCTGGGGTATATGCCGTCCGGGCCGGCTGCTTTATTAGTCTTTAATTTTTGTAATTTACCCAATACTTCCATCTCCCCTTTCTCTGTATCCGCTAAGACTTTCTGAGTAATGAATATGCCTTCCGGCCTATTAGCAGCCTCTTCTCTGGTAAAACTATCTACAAAACAGCCATTTAGAGCATCTGCAATATCCTTATTTTTACAGAGCAGTGCCCCGTCTTTGTTTTTAATTCCCTTAATCTCCTCTTTGACTTTTCTTTTCCTACTACAGTATTGAAAGAAACGCTTAGGGTTACTTTTAGCATTTTCTGCGATTTGCCTTTCGTAGATCCTTTTGGCTACCCTTAGTTCTTTTTTGACCTTAGCACGCACACGGCAATATTCAGCCTTATTACTCTCGGTACTGTTGTTTTTATATATCTTAAACAGTTTTTTTCTTCTCCGTCAAATTCTGTCGCATATCTTTATTTATCCACGGTGGGGACTGCTTTTTCAACATACTTTTTCGCACCGTAGGAATAAATTTACACTGTGCATCAAGTATAACCCTTTTAAACTTGTCCCACTTTTCATTCACTGTCCTACACTCCAGAAGATGTCCCCAGTCTACCATGCTTAATTCTAATCGCATCTGTTTAAAGTTGGCACGCCTAAAGTGTAAAATCCTTGTGTTAGATGGGGCCCTCTTAGTTTGCCATAATATATCGAATCCGATTGCGGAATGATCGCTTGTCCCAATGGGTTCCATTACCTCTATACTACTGATTCTGTCGGCGTCATTACATAACACCAGATCTAGGATTGAATTTCCTCTTGTAGGCTGTCTAACATACTGTGCCAAAAAAAGATCATTAATAACATCTAGAAATTCTTCCTCCCTATTTCCTTGTCCTGTCTCCAATTCCCAATTAATACCAGGGTAATTTAAGTCACCCATGATAATAGTCTCACCTCCTCTGCAAGCTTGTTTTATATTTTCAAAAAGCATTATATTCATATTGCTGTCTGAAGCTGGTGGTCGATAACACACCCCTATATTTAATCCCTTCTCATGTTCCCCTATGAGCTTTATCCAAATATCCTCGCTAGGCATGCGTTGGCTAGTTTCTGGAAACTCCTGCACATTTAGATTATCTTTCACATACAGTGCCACACCCCCACCTCTCTTACCGGATCTATCCTTCCTAATAAGTTTATACCCTTCTATATTGTATTCGTCCCCGTCCTCTTCTCCCAGCCACGTCTCTGTAATCCCTACGATATCATAGCCTTTGCTATTGATCTCAACCTCTATTTCCAGAAATTTATTTTTTATACTTCTAGCATTAAAACATAGACATTTCAGACTACTGTTTCTACTATTGCTCTCCCGCTCCCTCGCTCCCTTCCATCCCAAGCCACACTTGCTAACATTTTGTTTACTCAAGACTTTATTCTTGCTTTCCCTGTTATATGTAGTCTTGACAGACTCCATCTGGGCAGTCTGCACCACCCTACCCATTTCGCTCTCTATCCTCCCTGCCCCCCGTCCCTAGTTTAAATAATCCTGCGCTACCCTAAGCATACGCTGCCCCAGAGCATAGGTACCCATCCGGTTCAGGTGTAACCCATCAGGCTTGTATAGGTCACCCCTGTTCCAGAAGAAGTCCCAGTGCTCAATAAATCTATACCCCTCTTTCCTACAGAAGGATTGTAGCCACGTGTTAAACCTATAGATAAACTTCAGCTTCCCTCTGCTTGCACGTGGTACTGGTAGAATTCCCGAGAAGACTACCGTGGAGGTTTTGCTCCTAATCTTTGCTGCTAGATCCTCAAATTTATCTTGCAGGACCTCCAACCTGCCCTTTCCCATGTCATTGGTCCCTACGTGGACCATGACCACTGGATCCCCTTCTGCTTTGGCCAGGAGCTTGTCCACACGCTCAAGGAGATCCCCACTTCTTCCACTTGTCGTATTTCCGTTTTTTTTGCTGTGGTAGGACTCCTCGGTTGGATCAAATAAACACTTCTGTTGTCGCCACAGCTTGACAAGCTCCTCGTCTTCCTTTTCTGTCCAACGTGAGCATTTGCCTTGGTGCTCGTGTATAGTTGCCATTGTGGTACCTGGTAGGTTTCCCCCTTTTAGGCGAAAAGAGCACTGGCAAACAGAGAGAAAGACGCTCACTTCCTGCTTTTCACCCCACTTCCTCTGAAGCGCATGCATATTGACTAAGTGGACATAATGTGACGGCATCATGTGACTGAAAAAGCTGAGAGGATCTGTCGCGTCACATTGAGAAAGTACTAGTGTAAGCGAGACTTGTGATACCCATTTTATCTACGATTAATTTGAGGCAGACTACCAAATACTAACTGCATATGAAATCGTACATTAATCGCTGTAATTCAGTGATGAATCTTTCATCTTTGCTACAGTAAATGTGGTGCAGTTAAAGATAGCATAATGCATCTGGTTTGTAGTACAGTATTGTTCATGTATCATAATATCTTTACGACATATGTCCCTTAACTAGATATTCGTTCCAATTTAGCTCATTTAGAAATGACTGACTGACTTAAATTAGGTGAGAACAAGTAGTTTTAAAGACCTGTTTGAATACATTATTAATTATTAAGGACTACTAGATGTGTAAACATCTAACCATCACATCACTGATGTTTTTCCCATTTAGTGTAGTCTTGCTCACTGAGTGGACCCCATATTTCACTACCATATAGCACAATAGGCTCAATAACACTATCGTAGATTTTTGTCCAAATTCTAATAGGAATATTTATCTTCTTTTGATTGTGTAGAAAGCTCTACAGGCTTTTTCTCTTAATGCATTTACTGCCAGACAAAAGCTCCCTGACGCACTGATTTGCAGTCCTAGATAATTATAATTTAGTGTATGTTCTAGGGCGTTATTGCCTAGAGTAAAGCAATTTTTGCTTTCCTGAGATCTGGAATTTATTTGAAAGGCCATAATATTTGTCTTTTTCAAGTTTACTGTCAGGGCCCAGTTCTGACAGTATTTCTCCAGCAGATCCACGTGCTGCTGTAGCCCTTGTTCAGTGGGCGACAGCAGCACCAGGCCATCTACATAGAGAAGGAATTTACCTTCTGTATCGTTTAGAGTGAGGCCAGGAGCAGAAGTTCCAGTAACACTGCTAACTCCTTGATATAAATATTACATTTTTTTGTTTGTCTAGTTGTTCTTTTAGCTGTTTTAGTGTAATTAGGTTATCCATTGGGTTTTGAATGTTCTTTATTGTTCATTCAAGTATTTTTAGCTTTTCTTGGATTTGTTTCTGTTAAATTTGGAGATTGCTTGGAGCAAGTTCTTTATATAGGTTTTTAAAAGTCGTTTTTCCATATTTCACAATTTTGTATGGCTAATTCAGTTTTTTTTGTTACTTAAGTCATTCCATTTTTCCCAGAACTTTTGGTTAATAGAATCTGCAATTTCAACAAGAGTTTTGGAGATGTGTTTTCCCAACAATGGTTATCTGCAAAACATCAGCGAACCTCCTCCATGTTTAACTGTTGGGACAGTGTTCTTTTCTTTGAAGGCTTAATTTTGTTTTCTGTAAACAGAGTTCATGTGATTTACCAAAAAGCTCTAATTTGGTCTCATTTGTCCACAAGACATTCTCCCAGAAGGATTTTGGCTTGTTCAGGTGTGTTTTGTCAAACTCCAGCCAAACACAACTTTGCCAACTTTGGCTTTCTTGTGTCTCTCTCTCAGCAGTGGGGGTCCTCTTGGGTCTCCAACCATAGAACCTCCTTTCATTAAATTGGTGACGGATGGTGCGAGTTGAAACTGTTGTACCTTGTGTATGAAGGTCAGCTTGAATGTTTTGTAGTCATCCAAGATTCTTTCTCCCCTATTCAAACAATCCTTCGCTGCCATCTTTGATCAACTTTTCTCTTGCGGGCATGTCCAAGGAGGTTGGCTACAGTGTCATGGGCCTTAAACGATAACATTGCGCTCGGAGGACACAGGAACATGAAGATCTCTTGTAGCCTTGAGATTGTCCATGCTTGGCTACTATCTTCGGTCTGAGCTCCTCAGACAATTCTCTGCTTTTCTTTCTTTTCTCCATGCTGTGTGGTACACGCAGTGAGAAAAAATAGCAGAATGAGAACTTTTCTCCACTCAAACTGGTTGAATGAGTGATTATTAGATTGCAGGCACCTGTGTCTCACCATAGGTGAGTTCAATTACTAATTAAAGGAGAAACACCTGCCTGAAATCCAATTATGTCTTACAACTTCTAGAAGGTGCCAATAATATTGCCCAGGCCATTTTAGGATTTCTGTATGGAATAAGATTCAGTATTTTTTTCCTACTTTTTTGTTTTGTTCCACTGCAAACCAAAGAAATACATATGTGGATACCAAAAGATGTTTTAATTTCAACAATTTTCAGGAAGAAATGAGTCCAGTATTTAAAAAATATATATTTAAAAAAATGCAAGGGTGCCAATATTTGGCAATATACACATATACAGTACACACACACGGCACTGTCAGATGTTGAAGTGTTCAGAACTGAAACTCTGACCAAGAAGTAACGCACCACAAACAACCATTATCACAACAACAGCATTTAAAATGTACTGACACAGAACAGTAGTTTGGATTACATCACAGTGTGACACCTCTGTCAGGAATATACACAGTATACATTACAGACTTGGTATCACACAACACACATATACACAGTATACACATTCTTTCTTGTGTACTCTATAGCACTATTCAGATGGGAATAATATTATAGATGTAATTATTCACATTGTAAAAAATTGAATGTCAAATGAGGACTCACACGGGATGAGAGTTGGCAGTAACCCCTTGTCTAAATCACGGAGAAGGGCATTCTCCCCGAAAGTGTGTGCGTCAAACTCTGCATTCTGGCACTCAGATTTTCGTCAAATTTCCGCCACAGGCTTTTGGATTGTATGTAAAGAAATGTAAACAGTCGCTCTGGATAAGAGCACCTGCTAAATGCCTGCAATGTAATATGTTTTGGTAAGTCTTTGGATGGTTACAGATTCAATACAGCAATTCCAGTGTTAAAGCAGGTGCAGCAACATTTCTGAATTGATATTTAAACATTTAAATAAAAACCGAGCAGTGGATTATTTTCTGTTAGCAGCGGTCCAATCACGTCACCTGCCGCTGTGGTTCTGGCTAAGGAGTTGAGCTCCTAACAAAGGCGTTGCCGGTTTGATTCCCAACCCTTATACTGCAAGGTACATAACCTTAATCGCTTCAGTAAATGTGAAGTATGACCCACAAAAGGTGGCCTGTGCATGCTGCCCCAAATACGGCTGTCTGCTAACCAAACTAACGGTGCAACGCTCTTCAACACGAAGACGAAGACGAAGAACAAAAAGATGCAAGTGCTCCTCCAGGGTGCGGGAGGCCGTTCACAGCGAGCACAGGGTCACAGAGCCAGTCATAACCCTAAACCCTGGGTAGAGGGGCTGGGTGAAAGTGGTGCAGAACGTGTGCAGGTGTGTCCGTCCATCAGAGACATTGTAGAAAGACAGTGTGCCAGCCGGCCAGTCCAGGTACACTCCCACTCTCCCCGAATCGGAAGCAGGCGCTGACGAAGAAGGTATGACGGTGCTTTCTTTCCTGTGCCAGGCACAGCATTCTCCTCCAAAGCGCAAACTCCACGATATGTCATTCTGTCCCAGGCAGCTGTCATCACCGGCACCTTTTCTGACAATTTCTTGGTACGCCACTCCTATGTGGGCTTGACGCCCGCTCCACTCGACCTCCCAGTAAAAGCGGCTACCAGACAGACCTTCTCTGCACAGCGCCTGGTTATAGTAACCGAATCTGTGAGGATGTTCAGGGTACAGACACTCCTTTTTCACCCGCTTTATTATTCTGTTCCCCTTAGAGAGGGACAGGTGTTTGTTTGCTGTGTTGGGTTCCAGCGTGATTGGACAGGCATCTACAGACAAGGAGGAGGGTAACAATTCAGGTTAGCAAATGCAGGTTAGCCGAAGCCTTTAGGTTTATATGTAAAAATTTTAGAAAGAAAGAAATTGCTGGGAAGTGCGTAGCAATTTTCTGAATGCAATAAAATTGGTTATTATTTTATATTTTGTATGTTACTTCAGCTGTCAGCAGTTACTGTACAGTGCAACTGTAGGTGTGTGTGTGTGTGTGTGTATTTGCAGAGTGGGGGGGATTGACAAGTTCCGCTATTTCAGACATTAGGGGAGTAACATCAACAGCAGGACTAGTAACTAATCTGCTGCGCACTCACTTCTCCCTTGAGCATGTGGATATATATATATATATATATATATATATTGTTTTTAATAAATAAATCGTAATCAACTATATATATATATATATTTTTATTTTTTTCCTACCCTGCTTCCATTTCCGCTTCCATTTGTACTCAATTCCTTCCCTTATATCCAACTGTCCTGTGAAATAAACTGCTGTGGAAACACTTACATTTCTGCAGCCCGGGTTTGTTCCTGCACTTTCCTCCATTTTGCACACTGAAGGAGAAACAGAGAAGTGTGAGCGAGACATGTTCCCTCTACAAAACAGCAACAGGCTCTCTAAAACACAGCGACACACAAGCACAAACATTTACAGCTGAAAATCTTCTGGGTAGAAGTAGGAAAACTCTCCAACTCAAGATGCAGGAGTGTGTCATCTTACCATAAAGCTTTCACTGAGCAACAGTGAAGAACATGCCAATGCAAGGCTGATACGTAATGGTGAAATCAAATCATCGTTATATTGTTATTCACACACGTGCATACACCAGGGCTCATTCTTACTTCAGTTTGTCCTGCAGTACATCCGACAGCAGTTTCACAGAGTCCCCTGGGTGATTGTAGCTCAGATCCAGCTCTCTCAGGTGAGAGGGGTTTGAGCGAAGAGCAGAGGCCAGAGAAGCACAGCCTGCCTCTGTGACTCCACATCCTGACAACCTGCAGAATGACAAGAGGCAAGAGTCCCTCACTCTCCAAGCACTTTTCCAAATGTCAGTGCTCGAACCAGGCTAACACCGATATACTTCTTTTTAGGGATGCACCGACATTAAAATTCTGGACCGATACCGATAATTTGTTATTTATTGTTGTATTTGTGCCATTGGCAAAAAAATAAAAATTCTACCCTTCATTATACTTTTCAACGAGCACAAATTCAATCATACTGTAACGGTGAGCAGCTAGCCTAGCAACCATTGATGCTAATTGGACGTGGTAGCCATATTGAATGTTGTTAGCGGTTGCTACTTCCGGTTTGTAGCGTAGCCACTTGGCTAACTATGTACAAAATGCCCCATAGGCCTTTGTGAATGCTACAAACATTATTTATTAGCTAGTTATGTTCATGTGTTAATACTGTGTAATTGTGGAATGCTGTCTGTGTGACAGTCCCTTTTCTCTTGTTATGAGAGATGATTGCATGTGATTCTTTGTGTCGTGAACCATGGTAGTATGTGTATGTGTAAACCCCATATGAGTGACCCCCGTGCGTTTGTCGTGTTTCAGTGTACTTGCAGGGGACTGTCTCATGAAGGAAGGTCAACATAGTCAGGGTATCTTTGTGGTAGCTGGCTACACAAAGCCTAACAAAGGCAAAGATTCTCCACGGAGGGAATATTGTATCTCTGGTATAAAAAATATCAGATTACGCCGATTGCAGTCAACAAGGCAAATATCGGTCGATACCGACAGTCCATCGATATATTGGTGCACCCCTACTTCTCAGATCTTCTCAGCAGCTCTTACCTCAGTGTTCGCAGTTTACAGTCTTTATTCCTCAACGCAGGACAGAGGAGCTCAACTCCACAGTCTCCCAGTTCATTGTTGCTGAGGTCCAGTGTCTGTAGTCTACAGTGTTCACTACAGAGTGCATCGCGAAGCTGCCGAACTCCCAAATGTCCCAGGCTAACGTTGCTCAGAATCAGTGTCAGAAGGCCACACCGTGGACTGGCCAGTGCACGGCAGATTGGCTTTACTCCAGAGTCCCCCAGGGCATTGCTGCTCAGGTCCAGCTCTGTCAGTTGTGAGCCGGCTGAGTGGAGAGTCGAGGCCACGGCTTCACAGGACGCCGGCGGGAGATTACAAAAACAAAACCTGCAAAAAAGGGAAGAGTAGAATATTATCAAAGCCAAGGGCATGCATGGGCGAATAGAATAAGCATTTCCTTCAAAACAATGACCTGTGGTTAGAAGACCCAATAGCTCAGTACTGTTAACAGTTTTACTCCATTGATTCCAAAATCAAACTCCATTGATTTTTTTTTTACCGCACCATCACTCAAAGCCTACGTGTGGCACTTTAAACCTGTGCTGAACTGGAGAGCAAGATTTAGACACGAACACCTATACGAATTGCTTATAAAAAGCTATTTCCTTGAGTAACATATAACGTTCTGTCATGACATAAAGCTATTAAGGCCATTAAATTCACCATTCACCAAATTTTCTGGTTATAGATAATTATATCATGTTAAAAATGTCCCTATTTCAGTTGGACCTTTACAATCAATTTCATAGTAAACCTTTGAGCAGTTCTTTATAACAGGAACAAGGCTCAAAACGTCATTTCTGGATATGTTGTAATTCCTCAGATCAAACTCATCCAGTACTTCCTCTGACATCAGAAGCTCGTAGGCCAGCTCGGAACATTCATGAGGAGTAAGTGGTTTAGTTGACAGTGAGCTCTCATGCCTTTCCGTTGTAAGGGAGCGGCCCCCGACTCCAAGTTCCACCAAACAGTGTACGAGGTTGATGCGCCTCTCGGGGGACAGATCCTTTCTCCTCAAGTTCTTGATGTACTGGGCTATTTCCTTGATGTTTTCCGGGTTGCTACTTGTCTGGGTCAGAAGGCCTGTGAGATGTTCCTGGTTGTCCAATGAGAGGCCAAATAAGAAGCGGAGGAAGAGGTCTAGGTGTCCATTCTTATTGTTCAAGGCCTTATCCACTGCATTTTTGAGCAAGTCGAACAAAGACACTTGGTCAGTTAAAGCTCCCGACTTTCCCTTGACTAAAGATTTCTCTGAATTGGTCATATTTACTTCAAGTGAATGAATGACATACAAAGCGGCGAGATACTCCTGAAATGTCAAGTGAACAAAGCAGTAAACCTTTTTCTTTTGGAAAAAGCCCTCCCTTCTCACGATTTGTGTGCCAACTCCAGAATGCTCCAATTGACTGACATTAATATCACACTTTTTCAAGTCTTCTTCAGAAAATTCATGACTCCCCTTCTCCAGGTGCTCATAAGCCAGTTGTCCGAGATTCAGAATGATTTCTTTTTCTGACTCTAAATTGTAATCATTCACTTCATGGTCATTTTTTCCCTGATACTTACTTTTCTTAAACCTTGACTGAATGAACAGGAAGTATGTGTACATTTGAGTCAGAGTTTTGTCGATTTTCCTGTTACCTGCTTCCAGCATCATTTTCTCAAGGACAAAGGCTAAAATCCAGCAGAAAAGCGGTATGTGACACATGATGGAGAGGCTCTTCGATGTCTTTATGTGAGATATGACGCAGTTGGCCAGGTCCTCATCATTAAACCTCTTCTTAAAGTACTCATCCTTCTGTCGGCCATTAAACCCTCTAATCTCTGTCACTCGTTGGACATAATCAGCCGGGATCTGATTGGCTGCTACCGATCGGGAAGTGATCCAAAGGTGAGCAGAAGGGAGCAGATTCCCCTTAACCCCCTGAGGTCCGTGCTAAGCTTTTAATGTTTTTAGATTTTGGCATGGTCTGATATTTATCTCAATTTCATCAATTTAACACACACTTACTCCAAAGTGTTTGATATTTTTATTTGAAGGACAATCACAGCTACATTTGTATGCCATCAATAGTTTGGTCAGTATCATATGCAGCTTGTAAATAGATCTACAAACACACAAGTTAAAAATAGTAAATTTTTCTGCTGTCACAAAAGATGTGAAAGCACACACTAAACTATAGTGACGAATTGTTTTGCCAATGTGCGTTTGTTCACCAAGGTCTTGGTTATGTAAGGGTGTGAAAATAGTTTAGCACATCTGAGATCTAAATAGCTAAAAACCTGTTTTTATCAGAACTGGTCACATTTATTTCAGGCTGTGGGAGGGCTAAATGCTAAATACCTGAATATTCATTTTGGCTCTTTGTTACGTTGCAACACGCGGAATGTTTGGCGTCACAACACGCGATATTCATAGGCTATATTTTCACGAGTATTTGAAAACAAGCGAAATAAAATTAATATCAGCATAGACTGTTGCTGGCAGATTGCAAGCGTAAACACAGACAAGATGTAAAAAAATAAAAAAACAAGCGAAATAAAATCAATAGCATAGACTGTTGCTGGCAGATTGCAAGCGTAAACACAGACATACGATATATTTTATAACATTTTACGCTGTTTGAAAATTATTTTGTGTGCCTATTGCAATTTGTTACATTGCGACATGCGGAATATGTAGTCACAAGGCGCGGAATTCATATATTTTCACGAGTATTTGAAAATATACTCGTGAATATACTGTTGCTGGCAGATTGCAAGCGTAAACACAGACATACGATATATTTTATAACATTTTAGGCTGTTTGAAAAGTATTTTCTGTGCCTATTGCAATTTGTTACATTGCGACATGCGGAATATGTAGTCACAAGACGCGGAATTTATATATATTTTCACGAGTATTTGAAAACAAGCGAAATAAAATAAATATCAGCATAGACTGTCCTCTTCAGTTTGTGTTGTTTATGCCGGCGTTTTCACACATGGCCCGACGCACCTCCCCCAAATTAGCACCTCGTTAACATGTCAATAGAAGGGGACGTTACTAAAAGGTAAAAAACAGAGTAAAAAGCAAGGTTTACTTTTGGTCTAATTAAGCTAATTTTAAAAATCCCATTTGATTTGCCAGTGCTCAAATCGGAAAGTCGCGATTCTAAGGTTTCTGTCAATGTTTTTGCCGCGTGTGTATGATAAAATATCGCGAAGTTAGAAATAGTAATATACTTGTATTGCTGCTTGGATCGGCGCCGATCCAGCCGACCTCAGGGGGTTAATGAGGTTTGTCAGCAATGTGTCCAAAGATGTTGACTCTCCAACATCAGATAATCTCCTCTTCTGGAAATTAAGCTTTAATTGGCTTTCATCTAAACCATCCAAAATGAAAATGGCATTGGAAATATGACGCATGTCTAGCCCCTTTGTTTCAGGGTAGAAGTGCTGCAGAAGTTCAAGAAGGCTGCATTGTTCATCGATCCATTTGTTCAGCTCTCGAAAAGAAAGAGGAAATATGAAAGGGACCTCCTGATTGGCTTTTCCTTCTGCCCAGTCTAGAATGAATTTGTGTACCAAGACAGTTTTTCCAATACCAGGAAACCCCTTTGTCACTGTAGTTCTAATACGTTTCTCTTGTCCAGGTATGGATTTAAAGATGTCATTGTAGTGGATTACATCTTCTTTTGGGGTTTGTGTCCTGGTTTCTGTGTCGCCTCTCTGCCACACCTCGTGTTCATTGTTGACCCCCTCACTTTCTCCCTCTGTGAAGCGCAGCTCCGTGAATATTTTGTTGACGTAGGCGTGGCTTCCTTGCTCTGGAATACCTTCATATATGCTTCCATATTGCCACGTCAGATTATTTTTCAATTGTTCCTGAGCCCTTCCTACAGGAGAATTGGGAGAGGAGGATTAAACTCAACAATTTACAATTCACAACAGTAAATTGGACAGTTGGCAATAAACGGAGGGATAAAGATCAGGGACAGATATGGGCACGGTTGTAAGTTCTAACAGCAAGGACACGGCAAGCCGGCCAATACGAGCAACAGCACTTTCTCCATTAGGGCTGGCAAAGATCTTTGCAACACTGTAGCCACTGTACCTTCTGGGTGAGCGTTCTGAAACGCAGGCCTGTAAATAAGATTGACTGTCTGAAAACTTGGACATGCTACTGCAGAGCTATGTCCAGTTGATGTGATAAATAGGTCAAATAGAGTATAAAGTAGCCCAGAAGAGTGGTACCCAACCGTGCCATTAAAGTTGTCCAGGTGTGCCACGAAAAGTATAGAATTTCAGTCAATACAATAAAAAAAAATATATATGAAAAAATAAAATATACCCAAATATTCAATACTTACACATACTGTATAAAACTAGCGAAATTTCATGGCAACGGCAGTTTGAAATAAAAAATCTGATTTAGGCTACCTTCTTTTTTGTTCAGCTTAAGCCTCATAATATTGCGCCTGAAGCATGTTGCGGACAAAAAAAAAAGATCAAGCATATTAGCATTAACACACATTAGCATATATGAACATACAGTGCCAGTTGTGGCAGCCCAAAGGGTTGCACCAGAAAATGGCTGCCTGGCCTCCAACACATGGCAGCCATTTTCACTACATTTCCCAGCATGCCACCGCAACACCTGAACGAAGTCAGGCATGGGGAGCTAACGACCAGCTGAAAGCCATTTTGAAGGCCTATTTAAAGGGCTGAATCCCATTGTTCTGCGATAGGAGTAGGAACGTGTTTAGAGAGAAAGAGAGAGAGAGAGAGAGAGAGAGAGAGAAACCTGTGGAAGTCATTGACCAGCCAGGATTTGGAGAGCGTATTGGAGTGTGTTTGTTTGTGTTTGGATTGCTGCTTTGGATTTTGACGACGGATTGGCCAACGGAACTTGGACCTGGATTGTGGATTTGGATTACGGACATCGACAAAGAGACAAGGATTGTGGACTTTGTGTTTGTATTCCCCAAAAGACCCCACCCTGCGTTTTGTGTTTGTTCGTTCAATAAACCATCATTTTTGTTCATATTACTGCCTCCTCTGTGTTCTTACACTTGCCTACGCCCCCTGCAAGGTCCGTGAGTGTCGCCCAACCCTTGGGGACGCCACATATGGTGGAGAATGCGGGCAGAGGGCAGCACAGATAGGCAAGAGGAGGTAGTGCAGCAGGGTTTGTGTTTCGTTTGTGCAACGGACTCCATGAAGGAAGAGATGGAGAGACTGAAAAGACGGGCAGCCATGGTGGAGGACCAATGGCGTGTCACCCTCCGTGAGGTCCAACAGCTGAAGCAGAGTGCCCAGCTTGAGCTGTGCAAGACAAAGCTGGAGTTGAACACCTCAGAGGAGCGCCACCTGCTGGCGGTGATGAAATTGCAAGAGGAGCACCACCTGGACTCCCTGAGAGTGCTGGGAATCATGGCTGGGGAGATGGAAAAGGAGAAGGCATCCCTTGGCGATGAGATGAGGCGTGTAGAGTCCCACAACTTGGCGCTCAAAGAGCAGGTGAGAAACCTAACGCAGGGGCTTGAGAATGAGCAGCGACAGTGTCTGGACATGCAGGAGTCCCAGGACCAGGCCACAGATGAGTATGCCAGGGCCTTGGGGGATGCACAGACCAGGCTCGCCCAGAAGGAGGCAGAGCTAAGGAAAGCAGCGGAGAACCATGCGTCCGAGGCGGAGCAACTCCGGTGCCGAGTGGAGCAGGAGAGCAGGGATACGCACCAGGTCGAGGCCAACGCCCTGCGGGAGCAGCTGGCCCAGCTGGAGAAGAGCGTGGAGCAAGAAAAGGCCCAGAACCAGGAGCTACAGACCAAGCAGGAGAAGCTCCTGGCCCAGAGAGATGACGTCAGCTCCCAGCTGCAGGAGGTGAACCGCGCCAACAGCCGGCTCCTGGAGCAGCTGACTGAACGGGGCCAAGAGAAGGACAAACTCCAGCAGGAGCTGGAGGCGACCAGGAAGACGGCGGACAAGCGCAAGGCCATGCTGGACGAGCTGGCCATCGACGTGGCGCAGGAGAAGTCGCGGCACAAGGAGGAGCTGAGCGATGCGTGGCTGCAGCACGAGAAGGAGGTGCTGGGCGTGCGGGCGCGCTACGAGAAGGAGCTGCGCGGCCTGCACGAGGACAAGAACCGCACCGAGGAGGAGATCCGCTCACAGCTCCGCGACGAGAAGGCCCACACTCGGGAGCTGGAGAGCCTACAGCAGACGGTGGAGGAGCTGCAGGCTCAAATCCAGTCCATGGAGGGCACCAAGGGATGGTTCGGGCGCGGACTCAAAGAGGCGGAGGAGACGGCAGAGAAGAGTGCGCTGGAGCACCAGGAGCAGGTCCAGAAGCTGCAGCTGGAGTAGACCGCACAGCTTCAGGGGAAAATGGCGGAGATAGAAGCCCAGCAGCGGGCCACAGAGAAATCCTTTCGCGAGGTGTTAAAAATCCAAACTGAGACTCTGCTGGATCTACAAAATCAACTGGACGAGGTGAGCAAAGAACTTGAATATTTAAGATGTGTTCCGGTCAAGAGAGATTTTGGCACGCAGGTGGAGATCTCGCAGCCAGTGGAGCTGGCAAGGGATAGATGGTCCTCAGTCCCACTCAGCCTGCCGGATCTTGGAGGAGAACTGGAGGAGCAATTTGTAGAGGATGAGCTATGGTGGGACCATGGCGTGGAGGAAAGCCTCTTGGCGATGGATGAGGTCAGGTGGGACACCCAACCATCTCCTGACGTGGTAAGTCCATCTCCCTCACTAACCTTAAAAAGACAGAGAAGAATGGAGCGCAGAAATTCTGGTCGGAAGAAAAACGGGAAACGGAACCGGCAGATGATGGAATGGGATGACCCTAGGAACTGGCTAGGAAGGGGATTTTAAGGAAAATGTGGAAAATGAATCAAAGAATAAAAGTAACAGTGTTGTGAAGAGCATGTTTTCCCCAGTCACCCCACCTGACCCCTGAAAGGAAAAGGGACGTGGAAGAAAAAGCCAGAGAATGGACTAAGGAAGGAAATGCTGCACAGGGTTCGCTGGAGGAGCCATGGAGGGCTGGTGAGGACCAGCGCAAGAGCGGTAACCATTCCGTCCGTGGACCCCAGAGCCAGTACCCACCTATGGCCAGGTGGTGGCAGACAAGGTGAGCGACTTTCGCCATTTCCTAACGGCTTGCAGATGCTTTTTCAGGCAACCGGAGACTGGGGATTCTGGACGTTTGACCCAGGGGGGACACTTCCTGAGTGGACCTGGAGAGGGGGACCCTCCTGGTGGCCGCTGGACATAGGCCGCTCAGCCCTCCCCGAGGTCAGAGCTGAGGAGGAGGGTGTGTGGCAGCCCAAAGGGTTGCACCAGAAAATGGCTGCCTGGCCTCCAACACATGGCAGCCATTTTCACTACATTTCCCAGCATGCCACCGCAACACCTGAACGAAGTCAGGCATGGGGAGCTAACGACCAGCTGAAAGCCATTTTGAAGGCCTATTTAAAGGGCTGAATCCCATTGTTCTGGAATAGGAGTAGGAACGTGTTTAGAGAGAAAGAGAGAGAGAGAGAGAGAGAGAGAAACCTGTGGAAGTCATTGACCAGCCAGGATTTGGAGAGCGTATTGGAGTGTGTTTGTTTGTGTTTGGATTGCTGCTTTGGATTTTGACGACGGATTGGACAACGGAACTTGGACCTGGATTGTGGATTTGGATTACGGACATCGACAAAGAGACAAGGATTGTGGACTTTGTGTTTGTATTCCCCAAAAGACCCCACCCTGCGTTTTGTGTTTGTTCGTTCAATAAACCATCATTTTTGTTCATATTACTGCCTCCTCTGTGTTCTTACACTTGCCTACGCCCCCTGCAAGGTCCGTGAGTGTCGCCCAACCCTTGGGGACGCCACACAGTCAAAAGTTTGAGTACCCCTGCTGGAAACTAGGTTAATCTCATAATTGACAATGTTTTACACTGTATAAGTTTCTGTAAATACTTGACAAAAACAGATGTAACAATAAACAAAAGGAACATCGAAGCAATGTTCAAGAAAATTGAATCTTGGATTCCTCAAAAAACAGCCACCCTTTGCCTTGATAACAGCCTCACAAACACGAGCCATTCGGTTAATAAGTTTCGGCAGGAAATCACCCGACATTCCCAGCTCTCCTGCAGCAATTCCCAATTGCTTTGACTCTTCTGTCCAGTTCGTCCCATACGTCAAATAAATATGACGCGCACCATTTAATATGTTATATTAAATATTATAGTTCATTGTTTAGTTTCCATCTTATGTTTAATTCTTTTCAGGTAGGCTGACAGTTTAGTGCTAGATTGTACACAGTTTTTATGTGTATATGTATTTTTCAATGCATATCAGAGCACTATTGCCATATTTAGCTACTGGCTTAGCGATGTGCAGTGTTTAGCTACTGGTATTCCTACAGTTCCTACATTTTTCTATTCTGAATATATAATAGTTGGAATTAAATTTTAGTTCTCTGCAAGTAGGACTACATTATGATTACAAACTAACAGAATAAAAACAATATTTGTTATATCATTCAAGAATAGTGCTATATGGCAATTAACGATCAGACACTTAATTGGTTGAGCTTTCAACATAAAGTAGAGAGGAACTGAAACCTTTTATCTTATAATTCTTGATTTTACTATAATTAAATAAATCAATATGGCACAATTTTTTATGCCACAATTCATATATAGAATGCACATAAGCAGAATTAAAAATAGAAAATAAAACAAGAATGCAAACACCATAAATAAATGCAATAAAGGGTAGTGGGAAGAGAGACGATACTAATGCACACAACGAAAAGATTGAATAAATAAAAGCAGTAAAGGAGGAAAAATATAAATATATTAGAAATAAAATAAAAAGTAAATCACCCAAGTATATGCCAGGCTAAAAAGGTGTGTATTACATGTTTGTAAATAGCCAGCTTCAGGTCCTCAGCATGGGTCTTAGCCCTGGCCCATGGAACAGCCAAGAGACAACTACCAGAGGACCTGAGTGACCTAGTGGGTACATATTTTAAAAGCATGTCATAAATGTAGTTGCGTGCAAGATCACTTAAGAATTCGGAAAGCAATACAATTTATTATAAAACTAACAGGTAGTGCAGAGGTATAATGCTCTCCTTCTGGTCCTCGTCAGTACTCAAGCAGCAGAGTTGATTAATTGTAGCTCATCTATTGCTTTTTGGGGGGAAGCTCAGATAGGAGAGCATTACAGTAGTCAACACTGCGTGCGTTAGTCTTTCACGCAGTCTTTGGCCTGAGAGAGAAACAGCCGCACTCTGGCAATGTTCTTGAGATGACAAAAAGCAGAGTTGGTAACATTCCTGATGTGAGCCTCAAAGTTGAGATCTGAATCAAAGATAATCTGTCATTTTTTTCGCTTGTTGACTGGGGATTAGTGCCAGCAACACATTTTTGCAGCCAGTTTCTCTCTCTGGGCCTTAGCACCACCAACTAGCACTTTTGTTTTGTCCTGGTTAAGCTGTAAAGAATTCTGCAACATCCATACATTAATGTCTAAAATACAATTTAAAAATGGAAAATGAATGCTGTGTTCTGATGACACTACCAAGGGGAAACGTATACAGACTAAAAAGTACAGGACCAAATATTGAGTCTTGTGGAACACCACAGGTGCTGTCAAAGCTCTTAGGGAAACCTTCACCAGGGCAGTGTCGGTGCTGTGATGGGCTTTTACATTTTTCAAGAGTGGAGTTTGAGTTCAGAAAATCATTTAATTGTGTAAAAACAACTTCCTCTAATATTTTGCATTAGGAAGCAAAGACAGTGGTCTCAAATTGCTGAGTATTAAAGAGTCTGGATTGCTTTTCTTTATAAGGAGTTAAACCACGGCTGTCTTAAGTGCAGTTGGGAAAAGTTTGTACTTCTCCAAACACACAGTTAAAAAGAGTTTTGAAAAAAGCAGTGGGGATAGGATCGAGAGGGCAGGTAGGAAGGCTTGGGTTCGGCCGCGCCAGAGTTGGCTCTGGCCGGGAGTGCCACCGGGGGCGGCAATTGGCTGTCCGCCCCAGAGAGGGGGGAGGGAAGCCGACAAGACGTCTGCTGCGCACAAGAGGGACTCTGGGGTGCCGGAGTTACGGTCGCCGGCTTGGCGAGTGCTGTACGCTTTCGTCACCGCCGGTCACAGGGCTACGGCAGCGAACTATGAGGAAGGGTTTGACCTGAAAATAGCGGGTGTAATTGGCTACCAAATTGGGGGAAATCAGGATAAAATCAGAAACAAAATTTTTACCATTTTAAAAAGGAAGGCTTGAGGTTATGATGCTATTTTACTAAGCATCTCAGTTTCAAAAGGACAAAAGACTAGTGTTTCCTCACATAGCATAAGATTCTGAGATATTATCAGGTTTATGTAAAGTTGACAGACACCAGACCTAATGGTGATGATCTTCTCCCTGAAGCCACTTCAGAGGTAAGACAGTGTTTCTTAACAATGCGCTCTGTAAAACTGCACTATGCAAGCCGCAAGAAATGAAAAAGGCCCAGCAGACATAGCCACGTCAACAATAGAGGATACATCAGCATTGAGTCCATGTATGACCACCAAGTCTTTTTTTTCTTCTTAAATTTGTGTCTGATTTTTCCCAGTTTTTTTCCTCCCAATTCAGTGGGCAATTACACCCTCTATGTATTTAGATTTGCCCTCCCCACACGAGTTTGCCACTCGTACGAGGCAAGCTAATTCTCTGAGTTCAGCAAACTCCGCTTCCTTCGAGATGGAATTCACCCACTCACTTTCTGAGTCACCCTTTTGCGCTTCTCAGCGAACTCAAGCCAGCTCACCCTCCCCCTAAGGCGGACGGCTAAACGTTGCCCCCAATCGGCGCTCCCCACCAGGGCCGGTCTGGTACAGTCGCGGGTTTCGAACCACGACTGTGACAGGCAGCTCATACTCGTATCGGACCAGCCAAAATACAGGTGCGTTAGACCACTATGCTATCGGGGATGCCCCATGACCACCAAGTCTAAGGTGTGTAGCAGCTAAAGTCATTTACTGTAATGCCACATTTAATAATCCAAGATTCCAGTGTGTAAACATTTTAAAAATTTGGACCAAACACCCATCCCTAATCACAAATCATTCTCTCTGAGAACAGTTATTTCCTTTTTGACTACAACTTTATTATTTTGACAAAATATTGCAGAATACTCTATGGAGACGAGGGATTTGAAGAAAAAAGTGTAATTACTTGTTTCTTTGTCCATTTCCAGGTGCTGTGGTTCTGTGGTTTCCAGGTAGCTGTGGTCCTGCTCTGTTTTGGAGGTATTGGAGCTGCAGGAGTCCACAACTCTGGGCTTCTTGGCCATATCCTTATCACCCTCAGAGCGTTTCCTGAAAGAGATGAGCTGTGAGATGAAGTCTGAAGCACTGCAGCTTTTTAAAAGTAGCTCTTTAGTAGTACTACACAAGGGAAAACAGAAATGATTGTTCAAAACATTTGGGGAAAAAAATTAAAAAAATCATTATGCCTGTATAGCACTACAGTATTATTATGCATCCACCGCACTATATACGATTATACCCGTACAACATATTACCAATATTATACCTGTACTTCACAATAGTATAATTTAGGGGTGGGACAATGAGATTTTCACAGTATAAATCATACAATCCAATATCATAATTGTCCATATTATTTTTTTGATATTTAAAAAAAGACATTACACAAAGTGTATAACTCAATCAGTTTATTATATGATGATTTGCATGTTTTTATACTGTTTACTTCTTGACGAACAAAACTGAAACTGCATTTTAGACCCGAAACAGTCATCACATTTTTATCCGTTTCAAAAATTTGCATATGTACTCTCAATATTAGAAAACTGAACTGTCAAATGAGTACTACTTTAAGATGCACGTAATCCTTTCTAAAACATGTCCAGTTTTTCAGGTCTTAGGCTTGAGCAAAACGGTGATTGAACATGACCAGAAGAACTGAACACTCTCGGAGAGGCAGCACAACTATTTGGGGGAGGGAAACGTCTGCACATTCGCGACAAAAATGAAATAACACAATGACAAATCAAGGACCGATGAAAATCGAATGTAGCTAACAATTTACATATCACAGTGTTCTTAAAGCAACCGTTAAAACTAAAAACTTAGGAGCAGTGTTCCGTACATTAACATATGGTTACGAGAAAATGCTTTTAAGAGAAGCTAAATAAGCACTTCACAGCAGTCAGTAGTCTCATCTCATCTCATTGTATAAGCCGCTTATTCCTAGTCAGGGTCGCGGGGGGGCTGGAGCCTATCCCAGCATGCATTAGGGCGAGAGGCAGGAATAAACCCTGGACAGGTCGCCAATCCATCGCAGGGCACACACACCATTCACTCACACACTCATACCTATGGGCAATTTAGACTCTCCAATTAGGCTAACGTGCATGTCTTTGGACTGTGGGAGGAAACCGGAGTACCCGGAGGAAACCCACGCGGACACGGGGAGAACATGCAAACTCCACACAGAAAGGCCCCCGGCCGGGAATCGAACCCGAGACCTTCTTGCTGTGAGGCGACAGTGCTATCCACTGCACCACCGTGCCGCCCATAGCAGTAGTGTCAGTGATAAATTGTATATGTATATAAATATAGCACAGATTCTGTAGAACACAAGTTTGCAGATTTAAGGCAAGCAAATTAATAATTTTGGGTAGCAAATCTCAGTCTGAATGTCAAATGCAGAATCATTTTTGTTTTTAATTGTTATCAACTCTTCCAGCTGCTCAACAACATTTTATTCATATTCTGAGCCATATTCATATTCAACCCTGCAATTTGACCCATTTTCTTGATGTTTGGGTTTTGGAGGTAAGTGGTACAGTTGCAAGGCCAGGATCTGCCACTTGGGACTGTGGGTCTGATGCTGTGAGCTTTGTTATTGACCTTATCTACAGGGTTTAGTTGTGCAGTCTTTACATTAGTGTCCACCTCACAGTCCCAATAAAAAGTAAAAAATAAGATCGATCCAGAGAAGGAAAAATACTTTCCATGTACACACATGTAGAAACGAACTATTCGGACCTACACAGCTGATGTTTTGAAGTCAAGTTAAGAAACTTTATTGCCTTATGAACAAGACGTTGCTATGAATTTGTTTCAGTGTCTTGCTTATACAAAAATATACAATAAGACGCCATGAGTCGCCATGCACTAGTACCATCTTGGGAAAGCTCACAACTCCCTTAACATTTTAGAGAGAACAAATGAAGCCACACCCTCCACCCAAGGTTCAGGGAGGAGCAGCCCACCCTTTAAAGGGTGAAATATACTTCACTTGCCTTTTGTGCACGTCCTCAAGACATTAACGGTACGCGTACGGGAGGTGCAATACCAACATAAATCATGGGGGCAGTATAGCACGTGTGATGTCGTCTGCGACTGACTGAAGAGATGGAAACAGGAAGAAAGACGGGTTACATTTAGTGGTCTAATGCATTGTTTCCCAAAGATTGGGTCGTATGAGATTTTATTAGGGTCGCCAAATAAATTTGCTGATTTTTTTTCCACAGTATGTATGTAGGCTATAGGCCTGTTTAAGAATTATATATGCAGTACACGTTTCAGCCACAAAAGGGAGCACGCCAGAGACGTAGACCCAGATCGATCCTACGCTGAAATCAGTTTGCAGATCTGGCGCCTTAATATAAAACTCTATGGTCTGGCGTCTTGCTATTGTTTTGTCATGTTTGCACATGTTTGTGTTGTCAAGGTCAAGGATGTTTAATAATAAAAAGAACTGTGGGTGCTAACCGTAGAGTTACATAGAAAAATACGGTGCTAACGTGCAGTCAGTTTCCCTTTCATCACTGTTCATTGTAATGTTAGCAGGGCTATTTTTTCCCAACTCTCGTCTCAAAGTCGTCCCAAAATTAATTTACATCCTCCCCAATCTTATTTTTGTCGGCCCCGTGATGGATGCTTGGTTAATAAAAAAGAAAGTACCAGCCAAACACCAGTCAGCTAACATTAGCCAAACTACCGCCAGTGATGGAAATGAGGATGAGGAAGGACGCCAGTCTGAGGGTGGACGGAACTGTGACATTCAACCGGCTGATGACGGCTCCCATGCGGTCGAGGTAGGCCTACCACGATCGATAGAATCAGATGAAGAGCCTCCTCCCAAGAAGTCAGGGGCAACTGGGGCAAGGCCATACAAAGAATATTTTTTGGAATATGGTTTTGTTAATTGTTCCAATTCGAACCAGGACGCAAGACCCTTGTCTTGCAAATGAGAGTTTGAAGCCAACCAAATTAAAAATACATTTATTAACACTGCACCGCGAGTTGGCAAATAAACCATTGGATTTCTTTAAAAGAAAGGCACTGGAAATTAAATCATCGGCTGGGGTTCTTCGTCGAAATGTGACAATAAATGACAAAGCCCAGCTAGCGTCCTATATGGTTTCTTACCGTGTAGCCAAAGAGAAACAGCCCCACACTATTGCAGAAAAATTAATCCTGCCTGTCGCAATAGACATGGTTAGCACAGTCGTTGACGAAAAGTCAGCGGAAAAATTTAAATGTATCCCCCTGAGTAACAACACTGTTTCCCGAAGAATTAATGACATTTCAGACAACCTTGAGGAACAGTTTATTTCGAGACTAAAGACAGCAGGTGATTTTTCAATACAGCTCGACGAGAGCACAGATGTCTCAGATTGCGCAACTTTGTTGGTTTACGTAAGGTACGTGTGGGGAAAATGAATTTGTGGAGGACTTGTTATGTTGCTTGATTATTTCTACTGGAACGACAGGTGAACAAATATTTTCTGTATTAAACAACTATCTGGTTACAAAGTGCGGATTAGACTGGGGCAGTTGTAAAGGCATAACGTCTGACGGGGCCGCGAATATGACAGGCAGAAACAGCGGAGTTGTGAAAAGAATCAAGAAAGCTGCTGGCAAAGACATTGTGTGGAATCATTGCTTCATTCATCGACAGGCGTTGGCATGCAAAGGAATGCCTCCCGATCTAGACAAAGCACTAAAATAACTTATCCGCGTTGTAAACTTTATTAAAGGCAGCGCACTCAACAATCGGCTTTTTGATCAGCTGTGCACTGACATGGGGGCGGAGCACACGCACCTTCTGTTTCATACGGAAGTGCGCTGGCTGTCCAAAGGCAGAGTTCTTAGCAGGGTGTATGAACTGAGAAACGAAATTCATGCTTTCCTCCTCGAGAAGAAGTCCTCCCTTGCCGATTTGTTCACTGATGATTGGCTTTTCATTTTGTCGTATCTGGCAGATATCTTTTAATCCCTGAACGAGCTGAATTTGAAATTGCAAGGACAGCACGACGATATTTTCCGAAATTGGAAACATGTTCTCACTTTTCAAAAGTCCCTGAAGCTGTGGCTTGCACGACTCAGCCAGCCAAACCCAAGCCACTACATGTTTCCCACTGTGTTACAGCACATAGAGGAAAATGATGTCACTGACACAGATGTGAAACGTCTGACTGAACTTATTCAGACACACATAGTTGCACTCATAGATAATTTTGATCGCTATTACCCAACGGAGAGATATGACATTTTGAGTGAAAAAAGGTGGATTCAAAATCCCTTTGAATTTGCAAACCCAGAGTCATTTCTGGATCTGGGACTAACTCCTGCTGGAGAAACAGAGCTGTTACAGCTGAGCAGTGATCGCACGCTGAAAAGAAGACATGAATGCATGCCATTATCTTCATTCTGGATAAGCATCAAAGCTGAATATCCTGTCCTTATTAAGGCAAGCATTTTGCTACTTATCCCCTTCACAACGACATACAAGTGTGAGTTTGGATTTTCTGTTCTGACAAAAATGAAGACAAAACATAGAAATAGACTGAATGCTGCACCCGATGCTCGTTGCTCTCTCCTCCTATACACCGGACTGGAACACTATACTAAAAAGCAAGCAAGCGCACCTATCACATTAGCCAGGATAATGTGACTAATTAGGGGGCCTAGATATGCCATGGAATAGATCTGGTGTGTTTAACAAATGTAGGCCTATTGTTGACTGTTCGAATTGATTGATCTACTTACTATACGTTTGATAGCTGCACTTAAACACATAGGCCTAGGCTGCTTGTTCTGATAATAGGCTATGCTGCATTAAAATAAAATAAAAAAACTTCAACACGTATTTGATAGTAGGCAAGGCCTATTGAATGTTTGTAGGCCTATTGTTGTGATAGGCCTAATTTATAGGCCTTGGTTGAATCTATATATGAAAGGCTATCATAGGCCTAAATTCTGTTTTACTGATGGAAATAAAAACAATAAGATACCCTGTTAACTCTGCCTAATGCATTTACTTTGTCTCATTTATAAAGTATTTAGGCCCATATGTGTGTTTTCAATAACACCTGCATAAAACAAAGTTGTTATTTATAAAACGTTTAGGCAGGCATACTGTATACACACATATATATATAATATATATATATATGGGCCTATATATAATCTTCGAAATGGCTGGTTTACCTATCCAAGATAATAAAAATGGTCAGGAAAGTTATTAATTCATGCACAAATTTGCCCGTCATACAATTTATAGATAATCATATAAGCCTTATTGTGAATTGGGTCGCGATGGTTTGCAATTTTAAAAAAGTGGGTCACCAGAAAAAAAGTTTGGGAAACACTGGTCTAATGTACCATCTCCGTCGTCAGTGCCGTTGTTTCTGCCACTTCTCAAGATGTACATCAAAACAACCTGCTCCACTGTCAGCACATTTATTGTTAAGTTGTTGTGCAGAATCGGAAGTAGTTGTCAACGTATGTTGACAATTTTGTTTCGCTCTGACCTGTCCATAAGTGGATATAGCTTTTAAACATCCAGACAGACAAAAAGTATGCAGTGGAGTAATATACAATATAATATAATAATATACGCCATTTAGCAGACGCTTTTATCAAAAGCGACTTACAGTAGTGAATGCATACATTTTTCAGTATATGTTGGTCCCAGTGGGAATCGGACCCACAACCTAAGCGTTGCCAATGCCGTGCTCTACCTACTGAGCCACACAGAACCGGAGTATGTGAACAATGCTACTCGCTTGGCATACGCGTGATTAAGTGAAGTATAATTAAGCCTTTAGGAGGCCATTGGTACTTTTTGGCAGGGGGGTGGGCAAGACAGAGCTAACACTTACCATAAGCGCTTCCTCACTTCCTGCTTTTTATTGAACAGTTTCAACCCACCTGCAGAAGAAAGTGCTGCCTTTATTCAAATTGAAATCACACTACATGTTCTAACTCTGAGGTTCTACTGTGTTCTATCTGTTCAATAATCAATTCACCACTACAGTCTATGCAACTTGAACCCCCCCCACAAACACACGCGCGTAAGCACCTGCCTGACAGTGGTGCAATCAAATATGTCACGTGCCTGTACGCAATATGCAAATGTATAATATCTGATAAATCACTGTTTCGTCATATTTACTTGAATGTTTTTAAATTGCTGTGATGATTGCACAATGATAATCCTGCAACAGTGTCCCACTACAAGTCCCTAATGGGTGTTTATGGACTTTCCCACACATTGATTGACATTGCTTGTGTCTTCTTTATAACCTGCTTTTTGTGCAAATAAAAATGAATTAAAAAAATATAACAACATATAAATGACTGGGTATCATCAGGATAGAAATTCTTCACCACAGGATGAAGGTGATCACTCAGAATGGCTCTGTATTTATTGGAACCATCCCAGGACAATGCACCCCACACCATAACAGAGATGCCATTTACTTAAGAGTTTCCTTTATTTTGCCAGTTACCTGTATATTACATTATATTAGAACACAAGAACATAGGAATACATAATGAGGATAACAGGCCATTCAGCTCATCTTGGCACTTAACTACAGTCTAGAGAATATCCAGAGCTGCATCAAGCACTGTACCCTTCATTCGACATGAGAAGGGTACAGGGTGGTATGGCTGTTAGCTTCAGCAGTTCAACATCAGAAGGGTACAGGGTGTTATGCCTGCTTGGCTTATGAAGGTTGAAATCTCCTTCATTTTTTTCGATTTTTGTTTAGTTGTTTGAGCCCCCCTTTCCCCACTCTTTCACCCACTTTGTTATTTTAGTAACTCTACTTACACTGTTTGAGTGCTTAGTTGCAGAATAATAATCAACCTTTGTGATTCTGATAACACCATAATATTACCATACAATTTGGCACTATTGTTTATTCGAATGAGAATTCGAATATAAATCCAACTTGTTTAAGGATGTATAAATACCAGTCTCTTGTCCATGAAATAGGAAAATCAATAAAAAAAAGTAACATCTGTGTCACATTTTATGGCTCTGAGGAGTGAATCTGCACTGGTCGTGCACTAAGGTCAGAGTTAAAGTCTAATGCAAGTACTGGTGTGATTGCCCTTTTTCATTTGAGTTCATATTGTAGCTGCTGCATTCTGAACAAGTTGGACATTCAATGGATTTCTTTGGAAGATCAGAGAAAAGAGCATTGCTGTTGTCTAGTCTGCTGGTTCCAAATGCATCAGTCTCTCAGAATCAGACTGTGACAAGACAGACCGCACTTCAGCCAAGTCTCAAATCTGAGTATAATATTTGCTCATCTATCTATCTGCTCAGTGCCTGAACTGTGTTTATCCAGGTTACAGCACAGACCATTCCTCAGGGCTTCACCCAACACCCACATGTCTGAGCTCTTTTATCAGGCCCAAATATATTATGGAATATTGTTCTATAGTTTAGAACCAGAAAAACTAAAAGTGGCCTCTCCACTTCCCTTTGAATTCACGTTTGGTAGGCTGTCTGTAGCGGATCGAAAGGCTTGTTAGGGCTGATATTAAATTACAAGTGCACCTATTTATGTTGGTGCTATGCCATTTAGAGCTTCAAATGCAAGTAAATGAACCTTATAATATATTCTAAATGTTACTCATAGCCAATGTATTAATGCAAGGACTGGTGTGATATGATCTCTTTTTAATTTTAGTTAATATTCTAGCCTATGCTTTCTAAACAAGTTACAGGTGTTCAAATCTGAGTATAATATTTAACTCAAAATTCCAAACCTCCATTTTTGTATTAGAGCCTATTAAAGTTACCCAAAGCATTGAGATAGATAGCATATGCACAAACACACTCATGAATACACCAACATTGAAATGAATACAGATTTATTTCTGAAAAACTGAATATGCAGTCACTGTGGATATCGGTGTAATATTAGCACTATAGCACTTTTTATATTTTATATTTCATATATTATGAGGTGTGTTGAATCACATGTCACATCAACATGGACCAGAATCTGAGGAATGTTTCCAGCACCTTGTTGAATCCATGCCACAAAGAATTCAGGCTGTTCTGGGTGCAAAAGGGGGGATGGTCCTCCCCAGTACTATAAAGGTGTATCTAATAGTGGCCACTGAGTATTACCCCCAAATTCCAAACCTCAATTTAAGTATGAGCCCATTAAAGTTATGCAAAGCATTGAGATAAATAGCACACACACACAAATAAATATACAAACATTGAAATGAAGACATTTATTTGTGAAAAGCTGAATATGCAGTCACTGTGGATGTCTAATGTTAGCACTTCAACAAGCGTTGTTAGATTTTAAATTTCACATATTATGACGTGTGCTGAATCACATGGTACATCATTCCATTCACATGGTACATCATTCCATAGTCCATTATGACCATAAAGTAAAGTTGCCTCTCAATCTGGGATAATGCAGGCCTGCTTAGACAAAGGAGCCTGTTCTGTTCAGTTCTGGAGAGAGAAGATAAAAATCAGACCTTTTTATGTTTCGTTTTGGTAGTTTAAACTACTTAAGAAACTACGTTTTTCAAGTAGTTTATTTAGACGGAAAGATTAAATGAATCATTGTTTTTCATTGTTTTTTATATTTACAGTGATTTATTCTAGAATTGTATAACCCCTTTATTTCATATTAAACATTTTAAAGTGTTTTATTTGACAATTTTTACAAATTGGTAGAATAATAGATTTCATTCTAAGCGATATCATTAACTTCACACAGTATTACATTTTCACAATATTGTGTAATATAATACTGTATACCTTGCATGCATTTACACAAACAGTGTTGAAAATGATGGATTTTGACAACCTTTTAAAAGTGTAACCCTTTCATGCATTTATATTTTATCATAATAATTTAGAAAAGTGTTGCTGTTACTGGTAGACAAAATAATGTAAATGGTTGGGTATGGATGGCAACATGAAGGTTTTGACTGAAATAAAGTACCTGCAATACATTTATTGCAATGGTGTCATTGGTCTCCTGGTAGAAAGGGGCATCTGATGTGTAAGGGGTGTAGGGTAATGTTTGCTATTCTGTAGGACCTCACATTCAATAAAAAATTATTGCCCTACCCTGGGGGCGACTTACTGTGCTTTTGGGGAAACCAAGAGTCTCACACGGGTCTTAGTTACCTCTGATAGTCGGTGAAACATTTCTCTAGATGACAATCATTATAGAAGAAACTCTTCTATAATGAGCAGCCAATAAAACTGCCCTTTTCCATCTCTTTCATACAACCCTGAAAAACTCAGTTGTAAAAACGATTTCCTTTCAGTGTAAGGTGTAAGAAATTATATTTGGGCAGAGAGCAGTTTCACACTGTTCTGTAAAAACACTGACAGCTGTTTGACACTATATTGAACTTGAGTAGAGAGCAGGGAGAAACAGTACTGAAAGCAGAGAGACATTATACTGTACCTGTGCTCTTAGGCGTGATGGCCGATATCAACAAGAGTAGCAACACAGCTCCGGAAATCATCATTCTTGTCTTTTTGGATGGATAAGTCTCCAGTGACAAGAGATAAAATCAAAGGCAACAACAAAGAGATTTGTTACAAATGTATAGCATTTCATTTTATGCATTTATTGTTACTGAATTGCAATACTGATAATTAATATTCATATTTTGTTGCTATTTAATAATATAACAATATAATAATTTAACATAAAATTGTATTAAAAGAATAAATTATAATTATTACGCACTTACCAATCAATCACTAGGGTGATCTGTTGGTCTCCTCTGAGCTCAGGGATGTATATACCCAGTGGGCAACAGTGGGCAGTGACACCTCAGTCACACCTGAAGTGATTATTCAATGGAATATTTGATCAAAAGTTGCCACGTCACGGGGGGGAGTGGGGGGATTGTTGACAAAGTGATGATCGAGGTGATTAACAGCCACACCTACTGGCAGGGCAGCTAGCACACAGCTGTGCAGAATGGACTAATCATACCTGTGTGGTTCTGTTTTCTTAGTAAGAGCCTAGAACAAGGAAGCTGAATGCCGGCCGAGAGAGAACCAAGAAACCACATCCAACAACACTCAGAAAATAAGTGGTAGTCTGTTTGTATTCATCTAATTTATTGTGTTTGCTGAAAGGTGCTTTTTATTTAGTTTGTTGTTTAACTTTATTGTTTTTAGCCGAAACCCATGAGGGGGACAGCCAAAGTGTTTTTGTTTATTTTTGTATCATACCGGTTCTCTCTCTCTCTTCCTCTCTCTCTGGAGACAGATAATAAAAATCTGGTCTGCAGACCGAACAACCCAAGCCCTGTATCCAGTTGCTCTGTTCCACTCTGGGGTTTGTCACACGGCGTGTGACAGTCCGCTCTCCATTAAGACCCCAAAATATCTTAATAAAAATGTGAGAGGACCTCACAGCTGCAATATATTACGGGGACCAAGCATTCAATTACCACAATAAGCTTTCTTTTGATACAGTGCCCCAATGAGGCCAACTGATGTGCCCTTTGGCATGGGTGTTTATGTACATACATATGACAATTCATATGATTGGTAAACGTGTGAGCCAGTTTGTAGAATTCAGAGCAGTACTGCAGTTTGTTCACTAAATGTTTTTTCCAGCACTGTGGTGGGCATTCATAGAATGGTTCTGTGTATCAAGTTTTGCTTTTATAGTGAAATTGATTTAGGAGGAAACGCTGCAGTAAAATCTTAGGAAAAAAATCCATAACAGTGACCAGATCAATATGGTGATGACCCATATTTCATATATATATATGCCTAATGAAGCAATTGATCACTGCATCAAGTCTGACATCGCTGTAAAGTAACAGTGATTTTAAATGAATTTCTGAATATTCGTTCATATTTGGAGCTCTAGAACATCGCCATGTGTTTCGATTTGGCCAATCTTTTAGGGCTGGATGTAGCCTTCAATGTAAATACCACGTTTCATCACTTTGTGTGACTTACTCTCGATCTCTCCCATTATTTGCTGATTTCTCCAAACACTATTCCGCCTGGATTGTAGCAGCAAAAAATGGAGAGATAAAAAGCGGATCATTACCGTTAGCTAGATACCTCGCCAGATAAGGATTACAATTATTTCCACTTTACAGGCATCCAAACTAAGATAGCTGAGTAACATTACATTAGTGATGTTCTCCGGTAGGTCTATCAGACTGTGCTGGATCTCAAGGATATATCGAATGGGTCTGGTAAACTAAGGGAATCAATGTTCCATTCCCTCAAGTACCTTCGCTTATCCTTATTTGGCAGTCCACTAAAATATTGACTACACATTTTGCTAGCTAGCTAGCGTCTGTTTACAGAAGTAAACTGGATGTTTAGAGGGGTTTTAAATTTCCACTCGTGCATAATGGCAATTTTTTTTATTGTTGTTGTTGTAAATTCAAATCTGTCTATAATGCTTAGGATGCTGTCAGAGTTCTGTTCTGTTTGTGGTCTCGCCTCTTCTACAAATAACAAACAACATGAGTGTTACACACAGCCACAGGGAACTAAATCACAGACTTCATCAATAATCTTATTTACGAAGTCAACATGTGAATCTATTGGAAGTACATTCGCTTGGGTACCTGCTTTTGAAGGTAGACAGATGTGGCAGACTCAGTTATCTAGTTTTGATGAGTTGTACAGCTTGTGTATCTAAATGACTAAAGGCTTCAGTTTGTGAAGTTGGAACATATTGTACATTTGACTTATTGTTGATAACCTGGTTAGAATGCTTAACTTCATCAGTTAACCAGGCAGATATACTTCTAAACATCTGTGCACAAAGAGGGCCAAGTTACATTTACATTTTACATTTTAAGCATTTAGCAGACGCTCTTATCCAGAGCGACTTACAAGATGTGCATTAATACATGGTAGGAACAATCATAGTTAGCGCACGAGATCAGTGCAGGAATACAGCGATAGACATCATTGCAGGCATCTGCATACCATACCTGTAACACCGGGAAGGAAAAGGTTAGTGAATTATTATTATTATTATTATTTTATTTTTTGGGGGGGGGAGTATAGTGTTGAACAAGTTACAGAACAGCCTGTCAGAGAAGGAGAACCACTTAAGTGTAGGGAACGCGATATATTCTGTTCCACTTAAGTATCGCTATTGCAACATCATTTTCACACCGTCACCCTTTTCTTTATAGTCATTGGCCTTGGCATGATGTCAGACACGACACGAGTCAATACCCAGTCATTTATATGTTGTTATATTTTTTTATTCATTTTTATTTGCACAAAAAGCAGGTTATAAAGAAGACACAAGCAATACCAATCAATGTGTGGGAAAGTCCATAAACACCCATTAGGGACTTGTTGCAGGACTCCCACTGTTGCAGGACTATCATTGTGCAATCATCACAGCAACTTCAAAACATTCAAGTAAATATGACGAAACAGTGATTTATCAGATATTTTAAATTGTCTTAAGAAACAAATCTGTAATAAAACAAAAGAATAACAAAAAAGAGGCACAGAATCAACCCACGAGAGTGAGTGGTATCGCCCAATGGTTTCTCCAGGAAAGGTCAGTGTTGTTCAGTCTGACCTCAAAAGGGGGTTTTATAAAACTTAATGAGTTTGTTTGCCTTGGGCAAATTGATTGATACTGGAAGAATACCAGTGATCATTACAGAGAGGAATTATTTGAAGTTTCTAAAATGGTACAGGACAATGAGTCAGATGCTGTGTTTGTGCGGTCTGTGGATGTTAAGGGTCAACGCCTCCCTGAGAGTCTGCTGTGACCAATAGGACCTGGCAAAAGCTAGAGGGTGACAGTCATGTGACCAATCGGAACAAGTAGAGTAAAGGGGCAGGAACAATTGAGGCAGATTGATGACAGGAACCCAAGTGACTAATCAAAGTGGATAGAGACCAAGAAAACCCAGGGCCAAGATGCAGGTGGGGGCCTATGGCTTTAATATTCCTGAAAAGAGAGAAAGAATAATCATTTGAGAGACATGCTATGATTTATACTGTATATGAATTCAAACCAATTACATTTTGTGGGTACTACACTTGTTTGCCTAACAAATGTCCTTATTGTCCAAGACAATACTGCACATGTATTCTTGGTGAAAAAAACAGTGTGTGAGAGAGTGTTTGTGCAAAAAGAGCGGATGCTGAGGAGACCTATTTGGCCACCTTCTCCCCTGAAAGGTAACGATTGATTATTACCTGAGTGTTCCAGTATGAAAGCTCACAGTTCAGTGTGGTTGAGCTGTCTCAATGTGTGTGATCTACAGCCATTTCATGATTCATTTAGCAAAAAGCCCAAAGAGTGCAGATTCCCAAGCAGGAGCCACTCTCCAGTCAGACTGACTCTTGGCCCCAAGTAAATCACTCCATCAGTAAGTCAACCAATCAATCAAACATTCCAGTTTCCATGTTTCCAGAGCTAACAGAAATTCCATAAAACCTTCAAGCCACAGCCAAAAGGGAAATTATTCCTTGAAGGCAGGAAAGGTCAGTCAAAAGACATTTCAGGAAAATGATAGATACTCCAGTAACTATAACCCAATTACATACTCTAGTAACACTCACTCAAGTACATAGTCCAGTAACTATAACCTAAGTACATACTCTAGTAACACTAACCTGAGTACGCACTATAGTTACTGTAAACTCAAGTACATACTACAATAACTAACCAAAACTACTGGATGTAATAACTCTAGTCCTAACTAAATACAATGTTACGGTAACTCTACCCACATAAAGAGTTTGTCCCCAGGTCTGAATAATTCTACTCCCATTTCACACTGGCTGCACACTTCCAAATCCCACAAGACAATGGGTTGTGCTGCAAAATGCTAAACATGCATTTACAGGTTGGCCTCCAGGTAAAATGACACCTGAAACTCTGAGCTGAGGCTTACAGGTGATGGGTCCGATGGTGAACTTCCTGGTGTTAATAGACCGGGCTACCCTGGATAGGCATCTCTGTGGAGAGAAAGTAACTGAATAAATAAGGAGATCGCTCTCTCTCTACTCCTCAATTCTATTAAGTTGAGTTTATTGTCAGAAAAATAAACATGTACACTTTTACCCTAAATTCTCAGGTCTAGGGTCTGGTGCCCTTTTCACTGAGTGCAGCTGCTTCAACTAATCCTCGTATTACCACTGTGCTGCTCGTCCTGGGTGTTTCAGGATTTCATACCAACTTGTGCTCTAAACTATTTAATTAGCCCAAACATTTCATTTGAGCTGACATTTCTCATAGTCCTGAGCTACGCCTGCAGACTGCACATGTATTCTTAGTGCAAGGACACCCCCCCCCCCCTCACGGAGGAACACAGAACTCACCTGGGAGCAAGAGGCCTGTGTGTGGTCGCACATGCTCAGACTGCAGTGCAGGAAGACATCGTCATAGTCGCCCGTGAATAAGGACAGAAAGGCGGAGAAACGGCCTGGGAGGGACGGCCCGCTCGGTTCAACCTTCACCAGGCGACGGTCGCTTGAACACCTGGGGAGGAGCACGGAGGCAGGAAACCACTTTTTACTAAATGCATGCTCACACACAAACATACTTCAAACCCTTTCTCATCCAATTTGGAATGTCCAATCATAACTCTGCAATCACTGCAACATCCTGTGTAAAGTTGTGATGGTGCAGAACATCACACACGTCCTCCAAAATGTGTTGTTTAGCCGTCCGCCACTTTTCACTCTGCAGTCCACCTGCTGAGCTGTGCAGACAATGTGCCAGAGGACTGCACATCCTGCGCAGCTGACGCAGGCAGATGGCAGACACCAGATAGAGCCACTATTGCACAGTGAGGCGTGATGAAAACCACGCCGACCAAAAACTCTCCATCATTGGACAGCTGTTGATGGTGACCACCAGGCCGGCCGAGTACTGAGTACTGACCTGTTCTGAATCAGAAAAAAGCGCTCAGGGTCCTCCGGGTCAGCAGAGGGCGTGGCATAGCATTCTTCCAGAATGACCGCAAAACCGTTCAGATCATCCTCCTCCACAGACACGCCCACGTGCAGAGCAGTGCCCAGGGGCAGGACGACTGGGCCCGCGGAGTAGGGGTCTGTGTAGTTGGCGTTGCGGTAAATAAACATGGCCGCCCTGGCCCTGGAGCCCAGCCCCACCGATTTCGCCTCCTCCCTACCGAGTAGCCATAGGAAAATCAGCACTGAAAAGAGTCATAACACGGATCTGCCAAACTAGGCATATTTACACAGACCTACCAACAGGTAGGCATTTTTGGTGTATAAAAGTAAAAGTATACAAAGAAAGAGGCTTCATCCTTAAAGCTCTGAAAACTTCATTGTAATTCAGCTCAAAAAACAAACCTGATGAAGCCCACACACGGTACAAGTTTAATACTGCATACTAAGCTACTACGATACTAAGCTGCTAGTGACAACTGTATAATGATTTAAATAAAAGCCTGCTTTTGCGTGAGATTCACATAGTATATGGCAATGATAACAAACTCAACACTATGCAATATATAATACATACAGTCTTCAGTAACAATGCACAATGTACAAGGCCTACATAATGTATGGTAAATTATACTAGAATGTCACAAAACTATGGTGAGCAGACAGTCATGTAGTTATTACAGTACAGGAGGTACTCATCATTCTTGTACAATAGGCTCCCTTACTCCCAAAACAAATCCGTGGCCTGGACTCATATCAACATTTGTCCCTGTGACAATTAAATATGTTTTTTCCTTCACAAGCACAGTTTGGCATGTTCAGCAATCACCACAAATAACTCACCAAACTGTAGCTCTTAAGAAAAAACACAAATGCCTACATTTATTTGGAATTGAAAGACAAATGTTGATTTACATTTATTCATGTAAAATAAAATATTTTGAGGTTATGAATCTTAAAAACGTAATATTACTTTTTGGAATTATATATATTTTTCTTCTTTTCTTAGGACCTACTTCAAAGCTTTAATCTTTTCTTTCTATAAATATCCTCATGTGTTTGTTTCTTAATAGTTTTATTGTTCCTGTTGCACAACACAAATTAAGTTTATTATTATTTGTGTTATTATTATTACTCACAAATAGGGTCTGATGGCCACATCCAGGCTGGTCTGAGAATCCAGGGGGTAACTGCAGGAAAACGGGAAGCTTTCCGGGGCATTGAAGGATCTGTTTCCCACAGTGACGGGGTAAACGAATAAAGTGTTGGAGTAAGTGGCGTGGGTGGCATTTGTCTGTTGACCAAAGAAAAGGGACATAATTAAGACCACTGGAGTTAAAGAATCATGTGAGAGACTTATCATTTGTGCTGCTGGTCATTTGAGGGACCTCCTAGAAAAACACCTGAAGGTTTTTGTTTGCAATCATTTAAATTTGATTTTATGAAAGCTTTACTGAATCCTGTGAAGAGGGTACAGTAATCACCTTTTCATCTCCATCGAATCTGTCAGTAATGTGGTGAAAGCACTGACCTTTAACATATGTATGTACATGTTGTGTGTCCATGTTGAAGAATTATGGGTTATGGACCTTTTCCAGTAAGAGTTATAGCCTTACCCTCAGCTGGGTCCCACAGCTCCCCTCCCTGTGCTCCACATGAAACCACACTATGCCACGGCTCTCCTGGTGCTCAGTGCAGCGAGTCTGCCAGGTGTGCAGACGACACGTCCAGTCCTCCTGCCTCCAGAACAGCCCTGTCTAGCCCCACCTGCAGGATGCTCCTCCCACACACCAGCTCTGGGCCTGGGACTATGGGCCGCTCTGAAAGGTAGAAGGAGTCAATTTTGGGCATGCTAAAACGTGGTCGGTTTTGGAATGCTGAATGTCCCAATTGCTATTTAATTATATTTGTATAAGGCAATAGTTTTTATAATCTTTTGTGCATGGCGAACAACTTTTGTATTTTGTAAATACAAGGGGGGGTTGTTTTATTATTTGCTGTTTTGTTGTATTAAAAGGATGTACTTTTTCTTGTTTGTCTTTCTTGTTCCTTTGGTTTTTAAAACTTAATGCAATGCATCTGATGCTTGTTTTTAAGCATGGTAGTAATGCTTTTTGATGTCTCCTTGACAAATGAACAAATAAATAAATACATTTTTGGAGCATTGAAATTCTGTTTGTCGACACCACATTTTCTCAATGAAACGGATAGATTTCATGCAATTATATCTTTGAATCTCAGCTTGTCCATTCAGTGTAAAATAAAAATGAATTGCTGCAGGAGATATGCAAACTGACTATGTAATTCCTGCTTCATATGCATTGGTGTCAATGGTAACCATGTTTTCCATTAATAATTATGATTATTTAGAGAAATGTTAGTAGAGAAATGTTTACAAATGTAATCTGATACATTCTTAAGGCCATTTTGAAATGAAGATGAGACCATGCTATTTTTTAATCTGAGTAAAGCTTTGGTTTTGTAATAAAACAAGCTGGATTTAAAAGTGATGTTTAACTTACATACTGAACACTTGAACAGTCAAGTGTTCAGTTTCACATAATTCGATTTAAAATAGTGTAATATTGGGGTGGTAGGCAGTCAATTTCTATAAAGTATATTACCTCTTAAGAATTCAATTCTGCTCTGTTAAGTATATTAATAATGCACATTATGCCATGTTTGAGGTTTTTTTTTGAGAATTATGCCATCTTCTTTTGGTTCATCGTTTTGCAGTCAATTTTAGGCATTTATTAAAACAGAAAAGAATCATCCTACCTGAGCAAACCACACCAGCATCTTCATTGTGACTACAGTCATGTGACCCAAACCCAGGGTGTGTGCATTGTGAGAGTGAGGACTCGCTGCCTGAGCACCCCACATCATCCAACCAGATGGGCCCACTGCCCTCTCCAAACTGGGAATAGTGTGTGGCAGACAGAGCCTCCCCACAGTCCAGCTGTCTGCACATCACCTCAGCGTCGTTCATGTCCCAGATGTCATCACACACCGTTCCCCACTGGCCACTGTGATAGATCTCCACTCTACCAGAGCACTGACTACCTCCATTCACCAGTCTTATCTCGTTGCTGTCTACAGTTCTGGCCAATGTTATTGGCACCCTTGCATTTTATGTAGATGATGTACAATATGTCCTGAAATAACTGGAAATTGAAACAACTTTCTGTCTTTTTTTTTAAGTACTCACGCACCCCAGTTTGCCACAGCGCCTTGAAGTCTTAAGGGAATTATAAAAGCAGAGGAATACCAAGGCATTTTGGAGCAATCCCATTGAGAACCTATGGCGAGACTTGAAATCTGCTGTTAATCAAAGGAATCCTTCAAACATTGAAGAACTTGAGCGAGTTGCAATTAAAGAGTGGGAGAAACTGCCAGTAGAAAGGTACAAGAAGCTTATTGATGGTTACAAGAAACATTGGGAAGCAGTCATCATTGCCAAAGGCTGTGCAACTACGTATTAGAGAAGGGTGCCAATAATGTTGTCAAGGTCATTTCTTCATCTTTCTGTTTCTTAAATAAAAATCTAAATGTTTGCTCTATAATCGTGAAAATCAAATTAACAGTTAATGTAACGGTGAGATGGATTTAGATGCTCTGAGCTCTCACCCCGTCTCTCACACCGCCAGTTGACTTTGTCCTCGCTCACGCAGGTTTCGTCCTCTCTGCAGGTCCCGCACACGGCAGTGTTGACGTCTGAAAGAGGAGAATACTGACTGAGGAATTCTGGGAACATAAACTGTCGCAATCCCAAGTAAATCATCATTTGTATTCATGTGCTAGGCAAACATGATGTTGGGAAAGACGTACATTAAGAACATACCGTACCTGCACAATAGGCCAAATAACAGGCCGTCGGATCAACAAACTTGTAGACAAAGTAATTTCCGGGACAGGCCCTGACGTGAATTGGATTTGATGGAAATTGACAGCAGTCACTCCCCCAGTGCCCACAGACAGGGCTCCTGACGATTCCATCCGACGGGGCTGGATGAGGGGTGTTGAGCCACAGAGGGGCATGGGTCCCGCACATGTTCTTATCAACGCATCTCTCTGGCATCTGCACACTGGCGTCCCCCAGGAACAGGCGGTACCAGCCCTGCCAATTTAGACCATGGTCACATCTTAGGCTGCCATCGCTGAAGTCTGTGGCGCGCCACGCATCATCCAGCCTCGAGTAGTCCTGGCAGGGGTCCAGGCACTGCTCGTTACCGTTAACAGTGAGGCAATCCTGACCCGCGGGACAGGCCACGCCCCCACAACTGAACAGCACAGAGTTCTGGTTGGAGTCCGGGCCAGAACTGCGTTTAGAACGCGGGAGGGAACAGGCAAGACCATCTCCCACAAAGCCAGCCTTGCAGCTGCATGTCACGATCTCTTCCTTGGCGCCCTGAGAACTGCTGCATGTGGCATTCACGTGGCATGCCCCACAGTCAGTGACAACCACACCTGCAAAAGCGAAATGCCAAAATGTATGTCAGAAATATGATATGGCCCATTACTTGAAGAATTTAGAATACGTTGCATGCCTATCCTAATATACACTCTTACTTACGTCTAATATTTATATTGTTATCGTTTTTTTGTCTGTGTCTTATTCACGTGATATCACTGTCTCTGACCACGTCACATCCACCTCTTCTCTATTCATATAGGTGATGATCGGTTGCAAAACTGGAAAATTGTTAAATGTACAACTATTTTAAATACAAACCGTATTTAACTAAACAGTTCAAAGCCTTTTCTTTTTCCTATTGAACCACGTGACCTGTTAAGAGTGGTCATGGAATAATATCTGAAATATATTGTGTTTAATATGATGCAGTTATAATTTGCTTATGTAAAGCAAAATTGCCTCCCGATCTGGGATAATACAGGCCAACCCATTAAGACCTGGAGTGACGTTTAGGTCGCTTCGATTTTGCGATTAATGAAATGCGCTGTGATTCGCTGAAATAGACGTGGGGGAAATGAAGTGCACGTTGGTGTCGGCTTTTTTTTTTGAAATTTTTTCCAGAAAACCCTCAGGTTTTAAGAGGTTGTGTAGAATAATTGCTTAGGTTTTAATAGGCGTTTTTAGCAGGCATTTTAGGTCTGAATGGGTTACAAACGAGTCTGTTCCGTTCAGTTCTGGAGAGAGAAGATAAAAATCAGACCTTTTTATGTTTTGTTTTTATAGACACTATGTTTTTTAAGTAGTTTATTTAGACGGAAAGATAGAATGAATCATTGTTTTCATTTTTCACTTAATACATTTAAATTGATTTATTCTAGAATTGTATAACCACTATACTTTATATGAAACATTTTAAAGTGTTTTATTTTTTTTTCAATTACAAATTGGTAGAATAGATTTCATTCAAATCTTTTAAAAGCGGTATCATTCACAATATTGTGTAATATAATACTGTATACCTTGCATGCATTTACACAAACAGTATTGAAAATACAGGACTTTAACAACCTTTTAGAAGTGTAACTTTTATGCATTTTTTCTTTAAGAATTCAGAAAAGTGTTGCAGTTACTGGTAGACAAAATAATGTAAATGTTGATGGCAACATGAAGGTTTTGACTGAAATAAAGTACCTGCAATACATTTATTGCAATGGTGTCATTGGTCTCCTGGTAGAAAGGGGTATCCGATGTGTAAGGGGTGTAGGGTTAATGTTTGCTCTTCTGTAGGACCTCACATTAAATAAAAAATGATTGCCCTACCCTGGGGGTGACTTACTGTGCTTTTGGGGAAACCAAGAGTCTCACAGGGGTCTTAGTTACCTCTGATAGTCGGTGAAACATTTCTCTAGATGACAATCATTATAGAAGAAACCTTTTGTTATCTTGAGCAGCCAATAAAACTGCGTGTGAGAAAACTCTTTCATACAACCCTAAAAAATTCAGTTGTAAAAACGATTTCCTTTCAGTGTAAGGTGTAAGAAATTATATTTGGGCAGAGAGCAGTTTCACACTGTTCTGTAAAAACTCTGACAGCTGTTTGACAATATATTGAATTTGAGTAGAGAGCAGGGAGAAACAGTACTGAAAGCAGAGAGACATTATACTGTACCTGTGCTCTTAGGTGTGATGGCCGATATCAACAAGAATAGCAACACAGCTCCGGAAATCATCATTCTTGTCTTTTTGGATGGATAAGAGATTTGTTACAAATCAAAGGCAACAACAAAGAGATTTGTTACAAATTTATAGCATTTCATTTTATGCATTTATTGTTACTGAATTGCAATACTGTTAATTCATATTCATATTTTGTTGCTATTTAATAATATAACAATATAATAATTTAACATAAAATTGAATTAAAAGAATAAATTATAATTATTACGCACTTACCAATCAATCACTAGGGTGATCTGTTGGTCTCCTCTGAGCTCAGGGATTTATATACCCAGTGGGCAACAGTGGGCAGTGACACCTCAGTCACACCTGAAGTGATTATTCAATGGAATATTTGATCGAAAGTTGCCACGTCACCGGGGGGATTGTTGACAGTGATGAAATGTTAACATTTTTCAATTTTTGTCTCCCAGTGTAAGTGGAGATGGTTAGTTCCCGTCAGCAAAGTGTGTTATCTCCGTTACAAACTTTATTAAATGCCATTGTAATAACTTAACACTGCCACTTTGCTCCTATCGACTCCATATTGGTGTTTAATGAACACAACTTGGAAATTACAGCACCACAGTTCAGCACTCACACTGGAATGTCCGTGTGGAAGGTCTAGGCAGGGGGGGGTGTGGGGGAATCGAGGTGATTAACAGCCACACCTACTGGCAGGGCAGCTAGCACACAGCTGTGAAGAATGAACTAATCATACCTGTGTGGTTCTGTTTTCTTAGTAAGAGCCTGGAGCAAGGAAGGTGAATGCCGGCTAAGAGAGAACCAAGAAACCACATCCAACAACATTGAGAAAATAAGCGGTAGTCTGTTTGTATGCATCTAATTTATTGTGTTTGCTGAAAGGTGCTTTTTATATACCGGTTCTCTCTCTCTCTTCCTCTCTCTCTGGAAAGTGATAATACAAATCTGGTCTGCAGACCAAACAACCCAAGCCCTGTATCCAGTTGCTCTGTTCCACTCTGGGGTTTGTCACACGGCGTGTGACAGTCCGCTCTCCATTAAGACCCCAAAATGTCTTAATAAAAATGTGAGAGGACCTCACAGCTGCAATATATTACGGGGACCAAGCATTCAATTACCACAATAAGCTTTCTTTTTATACAGTGCCCCAATGAGGCTAACTGATGTGCCCTTTGGCATGGGTGTTTGAGCCAGTTTGTAGAATTCAGAGCAGTACTGCAGTTTGTTTACTAAATGTTTTTTCCAGCACTGTGGTGGGCATTCATAGAATGGTTCTGTGTACCAAGTTTTGCTTTTAGTGAAATTGATTTAGGAGGAAACGCTGCAGTAAAATCTTAGGAAAAAAATCCATAACAGTGACCAGATCAATATGGTGATGACCCATATTTCATATATATAAGCCTAATGAAGCAATTGATCACTGCTGCAAATTTGACATCGCTGTAAAGTAACAGTGATTTTAAATGAATTTCTGAATATTCGTTCATATTTGGAGCTCTAGAACATCACCATGTGTTTCGATTTGGCCAATCTTTTAGGGCTGGATGTAGCCTTCAATGTAAATACCACGTTTCATCACTTTGTGTGACTTACTCATGATCTCTCCCATTATTCACTGATTTCTCCTAACACTATTCCGCCTGGATTGTAGCAGCAAAAAATTGAGAGATCAAAAGCGGATCATTACCGTTAGCTAGATACCTAACCAGATGAGGATTACAATTATTTCCACTTTACAGGCATCCAAACTAAGATAGCTGAGTAACATTACATTAGTGATGTTCTCCGGTAGGTCTATCAGACTCTGCAGGATCTCAAGGATATATTGAATGGGTCTGGTAAACTAAGGGAATCAATGTTCCGTTCCCTCAAGTACCTTCGCTTATCTTTATTTGGCAGTCCACTAAAATATTGACTACACATTTTGCTAGCTAGCTAGCGTCTGCTTACAGAAGTAAACTGGATGTTTAGAGGGGTTTTAAATTTCCACTCGTGCATAATGGCATTTTTTTTATTGTTGTTGTTGTTGTAAGATCTGATCTGTCTATAATTCTTAGGATGCTGTCAGAGTTCTGTTCTGTTTGTGGTCTCGCCTCTTCTACAAATAACAAACAACATGAGTGTTACACACAGCCACAGGGAACTAAATCACAGACTTCATCAATAATCACAGTTTCATCAGTAATCTTATTTACGAAGTCAACATGTGAATCTATTGGAAGTACATTTGCTTGGGTACCTGCTTTTGAAGGTAGACAGATGTGGCAGACTCAGTTATTTAGTTTTGATGAGTTGTACAGCTTGTGTATCTAAATGACTAAAGGCTTCAGTTTGTTTAGTTGGAACATATTGTACATTTGACTTACTGTTGATAACCTGGTTAGAACGCTTAACTTCATCAGTTAACCAGGCAAATATATTTCTAAACATCTCAATCAATCAATCTTTATTTTTGTATAGCGCCATTTACAAACAGGTTGTCACACAGCGCTTCACAATTGGCATTTTCCAGAGGGAATCAGAAAACCATTGGAGCCAATGTGGGAGACTGGAAAATTATTCCCTGACCCCTTAAAAGGCGGTCGAGATGAACTCCTGGAAAATGGTGGGATACAGAGAAAAACAAAACAAATAGTCCTTGAGGCTCATGAGGCTTAACAGACCACCGGAAGAGCATTCTAAGTGTAGGGGTGGGGTGGACCTCATCCCTCCAGATACCAGGGCAGGGCGGGGGACGGAACCAGCAGCTATGGTCCGGGCCAGCGGCATCCGGCTAACACATGGCAGGGGTGGGGGGTTGACTCTGGGGCAGGTGAGCTCCGGGCAGCTGCCACGAAGCCGGGGAGAAAAGAGGAAAGATGCAATTATGACTATGATAAATATCACACCGGATCAGGGGAAAGAGTAGAGTGATAGCACTTTTGCACCAGCAGAAGTAATCTAGGGCAGCATAGCTAATTAGGTGAGTGGCACAGGGAGCACGCAGCCATGAGGGCACTCTGAGACCATCCCACCACATCATCAGCAGTCCTGATAGGGGCAGATCATCACTTATGATTGGTGACAGTAAGGATAGCTCATTGCACCAGAAGGCCCTATTGCTACGTCCCCTCCACATCTGCACCTAATGACTATAAGAGAGACTAAAGAGATGCGTTTTTAACCTAGACTTGAAAATTGAAACCGTGTCTGACTCCTTCACAGAGACGGGTAGACTGTTCCACAGTAAAGGAGCTCTATAGGAGAAAGCTCTGCCACCTGCTGTATTTTTTGATATTCTAGGCTCTGTGCACAAAGAGGGCCAAGTTACAGAACAGCCTGTCAGAGAAGGAAAACCACTTAAGTGTAGCGAACACGATATATTCTGTTCCACTTAAGTATCGCTATTGCAGCATCATTTTCACACCGTCACCCTTTTCTTTATAGTCATTGGCCTTGGCATGATGTCAGACACGACACAAGTCAATACCCAGTCATTTATATGTTGTTATATTTTTTTATTCATTTTTATTTGCACAAAAAGCAGGTTATAAAGAAGACACAAGCAATACCAATCAATGTGTGGGAAAGTCCATAAACACCCATTAGGGACTTGTTGCGAAACAAATCTGTAATAAAACAAAAGAATAACAAAAAAGAGGCACAGAATCAACCCACGAGGGTGAGTGGTATCGCCCAATGGTTTCTCCAGGAAAGGTCAGTGTTGTTCAGTCTGACCTCAAAAGGGGGTTTTATAAAACTTAATGAGTTTGTTTGCCTTGGGCAAATTGATTGATACTGGAAGAATACCAGTGATCATTACAGAGGGAATTATTTGAAGTTTCTAAAACGATACAGGACAATGAGTCAGATGCTGTGTTTGTGCGGTCTGTGGATGTTAAGGGCCAACGCCTCCCTGAGAGTCTGCTGTGACCAATAGGACCTGCTAAAAGCTAGAGGGTGACAGTCATGTGACCAATCGGAACAAGTAGAGCAAAGGGGCAGGAACAATTGACCCTTCGCTAAACCACGCCCCAAAACGCAAACTGGCCAATCACAGCACCGTGTTTTACATACTCCGACAGAGGCTCCGACAGTTTTTTTTGCCTCCCATTCACTTTCACGCAAAAATTAGAAATTTTCTTCATTTTCGAGCTGGTTTTGCAGATTTTTAGCTAATTATGGTTAAACGTTGTGCCTGGGGCACGTGTAACAGTGATACTCGTTACCCAGAGAGGTTTGAAGGAGATATACGTTTGTTTCCCTTTATAAAACCTAAATTAAATCCTGAAAAGTGTTAGCCAGCTAAGCTAACGTGGCTACGGTCTGGATATACAGCTCCGGGTTGCAACGTTGGTAAAGTTAGACTAAATGTTAGCTTTGTTATTCGTGATCCAGACAGCTTGCTAACGTTAAGATGTTACAGTCAAGCTCTAGAAAACCAAGTGGGTAACGTTACCTTGATGTCAAAATGTAATACTATTTTTTCATTACTATTTCAGCACTTTGTCAATGGGAAGCCCAGTCCCAGTACCCAAATCTTGTGGAAGACTGGGCTGACACACTGCTGATATTTTTGCTTTACAGAGGTCCAGGGTATGGAGCTACCTGTGGAGCTAACCAGAGTAATGTCGTTACAGCACACTATAGGCGACTAATGTTACGTTAGTTAGCTAATGCTAGCTAACTTACTACTGAATGTAACGTTATATAGGCCTACTGCTTTTGCTTTTTAATGATTGTAATGGTGAATAGAGACCTACCCAGCTTTACAGGAACAGTGTTGCTCCTTAATGTCGTTGTCCTCTGTCTCAATCGCCCGGTGATGCGGTGGTTCACTTTTACTCTGATCTGTAGGCTTTCGCTTCTATCTTAATTTTTTTTACGTCATTTTGTTGCTGAGTCAGTGTGATATCTTGAATATAACCTTCAAATGCATATTTTAGACCCTTCTGTCTGCTTCTATCTGAAATCGCTTTTTCTATTTTCCAAAAATTGGACAATATTTCTCCAGGGAGTGCAGTTAGCGACAGTGGGAGCGCCATGCTGGCTCCGAAAGCTTGACGAACTTAGCAACGATAACTAAGGGGGGCGTGGTTTAGCGAAGGGTCAATTGAGGCAGATTGATGACAGGAACCCAAGTGACTAATCAACGTGGATAGAGACCAAGAAAACCAAGGCCCAAGATGCAGGTGGGGGCCTATGGCTTTAATATTCCTGAAAAGAGAGAAAGAATAATAATTTGAGAGACATGCTATGATTTATACTGTATATGAATTCAAACCAATTACATTTTGTGGGTACTACACTTGTTTGCCTAACAAATGTCCTTATTGTCCAGGACAAAATGTGGTACAGCTGCAGACTGCATATGTATTCTTGGTGAAAAAAACGGTGTGTGAGAGAGTGTTTGTGCTTACCTGCGGATGCTGAGGAGACCTATTTGGCCACCTTCTCCCCTGAAAGATAAAGATTGATTATTACCTGAGTGTTCCAGTATGAAAGCCCCTTACAGTTCAGTGTGGTTGAGCTGTCTCAATGTGTGTGATCTACAGCCATTTCATGATTCATTTAGCAAAAAGCCCAAAGAGTGCAGATTCCCAAGCAGGAGCCACTCTCCAGTCAGACTGACTCTTGGCCGCAAGTAAATCACTCCATCAGCAAGTCAACCAATCAATCAAACATTCCAGTTTCCATGTTTCCAGAGCTAACAGAAATTCCATAAAACCTTCAAGCCACAGCCAAAAGGGAAATTATTCCTTGAAGGCAGGAAAGGTCAGTCAAGAGACATTTCAGGAAAATGATAGATACTCCAGTAACTCTAACCCAATTACATACTCTAGTAACACTCACTCAAGTACATAGTCCAGTAACTATAACCTAAGTACATACTCTAGTAACACTTACCTGAGAAACACTATAGTTACTGTAAACTCAAGTACATACTACAATAACTAACCAAAACTACTGGATGTAATAACTCTAGTCCTAACTAAATACGATGTTACAGTAACTCTACCCACATAAAGAGTTTGTCCCCAGGTCTGAATAATTCTACTCCCATTTCACACTGGCTGCACACTTCCAAATCCCACAAGACAATGGGTTGTGCTGCAAAATGCTAAACATGCATTTACAGGTTGGCCTCCAGGTAAAATGACACCTGAAACTCTGAGCTGAGGCTTACAGGTGATGGGTCCGATGGTGAACTTCCTGGTGTTAATAGACCGGGCTACCCTGGACAGGCATCTCTGTGGAGAGAAAGTAACTGAATAAATAAGGAGATCACTCTCTCTCTACTCCTCAATTCTATTAAGTTGAGTTTATTGTCAGAAAAATAAACATGTACACTTTTACCCTAAATTCTCAGGTCTAGGGTCTGGTGCCCTTTTCACTGAGTGCAGCTGCTTCACCTAATCCTTGTATTACCACTGTGCTGCTCGTCCTGGGTGTTTCAGGATTTCATACCAACTTGTGCTCTAAACTATTTAATTAGCCCAAACATTTCATTTGAGCTGACATTTCTCATAGTCCTGAGCTACACCTGCAGACTGCACATGTATTCTTAGTGAAAGGACCCCCCCCCCCTCACGGAGGAACACAGAACTCACCTGGGAGCAAGAGGCCTGTGTGTGGTCGCACATGCTCAGACTGCAGTGCAGGAAGACATCGTCATAGTCGCCCGTGAATAAGGACAGAAAGGCGGAGAAACGGCCTGGGAGGGAAGGCCCGCTCGGTTCAACCTTCACCAGGCGACGGTCGCTTGGACACCTGGGGGAGGAGCACAGAGGCAGGAAACCACTTTTTACAAAATGCATGCTCACACACAAACATACTTCAAACCCTTTCTCATCCAATTTGGAATGTCCAATCATAACTCTGCAATCACTGCAACATCCTGTGTAAAGTTGTGATGGTGCAGAACATCACACACGTCCTCCAAAATGTGTTGTTTAGCCGTCCGCCACTTTTCACTCTGCAGTCCACCTGCTGAGCTGTGCAGACAATGTGCCAGAGGACTGCACATCTTGCGCAGCTGACGCAGGCAGATGGCAGACACCAGATAGAGCCACTATTGCACAGTGAGGCGTGATGAAAACCACGCCGACCAAAAACTCTCCATCATTGGACAGCTGTTGATGGTGACCACCAGGCCGGCCGAGTACTGAGTACTGACCTGTTCTGAATCAGAAAAAAGCGCTCAGGGTCCTCCGGGTCAGCAGAGGGCGTGGCGTAGCATTCTTCCAGAATGACCGCAAAACCGTTCAGATCATCCTCCTCCACAGACACGCCCACGTGCAGAGCAGAGCCCAGGGGCAGGACGACTGGGCCCACGGAGTAGGGGTCTGTGTAGTTGGCGTTGCGGTAAATAAACATGGCCGCCCTGGCCCTGGAGCCCAGCCCCACCGATTTTGCCTCCTCCCTACCGAGTAGCCATAGGAAAATCAGCACTGAAAAGAGTCATAACACGGATCTGCCAAACTAGGTACATTTACACAGACCTACCAACAGGTAGGCATTTTTGGTGCATAAAAGTAAAAGTATACAAAGAAAGAGGCTTCATCCTTAAAGCCCTTAAAACTTCATTGTAATTCAGCTCAAAAAACAAACCTGATGAAGCCCACACACAGTACAAGTTTAATACTGCATACTAAGCTACTACGATACTAAGCTGCTAGTGACAACTGTATAATGATTTAAATAAAAGCCTGCTTTTGTGTGAGATTCACATAATATATGGCAATGATAACAAACCCATTTATTTAAAACTTAATATAACTTTTTGGAATTATATCTTTTTTTCTTAGGACCTACTTCAAATGGCTTTAATCTTTTCTTTCTATAAATATCCTCATGTGTTTGTTTCTTAATAGTTTTATTGTTCCTGTTGCACAACACAAATTAAGTTTATTATTATTTGTGTTATTATTATTACTCACAAATAGGGTCTGATGGCCACATCCAGGCTGGTCTGAGAATCCAGGGGGTAACTGCAGGAAAACGGGAAGCTTTCCGGGGCATTGAAGGATCTGTTTCCCACAGTGACGGGGTAAACGAATAAAGTGTTGGAGTAAGTGGCGTGGGTGGCATTTGTCTGTCAGACCAAAGAAAAGGGACATAATTAAGACCATTGGAGTTAAAGAATCATGTGAGAGACATATCATTTGTGCTGCTGGTCATTTGAGGGACCTCCTAGAAAAACACCTGAAGGTTTTTGTTTGCAATCATTTAAATTAGATTTTGTGAAAGCTTTACCGAATCCTGTGAAGAGGGTACAGTAATCACCTTTTCATCTCCATCTAATCTGTCAGTAATGTGGTGAAAGCACGACCTTTAACATATGTATGTACATGTTGTGTGTCCTACGATGTAAAAATGTTGAAGAATTATGGGTTATTGTCCTTTTCCAGTAAGAGTTATAGTCTTACCCTCAGCTGGGTCCCACAGCTCCCCTCCCTGTGCTCCACATGAAACCACACTATGCCACGGCTCTCCTGGTGCTCAGTGCAGCGGGAGTCTGCCAGGTGTGCAGACGACACGTCCAGTCCTCCTGCCTCCAGAACAGCCCTGTCTAGCCCCACCTGCAGGATGCTCCTCCCACACACCAGCTCTGGGTCTGGGAATATGGGCCGCTCTGAAAGGTAAAAGGAGTCCATTTTGGGCATACTAAAACATGGTAAATTTTGGAATGCTGAATGTCCCAATTGCTATTTAATTATATTTGTATAAGGCAATAGTTTTTATAATCTTTTATGCATGGCAAACAACTTTTTTATTTTGTAAATACGAGGGGGGGGTTGTTTTATTATTTGCTGTTTTGTTGTATTAAAAGGATGTACTTTTTCTTGTTAGTCTTTCTTGACAAATGAACAAATTAATTAATTAATTTTTGGAGCATGGAAATTCTGTCTGTTGACACCACGTTTCTTATATCTTTGAATCTCAGCTTGTCCATTCAGTGTAAAATAAAAATGAATTGCTGCAGGAGATATACAAACTGACTATGTCATTCCTGCTTCATATGCTTTGGTGTCAATGGTAACCATGTTTTCCATGAATAATTATGATTATTTAGAGAAATGTTAGTAGAGAAATGTTTACAAATGTTATCTGATGCATTCTTAAGGCCATTTTGAAATGAGGATGAGACCATGCTATTTTTTAACCTGAGCAAAGCTTTGGTTTTGTCATAAAACAAGCTGGATTTAAAAGTGATGTTTAACTTACACACTGAACACTTGAACAGTCAAGTGTTCAGTTTCACATAATTAGATTTAAAATAGTGTAATATTGGGTTGGTAGGCAGTCAATTTCTATGAAGTATGTTAACTCTAAAGAATTCAATTCTGCTCTGTTAAATCTATGAATAATGCACATCATGCCATAGGCGCCGATCCCGTGGGTGCTCCGGGGCCCGAGCACCCACGGAGAAGGCCGAGCACCCACGGGGAAAATTATGCACGGAGCCAAATTTACATTGATTTGATAGCAAACTCCACCTAGCATACGCTGCGCGGCACCCACGGGCAGAAACATAAATCGGCGCCTATGCATCATGCTATGTTTGAGTTTTTTCAAACAGAAATGTATATCTTCTTTTGGTTCATCTTTTTGCAGTCAATTGTAGGCATTTATTAAAACATAAAATAATCATACCACAGTAGTGTGACCCAAGCCCAGGGTGTGTGCATTGTGAGAGTGAGGACTCGCTTCCTGAGCACCCCACATCATCCAACCAGATGGGCCCACTGCCCTCTCCAAACTGGGCATTGCCTGGAGCAGACAGAGCCTCCCCACAGCCCAGCTGTCTGCACACCACCTCAGCGTCGTTCATGTCCCAGATATCATCACACACCGTTCCCCACTGGCCACTGTGATAGATTTCCACTCTACCAGAGCACTGACTAGATCCATTTACCAGTCTTATCTGGGTGCTGTCTACAGTTATGGGCAATGTTATTGGCACCCTTGCATTTTATGTAGATGATGTACAATATCTCCTGAAATAACTGGAAATTGAAACAACTTTCTGTCTTTTTTTTAAGTTGTTTTTTTTCGTCTTAAACTGTTTCCGGTTCCTATATTATTGCATCCATACCTGCACGCACCCCAGTTTGCCACAGCGCCTTGAAGTGTTAAGGGAATTATGAAAGCAGAGCAAAATGTGCTGATCCCAATCCCATTGAGATCCTATGGCGAGACCTGAAATCTGCTGTTAATAAAAGGAATCCTTCAAACATTGAAGAACTGGAGTGGGAGCGGGAGTGGGAGAAACTGCCAGCAGAAAGGGACAAGAAGCTTACTGATGGTTACAAGAAACATTGGGAAGCAGTCATCATTGCCAAAGGCTGTGCAACTACGTATTAGAGAAGGGTGCCAATAATCTTCTTCTTTCTGTTTCTTAAATAAAAATCTAAATTTAATTAAAACAATGTTTTGCTCTATAATCATGAGCAAATAAACAGTTAATGTAACAGTGAGATGCTCTGAGCTCTCACCCCGTCTCTCACACCGCCAGTTGACTTTGTCCTCGCTCACACAGGTTTCGTCCTCTCTGCAGGTCCCGCACACGGCAGTGTTGACATCTGAAAGAGGAGAATACTGACTGTGGAATTCTGGGAACATAAACTGTCGCAATCCCAAGTAAATAACTATTTAGATTCATGTGCGAGGCAAACATGATCTTGGGAAAGACGTACATTAAGAACGTACCTGCACAATAGGCCGAATGACAGATCGTCGGATCAACAAACTTGTAGACAAAGTAATTTCCGGGACAGGCCCTGACATGAATTGGATTTGATGGAAATTGACAGCAGTCATTCCCCCAGTGCCCACAGACACGACTTTGGACGATTCCATCCGACGGGGCTGGATGAGAGGTGTTGAGCCACAGAGGGGCATGGGTCCCGCACATGTTCTTATCAACGCATCTCTCTGGCATCTGCACACTGGCGTCCCCCAGGAACAGGCGGTACCAGCCCTGCCAATTTAGATTACGGTCACATCTTAGGCTGCCATCCCTGAAGTCTGTGGCGCGCCACGCATCATCCAGCCTCGAGTAGTCCTGGCAGGGGTCCAGGCACTGCTCGTTACCGTTAACGGTGAGGCAATCCTGACCCGCGGGACAGGCCACGCCCCCACAACTGAACAGCACAGAGTTCTGGTTGGAGTCCGGGCCAGAACTGCGTTTAGAACGCGGGAGGGAACAGGCAAGACCATCTCCCACAAAGCCAGCCTTGCAGCTGCATGTCACGATCTCTTCCTTGGCGCCCTGAGAACTGCTGCATGTGGCATTCACGTGGCATGCCCCACAATCAGTGACAACCACACCTGCAAAAGCAAAATGCCAAAATATATGTCAGAAATATGATATGGCCCATTACTTGAAGAATTTAGAATACGTTGCATGCCTGTCCTAATATACACTCTTACTTACAAATAACCGATAACAATATAAATATTAGACGTATGTGTCTTATTCACGTGATATCACTGTCTCTGACTGTCACATCCATCTCTTCTCTATTCGTGTAGGTGATGATCGGTTGCAAAACTGGAAACTTGTTAAATGTACAACTATTTGAAATACAAACCATATTTAACTAAACAGTTCAAAGCCTTTTCTTTTTCCTATTGAACCACGTGACCTGTTAAGAGTGGTCATGGAATAATATCTGAAATATATTGTGTTTAATATGATGCAGTTATAATTTGCTTATGTAAAGCAAAATTGCCTCCCGATCTGGGATAATACAGGCCTGCTTAGACAAACGAGTCTGTTCTGTTCAGTTCTGGAGAGAGAAGATAAGAAATCAGACCTTTTTATGTTTTGTTTTTATAGACACTACGTTTTTTAAGTAGTTTATTTAGACGGAAAGATAAATGAAAACAATGATTCATTCTTTCACTTAATACATTTAAATGGATTTATTCTAGAATTGTATAACCACTATACTTTATATGAAACATTTTAGTGTTTTTTTTATTTTTTATTACAAATTGGTAGAATAGATTTCATTCAAATCTTTTAAAAGCGGTATCATTCACAATATTGTGTAATATAATACTGTATACCTTGCATGCATTTACACAAACAGTATTGAAAATACAGGACTTTAACAACCTTTTAAAAGTGTAACTTTTATGCATTTTTTCTTAAGAACTCAGAAAGTGTTGCAGTTACTGGTAGACAAAATAATGTAAATGTTGATGGCAACATGAAGGTTTTGACTGAAATAAAGTACCTGCAATACATTTATTGCAATGGTGTCATTGGTCTCCTGGTAGAAAGGGGTATCCGATGTGTAAGGGGTGTAGGGTAATGTTTGCTCTTCTGTATTAAATAAAAAATGATTGCCCTACCCTGGGGGTGACTTACTGTGCTTTTGGGGAAACCAAGAGTCTTACAGGGGTCTTAGTTACCTCTGATAGTCGGTGAAACATTTCTCTAGATGACAATCATTATAGAAGAAACTCTTCTATAATGAGCAGCCAATAAAACTGCCCTTTTCCATCTCTTTCATACAACCCTGAAAAACTCAGTTGTAAAAACGATTTCCTTTCAGTGTAAGGTGTAAGAAATTATATTTGAGCAGAGAGCAGTTTCACACTGTTCTGTAAAAACACTGACAGCTGTTTGACAATATATTGAACTTGAGTAGAGAGCAGGGAGAAACAGTACTGAAAGCAGAGAGACATTATACTGTACCTGTGCTCTTAGGCGTGATGGTCGATATCAACAAGAGTAGCAACACAGCTCCGGAAATCATCATTCTTGTCTTTTTGGATGGATAAGTCTCCAGTGACAAGAGATAAAATCAAAGGCAACAAAGAGATTTGTTACAAATGTATAGCATTTCATTTTATGCATTTATTGTTACTGAATTCCAATACTGTTCATTCATGTTCATATTTTATTGCTATTAATAATATAACAATATAATAATTTAACATAAAATTGTATTAAAAAGAATACATTATAATTATTACGCACTTACCAATCAATCACTAGGGTGA
>JAINUG010000566.1:0-62500 GCA_029706075.1 Aldrovandia affinis
CCAATCAATCCAAAAATGTGCTATGACACATACAATTTAGAAGACACATACATTCTAAGATTGTGTTTTACACAGGAGCAGTGCTACTGCTTTTGAATGATTTTGTGATGAAGCTGTTAACTTAATTTGGAGATATGGGGGAAAACATCTTACAATTAAAAACAGATCTAATATTACCGATCAATTATATGTACCATGTGTAAATACTTTATTAAAAATCCATTTAACTACAAATATTACCTTTATGTAATTTTGTTTGTGTATAATATGCATATTTATTATTCCTGACATAAATAATAATAATAATAATAATAATGGAATAACAGTATTACAAATTAAAAACTAAAACAGACAATTTCCCCTTTCGTCAAAAAGCCAGGAACAAATTGCGTTTTGTAACGCCCTGTACACAAAATGTCACCAAGCAATCATTCCAGAACCTTATGGGTCGAGGCTCTGAGGGGCTGTGGAGAGCAGCGTTTTGTAACGCCCTGTACGCATAACTACTGTAGACGGGAGACGAAGGGGAGGAGGAGGAGGAGGAGGAGGAGGGTCAGTCGTAGCAGGGCTAAGGGGCCGCGGGGAGCCCCGAAGGTCCCCAGGCAGCAGAGCAGTGCCAGGGGGGCCCAGGCCTCCTGTCATGTGATGGTGGTGGCGCTCTGGGCCCCCTCCGGCGCGAGGAACTCCACCTTGGGCACCACGAGCGCCGAGTTGCCGCGGCGCATGGAGTTGCCCTTGCGCATGGAGTTTCCGCGGCGCATGGAGTTCCTCTTGCGCAGCGAGTTCTGGTGCGAGAGCTCGCTCTTCTGCAGCGTCTGGATGAGGATGGACGGCTTCTCGTCCAGCTCCCGCGCGCTGCACCGCGGCGTCGCCACCCTCGCCGTGTTGCCGAACTTGGAGTAGTCCACGGAGTAGACCCCCTCCTCCTCGGTGACGATGGGCACGAAGCGGTGGCCCCACTGGATCTCCTCCGCCACGTAGGAGGTGCGGGCCTGCGTGGTGATGCCGGTGGTCTCCACCACGCCCTCCAGGATGACGATCACCTCCAGGTCGCTGCACTGGAGCTCGCGTCGAGAGGTCATAGAGGGGGCTGTCGCGGTCGATGACGTGGCAGATGATGAGCGGCGCCAGCAGGAAGATGCTGTTGCCGGCCGTGGCGCTCTCCGTCCGCACGTCGATCTGGTGGATGGGGATGACCTCTCCCTCGGGCGTGGTGGTCTTGCGCACCACCTGCAGGCGCACGGCGGCGCCGATGATCATGCTCTTGCGCAGGTCGCCCACGCGGGTCATGAAGCACAGCCGGTTGTTGCACACAGGCCTTCGTGTCCCCAACTCAAAATCTGATTGGTTGAAGCAACAGTTTGATCAACACTTATTTTATGCTACAGGGCCTGCAGAACTGATTGTGAAGGCCTCCAGGCAGATTTCTTCGACCCCGGCAACAAATGATGGCTGAAATGTGATTGGTTAAATGCTTTAATATGAAAATACACGTCTGGAAGCACCGCAACCAGGGGAAAAGCTATGAAAGGAAGCGGACAGACCATTTGGAATTATTTAATAAGTATTCATGGAAAAAATATAATTAACATCAGTCTGTGATTCAGATATTTTTTAGGCCAGCAGAGAAGGCCTTGCAGGCCCTTACGGCCCACCACTGCATTTTAATGTAATCCGATAACGACGTTACTATAATGCCACATCATGATATTATAATTGAATATACATGTTTAACATAGGACAAATAGCTCATCAACATGGTCCTACTTTACATCTCTATATTATTTTCTCAAATCTACATATCAAAAAAAGATAATCTGTTTACTGTGGTATTTTAGTAACCTTCACCAAATACATTAATTCCCTATAAATTCAAAAATATGCATCCAATCGTCCTGCTGTGTTGTTGACTAGAGGCGTTGTTAGAACATCTCTACAACAAGTGAAGCATATGTGACACGTAAATCTCTTAAAAATATCAAGGACACATCCCACCCTGCTTTGAACATAAGGTGCACGCTTTATCATGCAAGCTTGGGTCATTTTTTGGGCCCACCACGCTTTAGACTTTTAACTTTGTATTAGAGATCCGCAAGTTTTACTGCCAGCATTCTTAGGTTGCGTGGCGTGTATACTGTATTATAAACCACTGGAACTAGACTATCTGCAGAAGTTGTGTGGCAATGATGTAGCCACTTATCCAATAAAATTATTAATAAGCTACATAATACAGGTAAATACCTAGTACACAGTTGGGTCAGCTGAAGTGTCTGTTTATTTCTTTTCATTAATCTTTTAATTAAATTATGAAATTATGAATGAAGGAAAGTAAAAAATTGGTCACGATGGGGATGGAATGCCATGAGTTCGAGGGGAGGGATTGAGCTAAGTGGGAGTGGTTATGACATCAAGCTCCAAGGCAGGAGGAGTTATGACATGTTAAAGGTTGATGCACGGAAAGGAGGCCAGAGCTGCTTTCGCGAACAGCCTGGTTTTCTTGTAGGTGATTTCGCATTGCGTACAATAAAACCCGATTACATCTGACTCTGAAGAAATGTGTTGTTTTTTAAGAAGTATTAAATGTGGTTCCGGATCACTCAGTCTATCTGGCCCTGGCTGAGATCTGATTCTCCCACACCTGTTTATCTCTACTGGGTGACGTGCAGACTCCATGACTGAACACAAAAGCACAGCAGATAAACCGTTTTCTACCGTATCTCAGCTCAAACAAGCACATCCTCTGCTCTCATCCTCACAATCCGGGGTCAATACAAGCAATTAGGTCAGCCAATATCACACCCAAACAATTTTATTGGTATTTATTTGTTTATTTATCAAAAGCACTGTTACAATGTTAGAAAAACAAGCATCAGATGGATTGGATTAAGAGTTTATAGCCAGAGGCTAATTTCCAACACCTGTCCCCAATAAACTACAGAGAAAGAAAAGTATGCATCAAAAAATAAAATCAAACAAAACAAAATACATGCATGAACACACATTGAAAAAGTACATCCACTCAATACAGCAAAATAGCAAATAATAAAATGACAAAACGCAAACAACCTTAAATGAATTGAGAGCAACCATAGATACTTGAATAATTACTGTCACAGTTTATGAAAAGTACAAAAGTTCTTAACCATTTTAAAAACATTATTTTGTCTGAAAGCTCTGTTGCATGTATTAATAAATGAATGAGTCCTATGCTCATGGGAAATGTAGTAAAACTACGCCATCCTATAGAACATGAGAAAACAGCAGCACTGAACTTTCTCCAGCCTGCATTTTAGTTGAGCTCTCGGTAAATATACATCGCAGCATCGTACATTCTGGGAAATTGTGTGACTGCCACACTCTACCTACTGACCCACACAGAACCACGCTCTACCTACTGAGCCACACAGAACCACGCTCTACCTACTGAGCCACACAGAACCACGCTCTACCTACTGAGCCACACAGAACCACTCTCTACCTACTGAGCCACACAGAACCACGCTCTACCTACTGAGGCACACAGAACCACGCTCTATGTACTGAGCCACACAGAACCATGCTCTACCTACTGAGACACACAGAACCATGCTCTACCTACTGAGACACACAGAACCACACTCTACCTACTGAGCCACACAGAACCACGCTCTACTATCTGTTAGCAAACAGCTAACAGATAACTAACGGTACGGTAAGTTCTTACAGGAAAAAAATAAAAACATTTGATGTATTTCCATGTTTTATATCTGGGGGTGCCTCTGCCTTCTCTACCCACTCCTGGGACTACGGGACAAAGTCACGAGTCCTTTTTGCCAGTAGAGCACCCAGGCTGTTTACTGTAGTGTACCCCTGTGTGGAAGGCGTCGGTCTCGGCAGCTGATCAGGGCGGTTAGCGGCCACGCCTACTGGCAGAGCAGCCAGCGCACACACCGGTCCTGTGTCTGATAATCACATCTGACTGTGTGCTTTAAAACTGCTCTCTGCTCTCTTCAGTAGGGGCTGGAACAAGGAAGGAAAAGGCGTGGGAGGGCAACCGGCCAAGAAAGCAAGAAATGTAAAAAATAGTTTTCAGATAGCAAAGAGCTCACACACTATAGCCTCAAACTCCACCTCCTTAAACAAACACCATTTTGTGGGGTGGATTGAGAACTTCTACATACCTCGATTCACAGAAGGGTGAAGCAGGTATGTAGAGAACACGCATGCTGTCTATTTTCTCCCTCACACACACACACTCTCTCTCTCTCTAAGCAGTAACATACAGCTACACAGTGGTAGTTGTAGTAATTTAGCGAATTGGCACAGTGGAGGAGTCTGGAAACAGAGTGGATTGTTCTGGTCCAGACCGGGAGTTTAAACAAATAAACAAAACTAAATCTGTCCGTCGCCCTCCCGGGTTCGGGACACAAAAACCATAAACTTTAAACACAACAAACTTTACGTTTACTTTAACTTTCTTTCTCTCCCTTTCTCTCCCCCTCTCCCTCCTCCCAGGGAGAGGGAGAGAGTGGTGTAGTCACGGGTGTGCCAGTGGCACCCTAACAGGCAGCTGGCACACCCAACTCCTTTAGAAATCGCACAACAATCTCTTCGCAAAATCCCGAGTCCGTCGGTTTACAGTCCTGACTGTAATATGAGCAGCGCAAAGGCGGGTCTATTGGTGTGCCCAGGGCTGTGCCAGATTGACAGCTGGCCCACCCATCCAGATTCCTAAAAATAAATAGATTTTTATAGGCCTAATACTTTTTAGTTTAATTTTCACGAATGAATTATTTTGTTTTGGGAATCATTAGAATTGTGTAGCCTATTAATAATAGCCCGCCGCCTAATAATAATAATTAAATAACTTACTCTCTCGCGTGTGTTGGCTGTCGTTACGCTACGTTATGTAACCTACCTGCTCGCGCCAATAGTTTTGACTTTCGCGACCGTAGCAAAACTAATTTTGTTTGATAAGCCTTCTTAGCCTAGGCCTATGTAAAATGAGTTCATAATTTTTGACGTTTAAAAAAATTACAATCAAAAAAATATATATTGTGCGTTTGTTGATTCTCTCGTTGCGTGAATAGCGTGATTATCCTGCTGTGTAGCCCTATTTAGACGCGTCTTTTCCCGTTTCTGTCTTCCGTAGGCCTATGGGACTGTTCGGGACCCTATTAATTCTGAGAGATATTTTCCCAGTCTCCCAGAGTTCATTTAGCTGTTTAGTAGATCATTTCCGTGTATGACTCTGCATTTGTTTTTCACTCTATTATTCTGATCTCCTGTTAATGGTCCGGTTGGTGCCGTATTCTGATCTCCTGTTAATGGTCCGGTTGGTGCCGTATTATTCTGATCTCCTGTTAATGGCCATTATTGTTTACACCTCTGAGCTTGCCGATTCCAGTCTTGATTTGATCGGATCTCTCGGTTTTTTATACCGGTTTCTGCACTCGTTGAACTGTACCTTGCTGTACGTCTTGAACAATAAAAAAAACCTTTGAGATTTCTTTGAGAGTCCTGAATCTGTGTCCGAGCCTGACAAAAGCACTTTTTATGTTTTGGCAAGCCTATATGGAGAGCACTGGATGGTTATATTTATGTGGAGGTGCACATCACTCTAGCGGCGCCTATACTCTGTTGTAGAGGAAATTAAATGTGGCACACCCAGTTGTTCTGATGCACACCCACCCACTTTATTCTGGCTGCGCTACTGGCGCGCGGATGTGCACAAACAGCGGCATCCTTCTGCAATCGGCCATCATTGACTGCGTATCGCCCTCTGCTGGCGAACTCGAGGAACTGTGAGCCAGGAAACACTTCACGGATTTACTCAAGTAAGACTGTTCCAGTTACGGGCCCCAACGAGAGATCTTTGGTTTATTATTTGGTTTATGTGGGTGTTGTGCACAACAGGGGTATTGCAGCGCTGCAGAATATCAGTGTGTAGTTCATGTTTGTATTTTTGGTATATATATATATAATGTGTATCTGGTCATTGTGAATCATCATACTAATGATGGTACATACTGTTATTCAACATCTATTTTGACTCACAATGTAATTCCAGAAAACTCTACTTACCTTGTGCCTTGTCCAGATGATTCATAGATACACAGTCCACTCATACTATACCTGACCTTGAGGTAAAGTCTATCCTTACCACAGAGCAGGGGTGGCCATTTTTCTCTCTGACTTGTTTTCTCTCCATTTCACCGATGGCCTCAGCAACATCAGGTGCCATTCCAGCCAAAAAGGAGCATTTGAGGGCTGGACTTGCTTGAAAGTAAACTTTGAGGGACCGTCGGTGCACTTTTGACAGGTGCTTGGGCCCCTCTGCCTCCAGCCAAGACTCCATGTCTGGATCCACTGTCCAGTCCTCTCCCATCATGGTGTTTTGTTTTTTCTTTCAAAGATCAAAAACAAATTCCGCTCAGTTGCACTACCTCCTCTTGCCTATAGGTGATGCCCTCTGCCCGCATTCTCCACCATATGTGGTGTCCCCAGGGGTTGGGCGACACACACGGACCTTGCAGAGGGCGTAGGCAAGTTCAAGAACCAGGAGGAGGCAGTATTCAAAACCAAAATGATAATTTATTATACTAACAAACACAAAACAAAGGGTGGGGTCTTCAGGGGAATACAAACACAAAGTCCACAAATCCTTTCGTGTCAATGTCCAAATCCAATCCAAAATCCAGTTCAGTTCCGTAATCCAGTCCGTCGTCAAAATCCAAAGGGGGTCCTCAAAACAATCACATTTTCATACACCAAAAACACTCCACAATCACTCTTTCTCCAAATACTGTCTGGTCAACGACTTCACAGTACTCACTCTTACAAACACCCAGCAACTCCTTCCCACACGTGTTCCTACTCCTCTCCCAGTGTATATAAAGTTGAACATAAGGTGCACGCTTTATCATGCAAGCTTGGGTCATTTTTTGGGCCCACCACGCTTTAGACTTTTAACTTTGTATTAGAGATCCCGCAAGTTTTACTGCCAGCATTCTTAGGTTGCGCGGCGTGTATACTGTATTATAAACCACTGGAACTAGACTATCTGCAGAAGTTGTGTGGCAATGATGTAGCCACTTATCCAATAAAATTATTAATAAGCTACATAATACAGGTAAATACCTAGTACACAGTTGGGTCAGCTGAAGTGTCTGTTTATTTCTTTTCATTAATCTTTTAATTAAATTATGAAATTATGAATGAAGGAAAGTAAAAAATTGGTCACGATGGGGATGGAATGCCATGAGTTCGAGGGGAGGGATTGAGCTAAGTGGGAGTGGTTATGACATCAAGCTCCAAGGCAGGAGGAGTTATGACATGTTAAAAGGTTGATGCACGGAAAGGAGGCCAGAGCTGCTTTCGCGAACAGCCTGGTTTTCTTGTAGGTGATTTCGCATTGCGTACAATAAAACCCGATTACATCTGACTCTGAAGAAATGTGTTGTTTTTTAAGAAGTATTAAATGTGGTTCCGGATCACTCAGTCTATCTGGCCCTGGCTGAGATCTGATTCTCCCACACCTGTTTATCTCTACTGGGTGACGTGCAGACTCCATGACTGAACACAAAAGCACAGCAGATAAACCGTTTTCTACCGTATCTCAGCTCAAACAAGCACATCCTCTGCTCTCATCCTCACAATCCGGGGTCAATACAAGCAATTAGGTCAGCCAATATCACACCCAAACAATTTTATTGGTATTTATTTGTTTATTTGTCAGGGATGTATCAAAAAGCACTGTTACAATGTTAGAAAAACAAGCATCAGATGGATTGGATTAAGAGTTTATAGCCAGAGGCTAATTTCCAACACCTGTCCCCAATAAACTACAGAGAAAGAAAAGTATGCATCAAAAAATAAAATCAAACAAAACAAAATACATGCATGAACACACATTGAAAAAGTACATCCACTCAATACAGCAAAATAGCAAATAATAAAATGACAAAACGCAAACAACCTTAAATGAATTGAGAGCAACCATAGATACTTGAATAATTACTGTCACAGTTTATGAAAAGTACAAAAGTTCTTAACCATTTTAAAAACATTATTTTGTCTGAAAGCTCTGTTGCATGTATTAATAAATGAATGAGTCCTATGCTCATGGGAAATGTAGTAAAACTACGCCATCCTATAGAACATGAGAAAACAGCAGCACTGAACTTTCTCCAGCCTGCATTTTAGTTGAGCTCTCGGTAAATATACATCGCAGCATCGTACATTCTGGGAAATTGTGTGACTGCACACACTCTACCTACTGACCCACACAGAACCACGCTCTACCTACTGAGCCACACAGAACCACGCTCTACCTACTGAGCCACACAGAACCACGCTCTACCTACTGAGCCTGAGCCACACAGAACCACGCTCTACCTACTCTACCTACTGAGCCACACAGAACCACGCTCTACCTACTGAGGCACACAGAACCACGCTCTATGTACTGAGCCACACAGAACCATGCTCTACCTACTGAGACACACAGAACCATGCTCTACCTACTGAGACACACAGAACCACACTCTACCTACTGAGCCACACAGAACCACGCTCTACTATCTGTTAGCAAACAGCTAACAGATAACTAACGGTACGGTAAGTTCTTACAGGAAAAAAATAAAAACATTTGATGTATTTCCATGTTTTATATCTGGGGTGCCTCTGCCTTCTCTACCCACTCCTGGGACTACGGGACAAAGTCACGAGTCCTTTTTGCCAGTAGAGCACCCAGGCTGTTTACTGTAGTGTACCCCTGTGTGGAAGGCGTCGGTCTCGGCAGCTGATCAGGGCGGTTAGCGGCCACGCCTACTGGCAGAGCAGCCAGCGCACACACCGGTCCTGTGTCTGATAATCACATCTGACTGTGTGCTTTAAAACTGCTCTCTGCTCTCTTCAGTAGGGGGCTGGAACAAGGAAGGAAAAGGCGTGGGAGGGCAACCGGCCAAGAAAGCAAGAAATGTAAAAAATAGTTTTCAGATAGCAAAGAGCTCACACACTATAGCCTCAAACTCCACCTCCTTAAACAAACACCATTTTGTGGGGTGGATTGAGAACTTCTACATACCTCGATTCACAGAAGGGTGAAGCAGGTATGTAGAGAACACGCATGCTGTCTATTTTCTCCCTCACACACACACACTCTCTCTCTCTCTAAGCAGTAACATACAGCTACACAGTGGTAGTTGTAGTAATTTAGTGAATTGGCACAGTGGAGGAGTCTGGAAACAGAGTGGATTGTTCTGGTCCAGACCGGGAGTTTAAACAAATAAACAAAACTAAATCTGTCCGTCGCCCTCCCGGGTTCGGGACACAAAAACCATAAACTTTAAACACAACAAACTTTACATTTACTTTAACTTTCTTTTCTCTCCCTTTCTCTCCCCTCTCCCTCCTCCCAGGGAGAGGGAGAGAGTGGTGTAGTCACGGGTGTGCCAGTGGCACCCTAACAGGCAGCTGGCACACCCAACTCATTTAGCAATCGCACAACAATCTCTTCGCAAAATCCCGAGTCCGTCGGTTTACAGTCCTGACTGTAATATGAGCAGCGCAAAGGCGGGTCTATTGGTGTGCCCAGGGCTGTGCCAGATTGACAGCTGGCCCACCCATCCAGATTCCTAAAAATAAATAGATTTTTATAGGCCTAATACTTTTTAGTTTAATTTTCACGAATGAATTATTTTGTTTTGGGAATCATTAGAATTGTGTAGCCTATTAATAATAGCCCGCCGCCTAATAATAATAATTAAATAACTTACTCTCTCGCGTGTGTTGGCTGTCGTTACGCTACGTTATGTAGCCTACCTGCTCGCGCCAATAGTTTTGACTTTCGCGACCGTAGCAAAACTAATTTTGTTTGATAAGCCTTCTTAGCCTAGGCCTATGTAAAATGAGTTCATAATTTTTGACGTTTAAAATTACAATCAAAAAATATATATTGTGCGTTTGTTGATTCTCTCGTTGCGTGAATAGCGTGATTATCCTGCTGTGTAGCCCTATTTAGACGCGTCTTTTTCCGTTTCTGTCTTCCGTAGGCCTATGGGACTGTTCGGGACCCTATTAATTCTGAGAGATATTTTCCCAGTCTCCCAGAGTTCATTTAGCTGTTTAGTAGATCATTTCCGTGTATGACTCTGCATTTGTTTTTCACTCTATTATTCTGATCTCCTGTTAATGGTCCGGTTGGTGCCGTATTCTGATCTCCTGTTAATGGTCCGGTTGGTGCCGTATTATTCTGATCTCCTGTTAATGGTCCGGTTGGTGCCGTATTATTCTGATCTCCTGTTAATGGCCATTATTGTTTACACCTCTGAGCTTGCCGATTCCAGTCTTGATTTGATCGGATCTCTCGGTTTTTTTTTTTATACCGGTTTCTGCACTCGTTGAACTGTACCTTGCTGTACGTCTTGAACAATAAAAAAACCCTTTGAGATTTCTTTGAGAGTCCTGAATCTGTGTCCGAGCCTGACAAAAGCACTTTTTATGTTTTGGCAAGCCTATATGGAGAGCACTGGATGGTTATATTTATGTGGAGGTGCACATCACTCTAGCGGCGCCTATACTCTGTTGTAGAGGAAATTAAATGTGGCACACCCAGTTGTTCTGATGCACACCCACCCACTTTATTCTGGCTGCGCTACTGGCGCGCGGATGTGCACAAACAGCGGCATCCTTCTGCAATCGGCCATCATTGACTGCGTATCGCCCTCTGCTGGCGAACTCGAGGAACTGTGAGCCAGGAAACACTTCACGGATTTACTCAAGTAAGACTGTTCCAGTTACGGGCCCCAACGAGAGATCTTTGGTTTATTATTTGGTTTATGTGGGTGTTGTGCACAACAGGGGTATTGCAGCGCTGCAGAATATCAGTGTGTAGTTCATGTTTGTATTTTTGGTATATATATATAATGTGTGTATCTGGTCATTGTGAATCATCATACTAATGATGGTACATACTGTTATTCAACATCTATTTTGACTCACAATGTAATTCCAGAAAACTCTACTTACCTTGTGCCTTGTCCAGATGATTCATAGATACACAGTCCACTCATACTATACCTGACCTTGAGGTAAAAGTCTATCCTTACCACAGAGCAGGGGTGGCCATTTTTCTCTCTGACTTGTTTTCTCTCCATTTCACCGATGGCCTCAGCAACATCAGGTGCCATTCCAGCCAAAAAGGAGCATTTGAGGGCTGGACTTGCTTGAAAGTAAACTTTGAGGGACCGTCGGTGCACTTTTGACAGGTGCTTGGGCCCCTCTGCCTCCAGCCAAGACTCCATGTCTGGATCCACTGTCCAGTCCTCTCCCATCATGGTGTTTTGTTTTTTCTTTCAAAGATCAAAAACAAATTCCGCTCAGTTGCACTACCTCCTCTTGCCTATAGGTGATGCCCTCTGCCCGCATTCTCCACCATATGTGGTGTCCCCAGGGGTTGGGCGACACACACGGACCTTGCAGAGGGCGTAGGCAAGTTCAAGAACCAGGAGGAGGCAGTATTCAAAACCAAAATGATAATTTATTATACTAACAAACACAAAACAAAGGGTGGGGTCTTCAGGGGAATACAAACACAAAGTCCACAAATCCTTTCTCGTCGTCAATGTCCAAATCCAATCCAAAATCCAGTTCAGTTCCGTAATCCAGTCCGTCGTCAAAATCCAAAGGGGGTCCTCAAAACAATCACATTTTCATACACCAAAAAACACTCCACAATCACTCTTTCTCCAAATACTGTCTGGTCAACGACTTCACAGTACTCACTCTTACAAACACCCAGCAACTCCTTCCCACACGTGTTCCTACTCCTCTCCCAGTGTATATAAAGTTAAATCCTGTCCTGAAATTGAAGATAGAATGATGAAACATGAACATTTTCATGAATTTACAGTCATTTTTTTCAGTGGTTTGTTGGAAGGAAAAAGTGCAGAAAAAGACCATGGAGATATATTTAAAATCACTGGGGTTGAACAGCAGCCTTTCGGTGCGGGAGAAACATTCTCCCTAATGCCACCTCTCATTGTAAATGAGCAGTGTCATTCCCTGTGTGGAGAATTTCACATTCTCACCTCTAGGTGTCAGTACTGAGCGCCCGGTTTTAGAAGCATCAGAGCAAAGTGTACTTTTATTCCTAGAGCTATTGCTGCAATAAACACTGATGTGCATTTTATCCTTTATTATTATATTTATGCATGGTGTCATCAGAATCCTGTATTTCAATTGCAGGGAATAACCTTCATTGTGTTTTTAATACAGTATTGAGAATTCTTTTATATTTTAATATTTAATATTTATTTTGTGTCTGTTGTTGTATCCTCTGTATTCTTGGATGTCTATTTGAATTTGGCTGCAACCAAATTGCCCCTTGGGTACAATAATCTATTGAATTGAATGGTTGTAATGTTTGATTATTATGTTATTATGACAGAGAGAAGGGCATTGGGCGTGGAGGGTTCTGGAGTGGCAGACACGGAGACTGGGCGTGTATCCTCCCATCACAGTGAGTTCTTTGTTTCTGTCGATCAAACTATTTTTTTACATTTCATATAACCCCTTATATGCAACTCCCACAAAATGGGAAATACAATAACTAATAATTATATTTGCAAATACTGTATTTGGTATTTACTGTATTCTTCTTTGAGCATCCTGTAAATATGAACAAATAAAATGTAAGTATTACAGATATGTGCACATTTGTTCAGTCTTGTATGGGTTGTACTGGAAAAGATATACATAGTGTCTCCATGAAAGTTGGGTAAAAATGTTTTTTCCTGTTATCTGAAGAGATTCGATCGAGTGGCCAAAGGAAAAGCCAGCAACAATGTGTATCAGTGAAATATTTTTAGAGACGGTTTGTTTCATTATGCTTATAGGCTTAAGCTTTGTTGGTAAATATTGTATACAGTAAGACCAAATTAGACTTATGCTATAATCTATTCTTCACTTAAATTCTTATTCTGTATCGCCTGATATAAAGTGCATCCTCACCATTTGCTTCTTCTTGTAACCCTTCAGTATTGTGTTTGATATGCCTTTATGGGCAGCCAGTGACAGAATGGTGGAACCTCACTCTGCGCTGTGCCGTTGTTTAGGGCGATGGGGGCCATCTTGGCTGGTTTCCTGTCAGCATATAAAAGGAAGCCCGCTCTGCTCAGCTCCATGTGGTTTCCTGGCCAATCACAGCCCTCCCCCAAAGTGCTAACAGTGATCATTCAACTTAACAAACCAAACATGTTTCACACACAATAGGTCTGTTCCTGACCAGCACAGGGCAGACCCTAAATTAGTGTCTTATTCCTGCCATCATGTTAGATCTTCTGGGTCTTGGGGCAGAAGCTCTGTCTCTTGGCAGCACTAGTGCAGGGATCAGCAACCCTGTATAGAGTGAATTCAGTCTCAAATGTATGTATACGTAAAACAAACAATACAAAACAAAACAAACAAAAGATTAGCAAATATAAGTCAAACTCGCAAATGCAAAAATGCAATCTATGTGTAGAAACACGCTTTTTAGATTTTTACCCTCAGTTAAAGGGTTAATGGCTGTGACGTAGTTTTCAGATAGCAAAGAGTTCACGCGCTATAGCCTCAAACTCCACCTCCTTAAACAAACACTTTCACTTTCACTTCCACAGCCTCTAAAGGACGTGGCACAGGCACAGACACCATTTTGTGGGGTGGATTGAGAACTTCTACACACCGCGATTCCTCGGAACAGAACGGTGAAACAGGTATGTTGAGAAGACACATGCTGTCTATTTTCTCCCTCACACACACACACACACACACACACTCTAAGCAGTAACTGTGAGGTACGGGATAAGGACCCAGACGCAGACCAGGATCAGGCAAAAAGGGACGTTTAATTCAGGCAGGAGTCAAAACCAGAAGTCAGAGTAGCGAAGGTACAAAATCCAAATCCAAAGAATAGTCAACAAACAATCCAAAAGTCAAAACCAGTAAATCAGAGAAGGCAAACAAACAGAATCGGCAGGCAAACGCGAAGTGAAAAACAGAAGGGGTGTCTCGGGAAAATGCTACAGACTCTGGCTTACAACAATCAGCACAGGGAATGAAGATCAACGTTCTGACGGGGAATGAACATAAACACGGAACTTAAATACAAGCAGGGCAAGGAAACACAATAGGAATCAGGTGTGACTGGGAGGAGAGAGGGGTAGGAACACAGGTGAAAACAATGGGATTCGTTAATACAATAACGAGGGGAAACGAAAGACACGGACTGTGAATAACACAAACACATAGACAATAAACGAACTGGAAGAGCAGGCAGACACGTGCATAGTACGAAGGGGAGGAACGCATATAGAAATCTGCGTGCAAATGAAGTGAAACGTGAGAAGCGTACAGGGATAGGACAACGAGAGAGAGAGTGATAGCGATAGTTAGAAGCGTGAGATAATTAGTGATTAGTAGTGTTAGTAGCTTAATCTAAATCCCTAATGTTAGTAGTTAAGTTGGTTAGTACTATATACATCTAACTAATATATACAAAGTGTAAAAGAAAGTAAGAAGGAAGTAAAACGAGAATATAAGCTAAGACGGAAAAAAACGAAACATAGAATCTCCCGAAGTGCATGACAAAAGACAAGGAGTGGATCTCGAACAGGAACAATGACAGACGGGGAACAGAATGTGAATGAAACGTGACTGAAGAATGATAAATAAACAAAGTACAAAAACAAACCGAACAGACATAGCAGAACATAACAGTAACATACAGCTACACAGTGGTAGTTATAGTAATTTAGCGAATTGGCACAGTGGACTTTTAGAACAAAACACATCTGGACACTTATGATGCGAAAGTGTTGATGTTATATCTGTGTGGAATTCACAAATGTTCCCTTTGCCTTGAAACAGGGGTACACTACAGTAAACAGCCTGGGTGCTCTACTGCCAAAAAGGACTCGTGAGAAGGCAGAGGCACCCCAGATATAAAACATGAAAATACATCACCTAATGTTTCAGAATATGGGCATGGTATGGTATGGATATGAACTAAAGGAATCATTGAAACTGTGTGTTTTAAACAAGTCATAAAAAGCTGTTGCCACGGGTGTGTAAATGCCCCAAAATACTAAATGCAGTTTAGAAAGGGGAAATGACTCTCACACCGGTTGATGGTGGGGTGGTGGAAAATGCAGGCGCCGCTCCACAAACTCCATATGCGTTCAGTTGAGTTGAGATCTGGTGACTGAGACAGCCATGGTCAATTTTATTTCACAAAAAACAAGCTGCTGTTAACATTAGATAACATTTGCTCGCTACTCAACATATCATCAGCATTTGCGTTAGCTGAATCCGGTTAGCTGTGAAAGCTGTGCAACATCTGGGTCCAAGCGCGTAGCATCCTCCTCTGCTCCGAGCGTAGCTGTGTATCCTTGTGCTAGTTTAGGGGACAACACTCGTCACAACGGCACGCAACATGGAGAGATCCAGAGCACAAACTGCTGGAAGATGGCGGTTGGGATGCTGTCACAAACTAGAGCGCAGCAGTGGATGTAGTTAGCTAGCTGGCTAGCTGGCGCTAACTGGATACAGTACACAACGGAATTATGTTTTCTTTAGATTTTCATCGTTGCTGGAGATGGACGTTGGATTTTCTATAGGGACCTCACACCCGTTTAATAGCCGGAATCTGGAGCGCTCTTTCCGGGGGGACTTTTAAGACGTTATAATTTTGCTGAAAAGAAAATCCCATCCCGCTAGCTAGCTTGCAAGCTAGCTAACGTTATCCGCATAGTCTTGTAGGGAGAAAGTGGATGAAAATGTCGGAAAGTAAGGTAAAAGTTGCAGTTAGAGTTCGGCCGATGAATTGGAGAGAATTGGAACTGCATACAAAATGTGTTGTGGAAATGGAAGAAAACCAAACTGTCCTGCACCCACCGCCTTCAAACACAAAAGGAGAAAACAGCAGGCCCCAGGCCCCAGTAGCGGCCCAGCTATCATCAGGCCTAACCCAGGTCCCAGTAGCAGCTCAGCCATCAGGCCTAACCCAGGCCCCAGTAGCAGCCCAGCTACCATCAGGCCTAACCCAGGCCCCAGTAGCAGCCTAGTTACCACCAGGTTATCCTCGCCAGGAGGACTTCACTGTACTCATCAGAACATCCATGCGCGAGTAAGTATTCATCGCATCAACAAAGCAATCATCAAACATCGGAAATTGAATGTTTTTAAAACTGTAAATAACTCTAGATTAGTCTGGGATCCCCGCAGTAAAACCAAAGGACTTCTAGGCGGCCACATACATATTAGAAGTATTCTTTAAAAATGTAAACAAGTACAACATCTCTTACTAGATTCAAACTTTGATTATTTAGGGATGTCTGAATCATGGCTGAACGGAAATTCTCAGTGCGCAGCAATAAATGTGAATGGATTTAACATGTTTATAAATGATTGCAAGCAGGGAAAGGGTGGTGGTGTTGTGTGTTATGTTAACCCCCTGAGGTCGACGGGAGCGGCGCCGCTCCCAGCAGCAATAAAAGTATATTACTATTTCTAATTTCGCGATATTTTATCATACACACGCGACAAAAACATTGACAGAAACCTTAGAATCGCGACTTTCGATTTGAGCACTGGCAAATCAAATGGGATTTTTTAAATTAGGTTAATTAGACCAAAAGTAAACCTTGTTTTTTACTCTGTTTTTACCTTTTAGTAACGTCCCCTTCTATTGACATGGTAACTAGGTGCGAGTTTCGGGAGGTGTGGGGAGGGCGTGGGGCCATGTGTGAAACGCCAGCGTAAACAACACAAACTGTCCCGACAATTTGAAGCAAGATTTTATACAGACATACAATTTTATTCAAGATGGAAAGATTTTCTGCGCTGCAGTGTTTGAGACCATCGATGGAAAGCGGCGAAGACAATAACTGACGAAGAGTAAGTAACTATATTTGATTTGCCATGTTATCAAATACTCAAGTATTCAATATATGAATTCCGTGTGTGAAATTGCAGCGTAAACAATGTCCCGACATTATATCGGATCTTGTCTGTGTTTACGGTTTGCGAGCTGCCAGCAACAGGCGGTGTATGCTGATATTTATTTGATTTACCATATTTTCAAATACTCGTGAAAATATATGAATTCAGCGTTCAGAATCATTGCGGACTGCTGCGAATAATTAACGGGAGGATATTTAACCAGCTGGCATTCTGTTTGGCGCTTGGACATTATCTAGCTTAGCTTGATAATACCTATTGTGATTAATGTTTCTTGCCTCTCGAGAACTTGTTTGTGTGCTTATTGTGGTTTAGATTCCCAGCGTTTAGTTTATTCCGAGATTTTGGATACGTTTTGTTTGTTCCTGATCGTTGGTTATTTTGTTTTGTCTTGTTTATGTCTTTCCGTGTCTTCGTAGACACGGATTTTGCTTTCGTTTTCCTACAGACGTTTAAAGATGAATATCTTAAACTTTTGATCATGTGCCTGTGCCCAATGCCAGACTTTGGATGTTGTCAAACTGGCTTCTGTTGGTCGCAAGAAATGCTTAGGCTACTCTGCAAGATGTCTTTGTCTGATGGCCTTTGACCATGATCTTTCAGGTGTGGATCATGAATATTCAGTAAATTAGCATATAGCCCTCCCACAGCCTGAAATAAATGTGACCAGTTCTGATAAAAACAGGTTTTTAGCTATTTAGATCTCATATGTGCTAAAACATTTTCACACCCTTACATAACCAAGACCTTGATGAACAAACGCACATTGGCAAAACAATTCGTCACTATAGTTTAGTGTGTGCTTTCACAACTTTTGTGACAGCAGAAAAATTAACTATTTTTAACTTGTGTGTTTGTAGATCTATTTACAAGCTGCATATGATACTGACCAAACTATTGATGGCATACAAATGTAGCTGTGATTGTCCTTCAAATAAAAATATTAAACACTTTGGAGTAAATGTGTGTTAAATTGATGAAATTGAGATAAATATCAGACCATGCCAAAATCAAAAAACATCGAAAAGCTTAGCACGGACCTCAGAGGGTTAAGGAAACCATAAGGTGTAATGAAATCAATTTCATAGACTGTGACCTGGAATGCCTAGGTCTAAACATTGAACTTTCTGCAGAGATGTCTTTCACTCTTATTGTGCTATACCGCCCCCCCTTGTCTGATATCAGTTTTCATGAGACATTTAGAGAATTATTGCAACAATGTGATTTTAATAGGGAGATTATAGTTATGGGGGACTTTAATGTAAATTGGGAAGACATGTCCTCAAAAAGGCATCTAAAACAAGTTACTGACGGCTTTAATCTTTCACAAATGGTTAAAAGGCCAACCAGAATCACACATTCCTCCTGCACCCAGATAAATCTAATTTTTAGCAATATGCCAGACAGAATAATAAAATCATATAACATGATAACAGGCCTGTCAGATCTGTCAGATTTTGATTTTGAATTTGATTTTAATGGCAAGAAAAGTGAATGGGAAAACATTTTCCAGCTTCAGTCAGAGCTCGGAAACCGTGTGGATACCAAAGAATAAAAAGGGAGACTTTAAAAATGCTGTGCAGAATATTAAGTGGGATGACATGCTGAAATCAGATGACTTGGAATATATTAGCCAGTGCTTTACAGAAAAACTACATAATACAATTCATACATTTTCTAAAAAGTTTAGATACAAAAATAGAAGGTCTTCCCTCCCATGGATAAATGAAACTATATTTCAAATGCTGAAAGAACAAGACCGGGCCCTAAAAACATCACTGAAGTCTAAACTAACAACTGATAGGCAGAAATTTGCCTCAATAAGAAATAAAGTAACAAGAGAGCTTAGGAAAGCCAAGGTAAATTATTTTCTCGCAATAATAGAAAATGCCCAGGGAAACTCTAAAATCATATGGCAGCAAATAAAGAAATTAAGTGGACAGAATAATGTTAGAAAACACATTGAACTAAGGATTAATGGCACTCTAACAAATAAGTAATTGGATGTGGCTGAAGCCTTAAATGATTATTTTGTAGATTCTGTAATCTACAAACTATTGCCAACAGTTTTCCTCCACGCCAGCAGCATAGTGTCATGGCAGCAAACTCTGTTTTACCCACCTTCAATCTGGAAAGAGTGTCGGAATCGCAGGTAGCGAAGGTCATTGATTCACAGAAACCCAAATGGTCAAAGGACATGTATGAAATGGACACTGTTGTGATCAAGGATCTTGAATGTTTATTAATAAAACCAATTACCCATATTGTCAATATCTCCTTATCTCAGGGGATATTTTCAAAACAGTGGAAACCTGCAGTTATTGTGCCGATTTTTAAAAGTGCTGATCCTCATTCTGCATCAAATTATAGACCAATTAGCATACTTCCAATTATGTCCAAGGTTATTGAGAAATTAGTGGCAGAGCAATTGATTTCTCATCTCAACTTTTGTCAGCTCCTGCATCCTATGCAAAATGGCTTTAGAGCTCATCACTCCACAGAAACTGCAACTGTCTATTTTGTTGAAAGGGTTAAGTCACTAATAGACAATGGGGGTGTCGTTGGCGCCATGTTTTTAGATCTTCAGAAAGCCTTCGATACAGTCAATCATGGAATCCTAGAGTCTAAATCTGGTCAATTCAATTTCTCATCGTGCACTTCCAGCTGGTTCAACTCATAGCTTTCTCATCGAACTCAGTGTGCTAAAATAGAAAATGTCAAATCCAATTTCAACAATCTTGCTACAGGTGTCCCCCAAGGTTCAATCCAGATCCTATTTAGTCTCTACATAAATGACCTACCATCTGGCTGCCAAGGCTGTGATATTGTTATATATGCAGATGATATATACACGTTTCTATTGTTCAGACGTTGTGTTAAAGTGCGCCAGGGCTAGGGGATTAAAGAAACTCAAGCAGTCACTAGTGTCCCTCTTCAGCTAAGCATGGAAAAAAGTCATATGTGACTTAAATGTCTGCTTGCTTTTCTCTCTTTCTCTCTCACACACACCCACTCACATACACACACACACACACACACACACACACAGTCACACACATACACGCACAGTCACACACACACACACGCACACCACACACAGTATGTAGTATTAAATGTATGACATTACATTATTGTTACCTCATTACTATTTGAAAATGTCAGCTAATGTACGATAATAAATCTCAAATTGACTGTTTACAGATCACAATGGTTTGTTACAGCATACGGTGACCATGTGATTTGGTACAGTGAAATATTTATATGCAAATAACTAATAAATGTTTTGAAATAAGATACTGATTGACAGAAAATATCAATTTCAAAATATCAATAAAAATTATTAAGGAGTTTTTATTAATGTAAATATCTGTAATTTATCAATTGCCACAACGGTGAAGATATATATAAAAAAAAAGTTCAATCCTGTCCTGAATTTGAAGATAGAAAGATTAAAATGTTCATGAATTTACAGTCATTTTGTTCTGTGGTGTGTTGGAATGGATGATTATTATGTTGTTATGACAGAGAGAAGGGCATTGGGCGTGGAGGGTTCTGGAGTGGCAGACATGGAGACTGGGCGTGTATCCTCCCATCACAGTGAGTTCTTTGTTTCTGTCGATCAAACAATTTTTTTACATTTCATATAACCCCTTGTATACAATTCCACAGAATGGAAATACAATAAGTAATACTTATATTTGCAAATACTGTATTTGGTATTTATTCTTCATTGAGCATCCTGTAAATATGAACAAATAGAAATGTAAGTATTACAGATATGTGTTCTTTTATGGGTTGTACTGGAAAAGATACATAATGTCTCTGATAGTTGAGTAAAACAGTTTTTTTCTGTTACCTGAAGAGATTCAATTGTGTTTGTATTGTTGCTTAGGGTTCGGCGTTTTATCATCAGAAAGGTAAAGGGATAAAAGATTTGCTCTTAAGGTAAACGTTTGTCGCCGTTAGGGGACAGAGAGGGAATTTTCCATTTTTCCCCGTCTAGCTTCGGAAAGCTTGTTAAAAAGTTACCGATTTGTATTACACCCAGCAGACGCAAGGTTTTTTGTGTTTTTTCGCCCTCTCAGGAGCAAATCCAAGAGTAGGGAAATATACTATAGCTAACTAGCTTTTGTTGACTTAAATTTAAATGTAATTGTTGTATTTCAAGCGTAGAGCGTATAGCCGTTTCGGTTGGCTGCTACCAGCGCTCTTGCTACAGAAACCGGACCGAAAGTTTTTAATTTGCTTTAAGTGTTGTTTCCATTTAGACATTTCTGCACCTGAGTGTTCGGACCGAGGTGTATAGTATTTTTTATCGACTTGGTCTCTCTGTTTAGGCAGTAATTCGTTCAGTGCAGGGAGAGCAGTAGATATATTTAGGGGTGAAAATGTGGCCACCGGCAGTGCAGTGTGAGTGTTGTAGAATGATTGCGTTTCTGGAAGAAGACTTCCAGGAGAGTTTAATCTGCGACAGATGCCAGCTTGTGAAGCATCTTGAGAGCAAGATCCTTGATCTCGAAGCCCAACTTGCTGGTCTCGACTGCCCTGCAGAATTTGTAGAGTTCAGGAACTAATTAGTATGCCCTTTAGAGAGTTAGCCTGCACGCCGAAGCGGGGGTAGGGGAGACTCTAGAGCAGGTAGGGAGAGAGAGTTGGGTGACGGTAGGGCGCCAGCGTAGAAAAGGGCGCGCACATGCAGGGGCGGCATCTCCAGAGATTGTGGTGTCCAACCGATTCCAGCCCTTGCAGGAAGAGGATCTGGCCCAGCCCTCTGTGAGCGGGAGGACTGATGAGCCCCAGGACACCCTGGCGGCCATGCCACTCAGGAAAAGGGAGTTAATTGTAGTGGGGGATTCAATCATTAGAGGTGTAGACAGTATAGTCTGTTCTCGGGAAAAGGAATCTCGCATGGCATGTTGCCTGCCTGGTGCTCAGGTTGGAGATCTCCTGGAACACGCGGACAAGCTCCTGGTGTGACGGTCTCCTCTCCTCGGTTGTCCTGTAGGGGGCGGCGGTGAGGAGAGGAGACCTGATTGGAATAATGCAGCACAGCTGTGTCAAGCTTATTTAGGTTGTGCTGTTGAGGGCTCTCGCGCTATCTCTCGACACCAGAGACGCCGTGTTGGAGCGGCTGGTTTGTGGTCATTATGTGTTATCCTTCTGTTTGGTTTTGCACTTACAACACTGCATCATTCTACTGTTCACGCATCCACATCCTACACCACTGATATCACTGATTAACATACCTCACTTTAATCATATACTTTACCTTATTAGTTAAATAAAAACATTAATTACTTTACCCTTGGCTTGTCTCCCATTTTTGTCACTACCTTTGAGCCGGTTGGTGACAAATGAGGGCTCGTCCTATTTGATAGAACCCTTGTTGGTAGTTGGTTAGTGTTCTTTGTTTGAGTTGTGGGTTTTGGTTGGTTCTTTGCTAATAACTTTTATATAGGGAGATGAGTTTGGGGTATTGTTTTGTGCCAGCTGTTATCTTTGTGGTTGTTTTGGTTGTGTTTCGGTGGAGAGAGGGATTTGCGCTACTGCTTATTTGGGCACCTATTTGTTCGGTACGACAGTAGTGAGAGATTTGGGAGCTGATGCTTTTTTTCCCCATGTAGGCATAGCGACGGCTTCCCGTGGGAGTTCGTTGGGCTTTTGTTATTTTGCTTTGTTATTTTACCTTGTTATTTTTGTGTGGTAAACATGGTCAGAGCAGTTGTCTCGGGAGCATTTCCGTAACATCGGGGGGTACGCCAGCTTGCTGGTTATTTGTTCGGTGTTAGCGGGCTTGAGTGCATAATTACCCACCATGACATCACACGAAGACTAGGGTTGAGTTACATAAGATTGGGGAAGCTCCTATTATCTCATCTCTATTGTTGTGACTGCTACTGTTTTATGGTGCCTAAATAGGTGGGGAGGGGAGCGTTTTTTTTTTTTTTTAGGGTAGAAAGGCACATTCGTCATGGATCCGCTGGTCGAAGAGTTTATACAGAAGCCATCGGAGGCTTTATTGGAGAAATGTAGTAAGGACCAGCTTTTGAAAATTGCTGATATCTATAAGATTCAAATAAGTAAAGCTGTTGGTCGTCTCAAGGAGACTATTAAAGCGGTTGTGGTAGACCAACTGGTTCAAGAGGGGGTCCTGGAGGAATCTATACCCCGAGCACCCGTCTCAACTCCTGTAACTAGTAATTTGACATATGAACAACAGAAGGAGTTGTTGTTGTTACAGTTGGACCATGATAAAGCCAAATTTACCATGACCATTGACCATGATAAATCTAGAGATAAAGATAAATTGGAGATGGAAAGGATGCGTCAGATTACAGAACTCGCTAAATTAGAAATACAGCGGGAGCATCTTGCATTGATTAAAGAAGGTAAACAGGTACCCCGTTACCATCAGGACATGCGTATCCCAGTTTTGATATTTCTGGCAACTTACGGCTGGTGCCTAAATTCAATGAGGAAGACCCTGACACGTTTTTTTGTGCTATTTGAGCGGGTTGCTGAGTCGAGAAATTGGTCTGATTCAGACCGCACGCTGCTCTTGCAGAGCGTGCTTACAGGTAAAGCCCAGGTGGCCTATTCTGCTCTGAGTCGCGTTGATAGTGGGGATTATACTTTAGTTAAAGAGGCAATCTTGCGTGCTTATGACTTGGTTCCGGAGGCTTACCGCCAGCGTTTTAGAGCTATAAAACGGGGTGACAAGCAGTCCCATCTTCACTTTGTCCGTGATTTGACGTTGCAGTTTGAGAGATGGTGTTCTGCCTCATCTGTTACCACCTATGAGGAGTTGTGTCAGTTGATTATTTTAGAACAGTTCAGCGAGTCTATTCCTGAGCGCCTCGCTGTATATCTTAGTGAACACAATGTGCGAACAGCTTCTGAGGCAGCGGTTCTAGTCGACAAGTTTGTTTTAACACACAAGGGACAGTTCGGAGAGCTACCGGCTTTTGACTGGGGCCGCAGCAGGAAGCGGAGCTCAACTGGATTTCGCCCTGTTAACGTTGAGGCAAGAAATGAGACCCCGTTTTATGAAGTTGATAGAGACCCACGAGGAAGTGGAGTCTGTCACTACTGTCGGAGTGGGGGTCATTGGATGCGTGAGTGTCCTGTCCTTCAGGCTAAAACTAAATCTCAGTCTGGGCCTAAGGTAAAACCCGCTGCGCTAGCAGCTACTGCAGACGTTTGGTCTAATCCCAATTTGTCTTGTGTGCAGGCAGTTGAGAAACCTCTGATTGATTCGGATTATGCACCATTTGTTACGGATGGTTTTGTGTCTATTGTTGGGACTGGGGAGAAGGTTCGGTAAGGATATTGCGTGACACCGGTGCGTCAGAGTCTTTGTCTTGGAATCTGTCTTACCTTTTTCTCCCTTGTCTTATACAGGGGACAATGTCTTAATCAGGGGAATTGGACTTAACACCTTGTCGGTCCCGTTGCATAAACTAGATTTTTTTCAGAGTTGGTACAGGGTGAAGTTGTGATGGGGTGCGGCCTTCGCTGCCTGTAAAGGGTGTGGAGGTTATTTTGGGGAATAATTTGGCGGGTGGACGTGTCTGGGGTGACGTATCCCCACCTTTGGTGGTTTCATCCAGTCCCCTTTTACCAGTGGCCGATTCGGAAAAACGGTGTTTCCCTGAGGTGTTTCCATCCTGTGCAGTGACACGTGCTATGAGCCGTGCTGATGCTTTGCCTACATCGGACCCGGTAACTGGGGACACTAATCAGGCAGGTGATCTGTTGTCCAGATTTCCTAGTGTAGTCACTCGAGATGACCTAGTGAGGGAGCAGAGAGCCGACCCTGTGCTGAAAGACCTATTTAAACAGCTTCTCTCGGAGGAGGAGGTGGAGAGTGATGTTGCTGGTTACTACCTTCAGGATCAGCTGTTGGTAAGGAGGTGGGTTCCACAGGAGATTGTTTCGTCGGTGACCCAATCATTCAGATTGTGGTCCCCCACCCTTTACGTGAGAGGATCGTGAGGGTTTCCCATGATGTGGCTGGTCATTTCGGGGTCCCAAAGACCTATGATCGCATTTTGCGTCATTTTTATTGGCCCGTTTAAAGAAAGATATTTCAGCTTACATTAGGACGTGCCATACATGTCAGTTGACAGGTAAGCCAAATCAGGTTATAAAGCCTGCACCATTGTATCCTATTCCTGCCATTAGCACACCTTTTGAGCACTTGATTGTGGATTGTGTGGGCCCACTGCCTCGGTCGAAGTCGGGCTGTGTCTACTTGCTGACTGTGATGTGTCAGACCACCAGATACCCAGCAGCCTATGCGTTACGTACTGTCACTACCAGGTCTATTGTAAAGGCTCTGACTCAGTTTATGTCCGTGTTTGGCATACCTAAGGTTATCCAGAGTGATCAAGGGTCCAATTTTACATCCCATATGTTTGCACAAGTACTGCAGCAACTTAAGGTTAAACATAATCGAGCCAGTGCTTACCATCCACAAAGTCAGGGGGCGTTGGAGCGTTTCCATCAGACTTTGAAGTCTTTGTTGCGTTCCTACTGCAGTGAGCTGGCTGGTGACTGGGAGGAGGGATTGCCTTGGTTACTTTTAGCCGCAAGAGAAGTCTCTCAGGAGCCTTGGGTTTAGTCCAAATGATTTGGTTTTTGGTCATACAGTGCGGGGCCCTTTGGCAGTGTTGATGGATGACTGGAAGATGTCTGAGCCTCCTCAGAATCTACTTTCTTATGTCAGTGGTTTTAGACAGCGGTTGTATGTGGCCGGTATGTTGGCAAGGGAAAAGTTAACAGCCTCCCAGGGGAAAATGAAGAGGTTGTACGATCGCCGGGCGGAGCAACGTGACTTCAGTCCAGGTGATCAAGTTCTAGCTTTGTTGCCTCTGTCCGGGTCCCCTTTTCAGGCCAAGTTTTCTGGTCCTATAGTGTCGTCAGGAAAGTTTCTGACCGAACCTATATAGTTTCAACTCCCGATAGGAGAAAGGAAACTCAATGTTGTCACATTAACTTGTTGAAGCCATACTATATTCGCCCAGCTATGTCAGCTGTTGAGCCGGGTCAGGATCTTGACTGTAAATCTGTCCTGTTGGTGGGTGGTGTGGAAGTGTCTGGCTCTCCTCCCGGTCCGGTGGGGGTAGCGCAGGATGGTGAGGAAGGTGTAGTTAGACCGGATGATGGTGTGTTATTAGGTAGACTGAAAAACTCAGAGTCTCTTGCCCACCTGGATGTGTTGCTAGCCCACTTGCCTACATCTGAGCACGTGGAATTGGCCAAGTTAATTTGTGATTATACCTCCTTATTTGCTGACACACCCTCCCGTACGTCCTTGATAGAACATGATATTGATGTTGGGAATGCAGAGCCCATTCGTCAGCGCTTTTATCGTACTTCGTTGGAAAAGCGTTGCCATTTAGACAGGGAGATTCAGTACATGCTGGATAATAACATCGCTGAGCCATCCTTGTCTAGTTGGGCTTCTCCATGCTTGTTGGTTAATAAGCCAGATGGCACGTTCAGATTTTGCACCGATTATAGGAAGGTGAACAACGTCACTAAGCCTGATTCCTACCCCCTTCCTCGTATGGAGGATTGTGTGGACCAGGTGGGGTCTGCGGCATTTGTCAGCAAATTTGACCTTTTGAAGGGTTACTGGCAGGTGCCATTGTCAGCTAGGGCGAGAGAGATTTCTGCTTTTATCACCCCATCTGGGTTATATGCTTACTCAGTCATGAGTTTTGGGTTGCGTAATGCCCCAGCCACTTTTCAAAGGTTGATGAATCGTGTGGTGGCTGGTTTGGAGGGTTGCGCTGTCTATTTGGATGATGTGGTCATTTTTAGTGACACCTGGGAGCAACATCTGGCCCGTGTCCGTAGCCTGTTTGACCGTTTGGCTGAGGCACGTTTAACTGTAAACTTGGCTAAGTGTGAGTTTGCTAAAGCTACAGTGACGTACCTTGGAAAAGTGGTTGGGCAGGGGCAAGTGCGGCCTGTGCGTGCTAAAGTTACTGCTATAGACCTTTATCCTGCCCCATCAACTAAAAAGGAGCTTCAGCGCTTTCTTGGGTTGGTGGGGTACTATCGGGGTTTTGCAGAAACTTTTCTACGGTGGTGGCCCCTCTAACGAACCTCCTCAAAGCGACAGTTGTTTTTGACTGGACGACTGGTAGCCAGAGCGCTTTTGAGAATGTCAAGCAGCTGCTGACTTCTGACCCGGTTCTGGCCGCTCCTCGGTTCCAGGAACCTTTTTTCTTTACAGGTGGACGCCAGTAATGTGGGCGCTGGTGCTGTCCTATTGCAGGAGGATGGTGCTGGCGTGGAGCCGCCTGTTTGTTTTTCTCAAAAAATTTAATACCTATCAGTTAAATTATGCAGTGATTGAAAAGGAGGCCCTTGCCTTGATCTGGGCTCTCGTACATTTCGAGGTGTATGTGGGTTCGGGGTAGACCATTAGTGGTTTTACAGACCATAACCCCCTTACGTTTTTACGGTCTATGCAGTGCCCAAACCAGCGCATAATGCGCTGGTGTCTTTCTTGCAGGCGTTCCATCTAGACATCCGTCACATCAAGGGCACGGATAACATTGTGGCGGATGCGTTGTCGCGGGCGCCTGTGTGATCAGGTGGTAGGGGTACCACACATTTTGATTTTGTTTTTGAATTGTTTTGTTTTGTCGTGCCGTGGAGTGGTGTCCTGGGTTATCGGGTCCTTGTTCGGTCCCGATTTTTATGGGGGGGTGTGACGGTCTCCTCTCCTCGGTTGTCCTGTAGGGGGCGGCGGTGAGGAGAGGAGACCTGATTGGAATAATGCAGCACAGCTGTGTCAAGCTTATTTAGGTTGTGCTGTTGAGGGCTCTCGCTCTCTCTCTCGACACCAGAGACGCCGTGTTGGAGCGGCTGGTTTGTGGTCATTATGTGTTATCCTTCTGTTTGGTTTTGCACTTACAACACTGCATCATTCTACTGTTCACGCATCCACATCCTACACCACTGATATCACTGATTAACATACCTCACTTTAATCATATACTTTACCTTATTAGTTAAATAAAAACATTAATTACTTTACCCTTGGCTTGTCTCCCATTTTTGTCACTACCTTTGAGCCGGTTGGTGACACTGGCCAGAGCAGGGGTGGATCCAGTGGTCATGGTCCATGTTGGAACGAATTACATAGGTAAGGGTAGGTTTGAGGTTCTGCAGGACAAATGTATAGAATTAGGAACAAAGTTAAGGGGCAGAACCTCCACGGTGGTCTTCTCTGGAATTCTGCCAGTACCACGTGCTAGCAAAGGCAAGCAGAATTTTATATGGAGATTTAACACGTGGCTACAAACCTGGTGCAGGAAAGAGGGGTACAGGTTTATGGGGCACTGGGACTCCTTTTGGAACAGGGGTGACCTGTACAAGCGGGACAGGTTACACTTGAACCACAGGGGTACAGATGCATTGAGCCAGCATATGCTTAGGGTAGCGGAGGAATATTTAAACTAGGGACTGGGGGGGCAGGGAGGGAAATTAGTAGTAGTAGTATTATGGATAGGGAGGTACAGACTGCCCAGATGGAAGATACCAGGGCGGAGTATAATAAATCTGAGGATATCATTAATAAAGATTTTTTAGATCATAATGTGAATAGAGGTGGTTCGGCACATTCAGGTGTGGAGGGGAAGGACAACGTAAGTGTGAGTAAGGCTCTGAAGTTCATGTGTTTAAATGCGAGAAGCATAAAAAATAAACTTTTGGAACTGGAGGCTGTCATGTTGAATGGGGGTTATGACATTGTTGGGATTACTGAGACATGGCTTGGCACAGCAGATGGGGAGGAATATAATGTAGAGGGGTACAAATTGTTTAGGAAGGATAGAACTAATAAAAGAGGAGGGGGAGTGGCCCTATATGTGAAAGACAATCTTAATGTGCAGGAAATTCCAGGTATAAACTCATTAGTTTCTTATGAGGACATCTGGATTAGATTATTGGGAGATTGTGAGAAGGCCCTTAATATAGGAGTATGCTATAGACCTCCAGCTTCAGACCTAGCCAGTAACATAAATAGTACGCTCTTTGGTAACATAAAACAAATCTGTGCTGAAGGAGAGACGATAATAATGGGCGACTTCAATTACCCCTCTATTAATTGGGAGATAGTGACAGGTCAGGGCAAATGTGAAGAGGAGTTTTTAGATATGGTCAATGACTGCTTTTTGGTACAGTCTGTTACTCAGCCTACGAGAGGGAAATCAATACTGTATCTGGTTTTGTGTAACAATCCTGAAAGAATTTGCAGCACAGACTTAGGAGAACCAATAGGGGCAAGTGACCACAGTGCAGTTATTTTTGATATTTTTTGGCAAGTTAAGACAGCCTCCTCTAACTCTCGAATTTTTCATTTTAGACGAGCTGACTTTAATAAAATGAGAGAGAATTTAAGTAATATAGATTGGGTAAAACTTCTAGATTGCAGAACTGTGAATGAAAAATTGACTATATTTAAAAGGGTTATTGTAGATGTACAGTGTAAATTCATCCCCAAAGTAAGGAAAAATAGGATGAAAAAACAGTCTCCGCAGTGGATGACTAAATCTTTACGGGAGATTTTGAGGCAAAAGAAACGACTGTACAGAGTATATAAAAAGGATAACTCAGAGAGAAACAAGTTCGATTATTGTAATATGCGGACTAAGGCTAAAAAGGAAATAAGATCAGCTAAAAGGCGGTTTGAAATTAAAATTTCCCAAGATGCAAAAAGTAATCCTAATAAGTTTTTTCAATATTGTAGTAGAAAAAGAAAAGCAAACACACTAAACAGTTACTTTGTGGAGAGCTTTACTAGAGAAGAGGTTATAAATATGCCTAAATGTATAGACAAGGTACAGAATGTTTTGGAGGACTTTGAAATAAGGTACGTAGAAGTACTACAAAAACTACAAAAACTTAAGACAAATAAGGCAGCAGGCCCAGATGGCATATATCCCAGAGTACTCAAAGAACATGGGGAAATTATATATAAACCATTGACAGATATTTTCATTCAATCCATAATCACTGGAGAAATACCAGATGACTGGAAGCAGGGTAGTATAATTGGAATGTATTATTAGGGATCATTTGGAATCATTCTTGAAAAATAATAGTATTTTAAGGGAGAGCCAACATGGATTTCTCAAAGGGAGGTCATGCCTAACAAACCTCCTGGACTTTTTCGAAGAGGCTACAAAGTGTGTTGACCTGAACCAGGCTTATGATATTATATATTTTGACTTTCAGAAAGAGGGCGGCACGGTGGTGCAGTGGATAGCGCTGTCGCCTCACAGCAAGAAGGTTTCGGGTTCGAATCCAGGCGGGGGCCTTTCTGTGCGGAGTTTGCATGTTCTCCGTGTCCGCGTGGGTTTCCTCCGGGTACTCCGGTTTCCTCCCACAGTCCAAAGACATGCACGTTAGGCTAATTGGAGAGTCTAAATTCCCCGTAGGTATGAGTGTGTGAGTGAATGGTGTGTGTGCCCTGCGATGGATTGGCGACCTGTCCAGGGTGTATTCCTGCCTCTCGCCCGGAACGCATGCTGGGATAGGCTCCAGCCCCCCCGACCCTGACCAGGAATAAGCGGCTTAGATAATGGATGGATGGATGGATGGACTTTCAGAAAGCATTTGACAAGGTACCACATGAGAGGCTCATTGTTAAAATGAATTCAGTAGGAATTGCAGGAGTAGTTTCACAGTGGGTTCAAAATTGGCTGCAAGGGCGAATACAAAGAGTAACAGTAGGTGGGGCTGAATCTGACCTCGGTGCTGTGGGCAGTGGTGTCCCGCAGGGATCGGTGCTGGGACCTCTGCTCTTCCTTATTTACATAAATGATCTTCTCATCTCATCTCATCTTCAGCCGCTTATTCCTAGTTAGGGTCGCGGGGGGACTGGAGCCTATCCCAGCATGCATTGGGGCGAGAGGCAGGAATACACCCTGGACAGGTCGCCAATCCATCGCAGGGCACTACATACAACATTCACTCACACACTCATACCTACGGGCAATTTAGACTCTCCAATTAGCCTAACGTGCATGTCTTTGGACTGTGGGAAGAAACCGGAGTACCCGGAGGAAACCCACGCGGACACGGGGAGAACATGCAAACTCCACACAGAAAGGCCCCCGGCCTGGATTCGAACCCGAGACCTTCTTGCTGTGAGGCGACAGTGCTATCCACTGCACCACCGTGCCGCCCTATTATAATTTCAGTGTAGTAATTCTTATATCTGTCAATTTTGGTGGCTCACTGACCCTCAGGTTGTGGCAGTCTCTCTCCCTCTCCCTCTCCCTCTCCCTCTCTCACACATACTCCCCCCCCTTTCTCTCTCTTGCTCTCTCACACATATTGTCCCTCTCTCTCTCTCACACACACATTCTCTCTCTCTCTCTCTCTCTCACACACACACACCCCCCCTCTCTCTCTCTCTCACACACACACACATTCTCTCTGTCTCTCTGTCTCTCTGTCTGTCTCTGTCTCTCTCTCACACACACATACTCTCTCTCAAATTCTAATTCTAATTCAAATGGCTTTATTGGCATGACAAGATGACTCATATTGCCAAAGCACACATTTACAGTTACAGACATAACACCTCGACACATTTACATAAGACACAGAAAGGTATACATTTTTAACACACAATATGACATTAATGAACTCATTACAAGCTACGAGCAGTCATTCCTTGTCCCTCAATTTGTGGCAGGTGGCTACATATTATGCTGCCAATTTTGCACATTCCATCTTTTCCCCTAATAGACAAGGGAGCAGTTGGTGGTGTTTGAGATTTATAAATTTGGGGTAATATTCTGATGTAATGTATTTGTCACAGTTGGTTAAAAAGTGCAGCTCTGTCTCCACCTCACCCTGACTGCAGTGAGAGCACAGCCTGTCCTCTCTGGACGGCCAGGTCTGCCTGTAGCGACCCTTCTCTATGGCCAGGCTGTGCTCACTGGGTCATTGTCATGGTTTTCTCAGTCACCGTGGTCAGATAGTCTGCCATGGTGTACTGTCTGTTTAGAGCCAAATAGCATTGAAGTTTATTTGGGTTTTTTGTAATTTCATTCCAATGGGTTATGTATATTTCTTTGTATTTATTAATAATTAGGTTGGGCTAGTAGATGTTAATGTATTGAACCTCAGGACCAGTTGGCTGAGGGGACTCTTCTCAATGTTCATTTCTTGGCTTTTCAGGGCTTTAAAGTGATAAGAGTGGGGATCACTAATTTTTAAGTGTTTCCAAAATTGTATGGCTCTTTTTCCAATGTGAATCGAAGATATTGGCCTAATTCTGCCCTGCATGCATTGTTAGGTGTTTTCCTCTGCACCCGAAGGATGCTTTTACAGAACTCTGCATGCAGGGTTTCAATTGGATTTTTGTCCAATTTTCCAAATTCTTGTTTTGTGAGTGGACCCCACACCTTGCTGCCATACAGTGCAATAGGTTCAATGACTGATTGGAATATTTTGAGCCAGATCCTAATTGGGATGTCAAAATTAATAGATCTGTAATGGCATAGAAAGCCCTTCTTGCTTTCTCCTTCAGTTCCTTAATGGCCAAGTTGAAATTTCCAGTGGAATTGATTTTCAACCCTAGGTATGGGTAGTTGGTTGTTTGCTTAATTTTAATTGTTCCTAGGGTGAATTTCTATTTGTTGCCCTGACATCTGGTCCTTTTTTGAAATATTAGTATTTTAGTCTTTTGGGGGTTAGTGGTCAGGGCCCAGAACGGTTGTAACAGATCAAGATTCTGCTATAGACCCTCTTTTGTTGATGACAGCAGAACCAGGCCATCTGCGTAAAGTAGGAATTTAATTTCAGAGTCATAAAGAGTGAGACCAGGTGCTGCAGATTGTTCTAGTACTTTTACCAATTCGTTAATATGAATATTGAAGAGGGTCGGTGAACTTGAGCAGCCCTGCCTCACACCATGCCCTTGAGTGAAGTACTCTGTTTGTTTGTCTCCAGTTTTAATTGCACATTTATTATCTGTATACATAGTGTGGTGTCCCTGGGGGTTGGGCGACACTCACGGACCTTTGCAGTGGGTTTAGGCAGTTTAAATAACCCAAAGGAGGCAGTATTCAAAACAAAACAATAATTTATTAAACTAATTGACAAAAAACACACAAAACAAAGGACGGGGTATTCGGGGAATCCAACACACATAAAGTCCAAAATCCTACTCATCGTCGTTATCCAAAATCCAATGTCAAAGTCCAGTTCCGTTCCGCAATTCAGGTCCGTAGTCAATATCCAAAGGGGTTCCTCACACAATCCAGGTCAAACACAAACAATCTAAAAACACTTTTCCAACTCTCTCTAAATCCCGGCTAGTCAATAGACTTCACGGTTCCCTCTCTACTTTCCAACACACTGTCCTACTCCTCCCTAGTGTGACACAAACGAGTCCTTTATATAGGCCTCCAAATGGTCTTCAGCTGTTCGTTAGTTCCAAACACTCAACTTCTTTCAGGTGTTGAACTGTGGCCTGCTGGGAAATGTAGTGTTTCTGGCTCCCATGTGTCGAAGGGCCAGGCAGTCATTTCCTTGTGCAGCCCCTTGGGCTGCCACAATAGACTTTATTATGTCATATGTTTTTCCCCCTACACCACTTTCAAAAGGTTTAAAGAATAGACCTTCATGCCAAATAGAATCAAACGCCTTTTGGAAATTTACAAAGCAGGCAAAAATTGGGGTTTTGTTTTGGATAACATGCTTGCCAATTAGGGTGTGAAGGGTGAAAATATGATCTGATTTTCTGTAATTTGATAAGAATCCAATTAGACTTTTACTCAAGACATTGTGCTCAATAATGAAGTTTATAAGTCTTGTGTTTATGATACAACAGAATACCCTCCTCAGATTATTGCTTACACAGATGCCTCGGTAATTGTTAGGGTCAAATTTGTCTCTTCTCTTGAATATGGGCGCTATGATTCCTTTGTTCCAGATGTCAGGGAAATATCTGACACTCAGCACCAAGTTGAACAGTTTTTGTATGGCCAAGCTCAATTTGTGATCAGCATTTTTGAGCATTTCGTTCAGGATGCCATCAGCTCCACATGCCTTTTTGGGCAGCAGGTCCTGAAGTTTCTCAGTTAATTCTTTTTCTGTAATTGGGTAGTCTAATGGATTTTGATATTCTTTAATCTCTAGGTCGTCCTCAGACGAGCCCTCCATCGTCGCTTCCAGTCATCCCGGTTCTCCATACATCTGGCCAACTCGTTGGTGCTTTGCGCTCCTGCGTCTTTCTTGAGTACGTCCACATATGTTAATGTGGGACGTCCTCGTGACCGGTGCCCATGCGTTGGTTCCCACAGCACCAATTTGCTGGCTGGCAGCTCCTGGTGTCTTTGGCAGTGTCCTGCAAGTCTCATTCTCCTGGCTGCTATTTTATCGCTCACCCTTGGTGTTCCATCATACAGATTCCTGTTGGTAACATGTGTACTCTTGCTGATGTTAAGTACTGCACGCAACATTCTGGTGTAGCACCCGTCTAGAGACTTCTGCAGGGTTGGTTTCAGGGTCCAGCATTCACTGCCATATAAGAGAACAGACTCTACCGTTGCGTAAAAGAAGCTGAGTTTGATTTGTCGGGGGAGGTTGGAGTTCCATACACTGGCCATGCCATTCAGTGCCCTCCATGCAAGTGCTTTCCTTACTTTGAGATCTTGCTCAGTTGAGTTGACCCATGAGCCCAGGTACTTGAAGTCCTTGACTTCCTTCAGAGCAGTGCCTTCTGTTGTTATTAAAGGTGGATGTTCGATAAGATGTTATAGGTGATAACCTCGGTTTTCTTGGCATTCAGCCGAAGGCCAACCTTGGCACACTCTGACTCCACTCTGCTCAAGAGCTCCTGTGCTTGTTCCACGTGGTCGGAGAGCAGGCTGATGTCATCTGCGTAGTCCAGGTCTGTCAGGACTACTGTGGGGTGTCGTCTCGACCTCCTTGGTGTTAGAGTGAGGCCAAGATCCTGCTCTCGTCCACTGATGGCCTTCCTGAGTGCATAATCCAGGACTATGACGAAGAGGAAGGGGGCTAGGGTGTCTCCTTGCAGTACCCCAGCCAGGATGTCAAACTCCTCACTGTTGCCATCTGGGGTCACCACCTTGGCCCTTGTTCCTGCGTACATGGTCTCTATTGCCCGGAGTAAGTTGGGAGGGACACCCGTAGGCCTTAAGGATCTTCATCATCGTGCCTCTGTGTATCGAGTCAAATGCCTTTTGAAGTCAATGAAGCACAATACAGCAGTCAGGTTGTTCTTCTTCACCTCCTCGATGATTCTCCTCAGGGCCAGGATCTGGGCCACGGTGGTTCTCTCCCCTCGAAAGCCATTTTGGTTCTCCCTCAGGTGAGGGTCGATGGCATGCCGTATCCGGTTCAGTATCATCCGGTTGTAAACCTTTGCGGCGATACATGTCAGGCTGATGCCTCGGTAGTTGTCTGGCTTCGAGAGGTCTCCAGCTTTAGGCACCGGGATGATGTTGGAGAGAGACCACATGTCAGGCTGCTTGTTGCTTAGCAGGGCGAGGTTACAGAACTGTAGGATGATGTTGTCGAGACCACAGTTCTTTAAGACCTCTGGGGTATGCCGTCCGGCCCAGCACTTTTGCTCTCTCAGCGTAGTTTTTGCCTGGCAAACTCACTGGTCGTGAAGGGACCATCATCGATGTTGAGGTTCTGGAGGAATGATGGTATTTCTTCCTCATCTCCCTCTGCTGTTGTGCCCAGCAGCCTTCGAAGTGGTTGAACCAGGTCACCACCCTTTCCTCAGGGCTGTGTCCCTCAACCTGTCCCTCCTTGGTCCTCTTCCGTCCTGTCATCTCATTGATGACCCTCCAGGCCTCCCCATACTGCCTCTCACCTTGAGCTGCCTGGACTCTCTGCACCCTCTCCATCAGTTCCTCCCCTTTGATCTTGTCGTAGGTACTGAAGAGAAGCTGTTTGGCTTCATTCAGTATCCCACGTCTCTCCACAGTAGGCTCACTCACATAGCCAAGCCGTGCTTCCTCCACCCTGCCACGTGCCACTACAATGTCCGGGTGTCTGGACTGCAGGGAGGTTCTGGTTTTGTCCAGCACAGGCACACACAGCCTGGTCGCCTCCTTGTTCGCGACAACGAATCGCCTGTATTCGCTGCTAGGCTCCAGTCCCTCATCCAGCAGCTGAAAGCGACTCCTAACCTCCTCCGTATACCTGGCTTGCAGGCCAGAGTCGAGTCGAAAATGCCTTCCAGTCATACCGGATCCTGGGGCTTGGCTTGGGGACCCTGAGGCTCAGTCGCACCCTCATGGAGACCACGCGGTGATCAGAGCCCACAGAGCTGAACGTGCTGTATGGTTCAGCGTTCAGAATGGAGTTCCTCCACTTTTGCCTTACTAGTATGTAGTCAATTGACGTAGCATACCTGAGGCTCGGTCTTGGAAGGTCCATCTCTTGCCTGTTCTTTTCGGAACATGGTGTTTGCCGGCAGTAGCTCGTGTTCCATGAGAAGGGCAGTGAGGTATGCGCCGTTGCGGTTGGTAGAGTCGTGGTATGGGAAGCGTGCGTCCTCTGGTCGAGCCTTGCGTTGAAGTCACCCAGGATTGCCAGGAAGTTGTGTGCTGGGACATCTCGGACAGCTGTTGCAAGGTCCTCATAGAACTTCTCCACCTCCTCAGGTGGTGCCACGTTGGTGGGTGAGTACACGACTATGACTGTTGTTACTGGGTTGCCTGAGAACTCTGCAATAAGGATCCTATCGGTGTGATGGTAAACCCGGACGGAGAGCCTTACGCGCTAGAGAGCCCAGCATTAGCCCTACGCCCCCTGTTGCAGCCTGGGCCTCGTTTCGCCACGCAGATGCAGAGATGAACGTGCTTCTCTCCACTCTGCGGTACACGATCCGGTCATCAGTGTGCACTCTTCTGTGTTCCTGGATTCCCAGGATCTCCACTCCCCTTTCCTCGGCACAGTGTGCTAGTTCCACCAATCTAGCTTCTTCTCTCACTGTACATGCGTTGAAGGTTCCCATTACGAATGGTCTCCGACAGCGCAAGAGTGCATTGGACGGGTGCTGTGATCGGACTGGACCCTCCCTTGCGGGTTTGGGGTCCAATCGTCATGTTGTCCTCCGGGAGGAGGACCAGCACCACCATCCGCTGCGATGTTCCTGCGGACTCCGCCGCTGGAAGTATAGGATTTGGGATGACTTTGTTCTTCATGGTTGGCTTTACTATGCTAATTACGGACTGTGGGGCGCAACTCCTCGCAGTCCTGGTTTTAGTTCAGAGTATCCTTCTCCTAGATGGATTGCCTTCCATGGCTATGAGCCCCATCTGCCCATGCTATTTGCCCATAGCTGGGACAGTGGTTTCTCAGTTAATTCTTTTTCTGTAATTGGGTAGTCTAATGGATTTTGATATTCTTTAATGGTGGATGGCATATTATTCATTTATAATAATCAAACCATTTTTCATTGTCTTGTCTTTTGGTTTTGTTTTGATGATTACAGATTGGCTATTTATGCCAAATTGTCAAATATGTCATTTATGTTCTCCCCGGACAGATTTACTCCTTCTTTATTGTGAGGGTATGTTAATAAGAAAACTGTTTAAAAGTGATTGAATTTTAGGTTCACAAATTGCTCTTTGATATTCCTCTGCTGTTTTGGGCCCATCTGTAACGTATCCTGATGTTGTACAGCTTACTGGGCTGTGTATGTGTGTTAGCTGCCATTTTTAGATGCACAGTAATTTGGCTGTGATCTGACAGAGGTGTTGGTGGCTTGACCGTGAATGCTCTGAAAGAGAATGGATCCAAATCTGTGATCAGATAGTCAACAATGCTACAGCCAGGAGATGAACTATAGATGTACTGTCCTCTTAGCCAGCTCTATGAGATGTTTCCCATTTTTATTGACTTGGAGGTCAGGGCTATTTCTGGGAAAGTCAACTACGTTTAGGATATTTCTGACCAAATTTATTAGTGTTGCCATTGTCAGAGGTATAGTCAGGCAGGGAGACAATGAACTGTAAGAATGAGGGATGCCAGTTCACTTCCTGGGCACTTGAGCAAGGCACTGAACCCCTAAAACTGCTCCAGGGGTGCCGTACTATGGCTGACCCTGCGCTCGGACCTCTCTGATGATGTTTGTGCATCTAGGAGAGAGGTATGCGGAAAGATACATTCCAATTCAGTGACGTGCCGTGAGGTTCATGGCTGGTGAGGCACTGACTTCATCACAATCAGATTTACAAACATATGAACCCTACAGAGTAGCTTATTCACCATTTGATTGGCAGCAGTTAACGGGTTATGTTTAACATTTCATATCAGCTTTCTTTACACTTACAAACTGTAGCACACAAAAAAGCACATTTAATTAAAAAAACGTTATTATGGTCTTACCGTTACTTATAAATGAAGTCCATGCGCCGCTCCTTCAAAACAAAAGCATCGATAACTTGTTTGTAGAAGTTTTCCTTGTCTTCCTTCAGTTTTAAAATGATCTCTGTCTCAATGGAGATCACTGCCAGGGAAGAAAGTCGTCCTTGATCAGTCCTGTTCCGACTGTATGTTTTAGTCTTTTCAGTGCTGAGAATGACCGCTCCACCGATGCTGTAGTAGCTGGAATAGTGAGCACTAGCTGGAGCAACTTTGTCGCCTCAGGAACAGTTTGAATGAGATCCTTCTGGGCCAAAAAGCTAAGAAGCTGTCCAGGAGACTTACATTCATCCCTCACCGTTTGTGAGCTATAGAGTCCAACGAGATTCGCCTTTAGTTCCACAAAGTCAAAGAATTTGGCATACTTTGACAGGCTCTGCAGTTTCGTGTCATCAAAATGTTGTGACATTTCACGGAATTTTGCGCAATCCACCAAACCAAGGAAAGCCAGCTCACCAAAATGATCAAACCTAGCCTTCATTTGATAGCTTATGTTATCCAGAATGTTACAGAACAGTCGTTTTCGTTCATATCTAATCGACTGTCTGCCTCCACTCTCTGTCAGGCCAAGTGCGCTGCATTTCTTCTCAAATCGGTCATAGAAACTGTAGTCTGAAGCAAATCCTTTAGCTCCGGCGTTGGTCTTCCGTTAGTTATTTACCTCCTGCTTCGATTGAAAGTCCATTTTTGAAAATTGTTTGAGTTTATATATGTAATCCTCCATTGTGAAAGTAAGGCCAGACACGGCGAAAAAAATAAACTGATGGCGGCACTTTACTTGCTAACTGAAGATCGTAGCTTGCGGTCTTATTCTGCAGCCGAGGAGTCGCAAGAAGAATCACTGGGATCACGACGAGTGCCCCTACCGTGAGGCAGGAGAACTGCGTGCCTCACTTAGTGCCTCTTCGCAGCCGTTTTATGATTGCTCAGCACAAGAAACACGTTACACACATACAGTTGTTGACAAAAAACACTGTACTTTATATACATCAGCTAAACTATGGAAATGTAATTCATATAGCAAAAGTGTTTGAACATTTTAATAGCGACATACACTGCATAGTCATTGCGCAATCCATGGTGAGGCTCATCTAGCTGCTGCCTCACAGCACGTCTCTTCTCAGTATTTGAACAGTAAATGTGAAAATTGGCGATTTTGAATTAAAACATTAAAAAATAATAATCTAAAACTGGTGAAGTTAGATAAAAAATAACTTTTATAGTGCAAATCACTGGATAAATATAGCCATTTAATAAAAATTTCATTTACATTTTTCTTTCCATGATGACAGGTGAGGCACGGCCTCCCCTGCCTCCCCTGACGGCACGTCACTGTTCCAATTACCCTGTGTATTATCTCATTGTGGAGAGTGGAGAGGATCTGCTCTTTGTAATGAGGAGAATCACTGGGGTGGGCATATAAAGCACATACAAATATATCTTTAGATGAGTTAATAATCTCCTTCATTCTTAGCCAAATATGCAAATTATCTGATTTCGTTGCTGAGATGTAATTTCTAAATTATGATTCTTACCAAATGATAATACCCCTTAAATCTCTTCCCCGTGTAACTGTAGTGTGTTTTACAGATGAAATGATGATCTCATGGTAGCCTGAGGGACACGGAGTGACTGCAACTGATTTACACCATGTTTCCTGAAGGATGATTATTGTCAATGTTTTCCATGTTTTCTAAAAGGCATCCCCCCTCTCTCTCTCTGTCTCTCTCTCTCTCTGTCTCTCTCTCTCTCTCTCTCTAAATCTCTCTCTGTCTCTCTCTCTCTCTCTCCGCATCTCCGTCTCTACCTCTTCTGTCTCTTCTGTGACCACAAAATATGTTCTTTTGGTAGCCATGATTTTTTTTAGCCAGTCTTCCTTTTTCAATTGCTAACTTGGTCACTGAGCCTGTACTTGGTCAGGATCTGTCTCTGCTTTGTATCTCTGATAGAGAAGAGATACTCTGCCAGTGTGTATTCTCCGGGAGTAGCAATTCAGTTTATTTTTGTGATTTTGTACTCTTGTTCCAATGATTTTGGTTTGTTTAATAATTTGGTTGACTCTAATTGTTTTGTGAAGCAGTGCTGACCTGAAGCTGGTTTGTGTTAGTATATGTTAATTGTAGTGAGTTTCAGGACCAGCTGACTGAGGGACACTTTAAAATGGGCTGAGCTCTTGGGTTTTTTTGGATTGTAAATAATTGTCTGGGCTTATTTTTAGGTGTTCTATAAAATGTAGTGTTCTTTTTGGATTTGAATAAGAATTGGATATCTGCCTAATTCAGACCTGCATGCATTATTTGGGTTATCCTATGCACTGTATGTAATATGCTTTTACAGAATTCTGCATGCAGAATTTCAGCTGTTTTTCCCATTTAGTGTAGTCTTTCTCACTGAGTGGAGCCCATATTTCACTACCATATAGCACAATAGGCTGGATGACACTATCATAGATTTTTGTCCAAATTCTAACAGGAATATTTATTTTATGGAATCTAACATATATTATAGTTCTTGATGATGTCTAATGACATTAAGCACTTGCAACAATAACATCAAATTAGATCATTGTTTATCAATTATTCACTTTAACAGCAGAAGTTTATATGCGAACTTTCAAAGTATTAAAGATTATATAAGCCAGTTCAACACACCATTCAACGTGATTGCAATCTCAGAAACTTGGCTTAGCTTGGAGAAAGGGGTGGATTTTGAGTTGGAAGGGTATGAATTAAACTTCATGAACAGAGTAAACAAAATGGGAGGGGGAACGGCTCTGTATGTAGATAGAAGGTTAAAGTATAAGGTCATAGAGGGTATGACTACTACTATTGATGATGTGTGTGAATGTATAACCATAGAGATTTACATGGAAAAAAAGAAAAATATTATTGTCAGCTGTGTTTACAGAGCTCCCAGCTCCAGTATTGAGGTATTCAAGAATGTGATGGAAGATATGTTTACAAAGACTGAGCATAAGGTCTTGTTCATTTGCGGTGATTTCAATATAGACTTACTAAATCCTAACAAGCTTTTATCGGCCGATGAGTTTATTGCTGCAATGTATAGCATGAGTTTATTTCCTAGTATTACTAAGCCTAGTAGAATAACATCTCACTCTGCTACCTAATTGATCATATTTTTACTAATAACATGGAAAACAATACAGTGAGCGGATTACTAATGAATGATATCAGTGACCATTTGCCAGTGTTTGTGATCTATAGCTGTGGTTATAGGATGAAGAAGGATGGAAATATTACTAGCTACATGAGAGTGAGAACGAATGAAGCATTAAATTAATTTAGAAGTGAATTGATATCCCATGACTGGAGAAAGGTGTATGAAGTGGACGTGGACTCAGCATATGATTCTTTTTAAACTCATTCCTATTAGTTTATAAAAAAAACTGTCCAGTGCAACAAAGTAGGAAGAAATCAAAGTGTCTGGATAAGCCTTGGATCACAAAGGGATTGTCAAATGCCTGTAAAAAAAAGAATACCCTATATAGAGAATTTATGAAAGATAGAACTAGAGAAAAGAAACTAAATATAAAATATATAAAAATAAATTAACTGATATTATTAGGAAATACAAGAAAGAGTATTATAATTTTTTATATAGAAAAGAACAAAAATAACATCAAGGGTACATGGAATATATTAAATAAAATCATTAGAAATAGAACAACTAACGCTAGCTACACAGACCATTTTACTGACAATGAAAAGACAATTACTAACATGAATGATGTGGTTGAGGGGTTTAACAATTTCTTTGTGACGGTGGGACCAGGACTAGCAAGTGAAATAAACCCTCCACAAGGGGGAGGGGTCACACAATATTTTGGTGAAAGAAATCCAGCTACAATTTTTTGAGAAATAATGACAGAAACGAAATAATTAATATTGTACACATGTTCAAGAATAAGACATCAACAGATTGGAATGATATTGACATGATGGTAATTAAGAAAGTCATTCTTGCTATTGCAGACCCTTTAACACACATTTGTAACCTATCTTTCAAATTGGGCTCGTTTCCTAGCAAAATGAAAACTGCTAAGGTGATCCCATTTTACAAAGCAGGAGACAAACATCTTTTCACCAATTACAGGCCAGTTTCCTTGCTTTCTCAGTTCTCCAAAATTCTGGAAAAGCTATTTGTTGCACGTTTGGATAGTTTCCTGGAAAAGCATCAGTTACTGATGGACAGTCAGTATGGATTTAGAACAAACCGATCAACTTCAATGGCCTTAATGGATTTAGTAGAAGAATTAACAAGTGCACTTGACAATAAGAAATATGCAGTAGGGGTGTTTATAGATTTAAAGAAAGCGTTTGATACAATTGATCATGATATATTAATGCAAAAGATGGAAAGGTATGGTATTAGAGGGGTGGGGTACGATTGGTTAAAAAGCTACATTGATAACAGACAACAATTTGTACAAATGGGTGAATATAGATCGATTAGTCTAGACATTACCTGTGGTGTGCCGCAAGGTTCGATATTGGGACCAAAATTATTTATCTTATATATTAATGATATATGTAATGTTTCCAGTATTGTGAAATTGGTTGTTTTTGCCGATGACACTAATATATTTAGTTCTGGGGAGAATCTACAGCAGCTGTTGGAGGTTGTCTCAGCAGAATTGGGTAAGCTGAAACTGTGCTTTGACGCAAACAAATTATCACTAAACTTAAATAAAACCAAATTCATAGTGTTTGGCAAGCGGAAAATAAACTTGAACATACATGTTGAGATAATGATTGACAATGTTAGATTAGAAAGAGTTAATGAGAATCTTTTTTTTTTTTTTTTCATAGACCACAGTTTCAGCTGGAAACCCCATATTAACTATGTTCGAACTAAGTTAGCAAAAAGTATTGGAGTCCTAGGTAAAACAAGGCACATACTGAACCTTAAATCACTATACACTCTGTACTGTACTCTTTTACTACCTTATCTGACTTACTGTGTGGAGGTGTGGGGAAACACTTACAAAAGCACTCTACAGACATTATGTATAATGCAAAAAAGAGCAATACGAGTAGTTAATAATGTAGGTTATTATGATCACACAAATGCACTGTTTTTAAAGTTACAGACAATGAAGTTCATGGACATAGTAGAATTCAAAACGGCACAATTAATGTATAAAGCAAGTAATAATTTACTTCCTGGCAACATACAAAAAATGTTCAGGGATAGAGAAGGAGGGTATGACCTGAGGGGCAACTATAACTTAAAACAACCTTGTGTACATACCACTTTGAAAAGCATGTGTATTTCTGTCTGTGGGGTGAAGCTGTGGAATAGTTTGCCTGAGGTAATTAAACAAAGTATAAATGTCGGACACTTAAAAAAAAGTTAAAGCACTTTATTTGTCAGAAATACAGACTTGATTGAATGTAAGAACTAAAATGTTTTATTTTGATTAACGGATCGTTAAATGGGCTATATAGAAAAAGACTTCCGTTATTTTTCTTTTTTGGATGTTAAATTCTCTTTTGAGTGTTTGTTTGCGTTTTTGTTTGTAAGTACCTTTTATGTTCTTAGCATTAAGGGTTTCCCTTTTTTTTGTAGTTAAAACTACAACGCATATCGGTTAGGCAATCATAAGCTATTTAGCTTCAGCCTTAACCTTTTCGGTCAATAGTACACATATGATAAATTATGTCTATATTTGTGTATTGTGAAACAGGATCGAAATAAACAATTAAATGAACAAAGTTGAAATAAAGTGAAAAGTAGTGCAGTGCAGTGTTCATGGTTGTATCAGTAATTCATGTCAAACACAGTCAGTAATATACCCAAAAATGGTCCGGGGCTATAGCCCAATTGCCATGCCCCTGCATCTGAGCAGCCACCCAAGGGCCCGTCCCACCTCTGTGATTTTCACTGGGTTGAGTCACTTCACCTGAAGTATTTTTTCTCCCGCAGGTGTACACTGACAACGTCTTTGAGCTGAAACGCAGCTGAACTTTTAATACAGTATGGAAGATATTGTCTATGATCTTATTCTTGGTGCGCTGGACAGTCTCTCTGCCGATCAGTTGGACAGATTTAAGCACAAACTGAGTGCACGACAGGAAATCGGCTATGGTCTGATTGAAAAGGAGTCGAACATGGCAGTTACGAAAAGGATAATTAGCAATTTCACGAAAAAGAAGGCCATTGCGCACACTGCCACGGTGTTAAGAGAAATTGGCCTACGCGATCAAGCGGAAGATTTGGAAGAAGCATATGCTCGTAAGTAATTAAACATAGGTATCGAAAATACAACAATTATTTTATCTTCATGATTTTTCTCATTTACCAGAAAGAAATATGTAGCCTGACTTTCAGCACTTTCTGTCTATGCACGTGAACAACTTTGTTTGATTGTTTGTAAATATATCTAAACCACCTTTAATACACTGATAGCCTATATATTTCAGTATAATATATATATCTGTCTGTGCAGTAAATGTTTTCAGTTTTAGAAAAATCCAGTGCAAACGATGGCCCGCTCTGTTTTAGGTCAGGGAGCATCGAGCGTGGCAGCGAGCGACTGCTGTTGTTACTGCTGTTGGCTGAACTTTTCTTGAGGCATAAACGGAGGTGTATGTATGACGGTATGACACGACCGCACTGCATTGTGGTACACGGGAGAAATTGTAGGGTAAATTCGCTGTTCACTACAAATCACGGTGAATTGTGGGTATTTTCTCGTTCACTATATAGTGAACAAAATTAACAGTTTAGAATTCGTCGCACACTACAAAATGGCGTACACACTATATAGTGTACTATATAGTGAATAGGGAGCGGTTTCGAACACAGCCCTGCTGTTCAACGCTAAGGTTGTGGGTTCATTCCCCACTGGGGCCACATATACTGAAAATGTATGCATTCACTACTGTAAGTCGCTTTGGATAAAAGCGTCTGCTAAATGGCATATATTATATTATAGCCCTGGTCTAGTCATTGCACCTCCTTATTCCTGCTCTCTGTCTGCTCGCCGTGGCAACCAGGGAAATGAGCAACATTGTTACAGTTTCAAACCCTCAGATCCAACTGCCACTGCTGTTTAAAAGCAAACTGCCAAAACTACTGAGCCTCCAGCACTCAGCACCATATATTCCTCACACTTTCATTTCATATTGTTATTAACCCTGGATGAGCCCAGTTTGCACTTACATGCATTTTATTGGTGAAAATATCTTCCCATTTCTCCAGGAAATATGATAGAAAGTTCATATTTTGGAGCTCATCTTTCTTGTGATCTCTCTCCATATTCTAGAGCCCAGGACCAGAGAGGACTTCTTACAATGTGAGTCTGTAATTAAAACTAAATTAAAATCATTTTAAACATTTTTAAAAAAGTGTTACATTTTAAAACGGAAATAAGAGCTAAATGTGTGAATCAAAGAAAATATTTAATTGAAACGTGTGTAAAACGTGTAAGAGATGTAATGTGATGTTTATGATCACTGAGCTCTCTTCTCTCCTTCTTCTCCTCCATCAGATTCCTGTCAGCTCACACTGGACCCCAACACAGTGCATACAGTCCTCCGTCTGTCTGAGGGGAACAGAGAGGTGACATGGGTGGGACAGGTCCAGTCATATCCTGATCACCCAGAGAGATTCAACCGCTGGGCCCAAGTGCTGTGCAGAGAGGGTCTGTCTGGGCGCTCTTACTGGGAGGCTGAGTGGAGGGGGCGGGGGGGAGTTGGTATAGCAGTCTCATATAAAGAGATCAGCAGGAAAGGAGGGGGTGATGACTGTGCTCTGGGAGGTAATGACAAGTCCTGGAGTTTGTTCTGCTCTTTTCACGGCAGCTATTTCTGGCACAATAAAAAGCGCACTGTACTCCCTGCCCCCCCCTCCTCCAGAATAGGAATGTATCTGGATCATGGGGCAGGAAGTCTGTCCTTCTACAGCGTCTCTGACACAATGACCCCCCTACACAGAGTCCAGAGCACATTCACTCAGCCCCTCTATCCTGGGTTTGGGGTTGATTCTGACTCTTCTGTAAAACTGTGTGATCTGGGATGAAGGAGAGAGAAATCAAAGAGGGGAAAACCCTCCAATGAGACAAAATGTTTTAAAGAAAATAAACAATATGCTTAAAATGACTACACAAATGAATTAATAAAACATTTTACAAATATGATATAAATATAAAGTGCATTTCCTTTTTTAAATTTGTTCCAATGGTTTTTTTTGTTGGGGTGGGGGGTCACACCCAGCCCTGCTTGGAAATGTGTGTTTGTGGTGAGGAGTGATTTTCTATTTTAAGGAACTTCCTGTAGGGTCAGGTGAAACTGGTGATATGGATTACACACTTTGGGGTTGTGGGTCCACAGATCCACTGTTGGTTTTTAGGGGGTATGTCTCTGCGCTCCTTAGGGTCCAGTTTGAATATTATAAAATGATGTATGATGTGGGAACATTTAAAAGAATGTGGTGCATTGGGATGTGTTTGGATTGAGGGATTTGTTTGTGCTGGATTAGTTTTTTCGTTTCTTTTGAATGCTGATTTGGTTCTGTGGGGTGTGTATGTAATGGTGGAAAGATTCTCGTATGTGTAATAAAGGAACATCAAAAGTAAAACCAAACTCTCTCTCTCTATAACTCCCTCTTTCTCTCTCTCTGTCTCTATCCCTGTCTCAATTCAAATCAATTCAATTCAGTTCAAAATGCTTTATTGGCACAAAGACATCAACATGCAACAACAACAGAAATTAAATGGTAACGTGCGTGTTTGCGTGTGTGTGTGTGTGTGTGTGTTTGCACCTGTGAGTGTGTGTGTGTGTGTGTGTTTGCACCTGTGTGTGTTTGCGCCTGTGTGTGTTTGCGCCTGTGTGTGTTTGCGTGCGTGTGTCTGTGTGTGCGTGCGTGTGATTGTGTGTGTGCGTGCGTGTGTTCTTGTTTATGTGTGTGTGTGTACGTGAAAAAAAACAAAACACCTTATCAATTTAAAAAGTAATCCACTCTCCAACCCCCCCCCCCAAATGGTTTTGTCTCAATCAATCAATCAACGTCGCATCTTCCGACATTCCGAATACAACTTGTCATGAAAGTTATGATATGATATCACTCAGGTAGGCACTGTTTTAATTATGAAACCACGATTAAACAACACTTACTTACTTTTTATGTTATATATCCGTTAAAAAAACAATGAAGTAGGTCAGTAGGACTTGCCACCTTCATGCTGTAATTTCATCATTACTAGCCTCGGTACTCGTGAACAAGTAAACTTGTCTAATTATCATTAAAACGATGTTATCTCCATCATGCAGGACAACTTACAAATATGCAATTAATTTCTGAAGCAGGTAGTTACGTTTTGCATAGTTTTGCTAGTTTAGTGTAGTCACCCCCTTTTATTTATAGCCAGTTTTCTAAAAACGTGATGTTTAAAAGTGTATTATTGTTTGGGCATGTAGCAGTGTGTTTCCCTGTTAAAATAAAAGTTTCAATCAATCCATTTTCATTGGGAAATAAGAAGCAGCAGAAACACTGCTATAAGAGGCAAATACACCTGTCTCCAATGAAAGGCAAAATACTTCACACCTCCCTGACCCTGGATCAGTTTTTCAGCCATATGCATAGATGTAACAAATATATGAGTCTGTTTATGTTGTGTGTGTGTGTGTGTGTGTGTGTGTGTGTGTGTGTGCGTGTGTGCGTGCATTTTTTTGAGTATAATATAATACTGTGGTTTATTTTCCTCTCAGTGTGATGCTCAAAAACATGTTATTAAAATCAAACTGTAGTTCAGTAGTTGTACCATATGTCTCATTTATAAAATATATGCAGTGTAACAAAATGATACAGAACATGAAAACAGAAGGAAGTTTTGAAACCCCAAATTCAGGGGGCTTATGTATCAAGCATGTCAGAGTAGGACTGCTGATCAAGAATCTTATCATTACTTATAATGAAAGGTAAATCAGGTCCCAGGTTCTTTCTCAAAGAAACCACTGATCTAATGTGACTGAATTGGTCTAAACCAGGGGTTTTCAACCGGTGGTCCGCGGCCCCCTGGTGGTCCGTGAAGGTATTGCAGGGGTCCCTGACAATGCATTCAATAATGTAGTTTGTTGAATGTAATAATGTAGGGTTGTCAGGCAGAATTTCCAGAGCTTACAGCAAAAGCAGCAAAGTGCAGTTGAAAACCCCTGGTCTAAACAACTGAACACTGACTGACTGCATTACTTACACTGACTGACTTGCATTACTACATCAAATCTGTGGTTTCTTCATGGAATAATGTGTTTCAGTAGAATTTAAACAGGTCCCATGTTATGAACATAGTGTGTGATTATGGATGGCGGTGGTGTGGCAACATCAGGGTGGGAATAGTGCATGTCGGGGGGGTGAGTGCCCTTTTTTTTTGCTTGAGCCCCGCCCCCCAAAATGTCTGTGCACGGCCCTGCTCGCGGACATGCATTTTGCAGCGCATTTTTATGGAAATATGATTATTGGGTGTAGAATAGTCTTTTACGACCTGGATCTTATTTCATATTTTAATTATCAATGAAATGTATCTTTATCTACTTATACTAAATGCACCTTCTGTAAGTGGCTTTGGATTAAAGTGTCTGTAATGTAATGCAGGCACATGTTTGATTATTTGAGGTGTATCTTACTCTCTGTGTGAGGTAGGCACATGTTTGATTATTTGAGGTGTATCTTACTCTCTGTGCACATGAGGTAGGCACATGTTTGGTTATGATGTTTGGTGTATCTTACTCTCTGTGTGAGGTAGGCACATGTTTGTTTGAGGTGATCTTACTCTCTGTTGTAGGCACATGTTTGGTGGTATGAGGTGTATCTTACTCTCTGTGTGAGGTAGGCACATGTTTGGTGGTATGAGGTGTATCTTACTCTCTGTGTGAGGTAGGCACAGTGTAGAGGTAGACACATGTTTGGTGGTATGAGGTGTATCTTACTCTCTGTGTGAGGTAGGCACATGTTTGGTGGTATGAGGTGTATCTTACTCTCTGTGTGAGGTAGGCACATGTTTGATTATTTGAGGTGTATCTTACTCTCTGTGTGAGGTAGACACATGTTTGGTGGTATGAGGTGTATCTTACTCTCTGTGTGAGGTAGGCACATGTTTGGTGATATGAGGTGTATCTTACTCTCTGTGTGAGGTAGGCACATGTTTGGTGGTATGAGGTGTATCTTACTCTCTGTGTGAGGTAGGCACATGTTTGGTGGTATGAGGTGTATCTTACTCTCTGTGTGAGGTAGGCACATGTTTGGTGGTATGAGGTGCATCTTACTCTCTGTGTGAGGTAGGCACATGTTTGGTGGTATGAGGTGTATCTTACTCTCTGTGTGAGGTAGGCACATGTTTGGTGGTATGAGGTGTATCTTACTCTCTGTGTGAGGTAGACACATGTTTGGTGGTATGAGGTGTGTCACCATAAGAAAATATATTAATTCAAAGTAGGCCAAACTATGATTGTGTTTTTGGCCTTCACCACAAATGTCTCCCCATATAAAGGCATTCTGGGGCCTCGCTGTGACAGCCGAGGTGGACAATATGAATGCAGGCACTACTGCACACACAAAGATCACTCCCTTTTAACAAGGATATGGTTGGGATTCTCTTTATTAGTTTCACAAGTTTTACACTTAGCATTTACCATCGACATACATCCCTTTGGTTTTCCCAACACAGATGTCGCTCTGATCCACAAAATGACTTGCTGCCTTTTGACAGTGCCTACTGTGTTCCTGTTTTTAATGAGACACAGCTGCTGTCCCTGCATCACAGTTCATTGATAGGCCATGGGAAATGATCACTGCTATGAGATCTTGAGCGCTTTTATATGAATAGAGATTAAAGCATGCTTATAATGTTTGCGTAATCAACCTTTCGTAATTGTCAATGATTTCTCATCAGCGGAATATGCTGACTCTCATAAAGTACATAAGTATTAAAGTATTAAAATTAGAGTATAAAATTATTTTTTGAAATGATTCTTTTTCTGTGACATAGTCTTAGCAGTTGTTTGTGGAAAACTGTAATTTAACACAGGCCTAAATTGCAATTTCATGAGGTGATTTAATAGGATGTAACATCATAGATAAACATATAAAGCATTGGGATCTTTGTTGCTAATATTTTTATATTGTCATCAAAAAGAGACCTCGAAACGTCCCAACATTCACAAGTGAACAAAAACTGTACATTTCTCTCAAATGATCATATTTATTGCTGTGGTTTTTACAAAATAGTCCAATCAATTCAAGGTTTCTGTTCCATAAAATTTGCTATGACACATACAATTTAGAAGACACATACATTCTAAGATTGTGTTTTACACAGGAGCAGTGCTACTGCTTTTGAATGATTTTGTGATGAAGCTGTTAACTTATGTTACAATAAGTAACTATGACATGAAAACCAAGACAAAAAATAATTTGGAGATATGGGGGAAAACATCTTACAATTAAAAACAGATCTAATATTACCGATCAAGATTATATGTACCATGTGTAAATACTTTATTAAAAATCCATTTAACCACAAATATTACCTTTATGTAATTTTGTTTGTGTATAATATGCATATTTATTATTCCTGACATAAATAATCATAATAATAATAATGGAATAAATAACAAATGGAACAAACAGTATTACAAATTAAAAACTAAAACAGACAAGCCACAGGGTCTTGCTGGTCTCCACCACGACCCTCCAGGATGACGTTAATCACCTCCAGGTCGCTGCACTGGAGCTCCGCGGCCGAGAGGTCGTAGAGGGGGCTGTCGCGGTCGATGACGTGGCAGATGATGAAGGTCCCCAGGCAGCAGAGCGCCAGCAGGAAGATGCTGTTGGAACTGCACCGGCCGTGGCGCTCTCCGTCCGCACGTCGATCTGGTGGATGGGGATGACCTCTCCAGCCCTCGGGCGTGGTGGTCTTGCGCACCACCTGCAGCACGCACGGCGGCGCCGATGATCATGCTCTTGCGCAGGTCGCCCACGCGGGTCATGAAGCACAGCCGGGTTGTCGCGCGATCTGGTGGATGGGGATGACGGCGTGGTCCGGCTGAAGATGAGCGTCTCGGCGCGCCGGTGCGACTGCGCCGTCTTCATGAAGATGCAGCCCAGCATGATGGCGTTGATGATCAGCCCCGCGATGTTCTGCAGGATCAGCACCATGATGGCGGTCGGGCACTGCTCCGTGATCATGCGCCCGCCGAAGCCGATGGTCACCTGGACCTCGATGGAGAACAGGAAGGCGGAGGTGAAGGACCTGCAGGGGGAATGGAGATGAGATGGATATTTTTTTCAATATTGTAGTAGAAAAAGGAAAGTTAAGGATGAGGTTAAGTGCATTAAGAATAAGGAAGGAACTTTGGTTTATAATAATAAGGACATTGCAAACACACTAAACAGTTACTTTGTGGAGAGCTTTACTAGAGAAGAGGTTATAAATATGCCTAAATGTATAGACAAGGTACAGAATGTTTTGGAGGACTTTGAAATAAGGGACGTAGAAGTACTACAAAAACTACAAAAACTTAAGACAAATAAGGCAGCAGGCCCGGATGGCATATATCCCAGAGTACTCAAAGAACTTGGGGAAATTTTATATAAACCATTGACAGATATTTTCATTCAATCCATAATCACTGGAGAAATACCAGATGACTGGAAGCAGGGTAGTATAATTCCAATATATAAGAAGGGGGACCGTACTGACCCAGGGAACTATAGGCCTGTCAGTTTAACTTGCATCGCATGTAAAATGCTGGAATGTATTATTAGGGATAAGTTGGAATCATTCTTGAAAAATAATAGTATTTTAAGGGAGAGCCAACATGGATTTCTCAAAGGGAGGTCATGCCTAACAAACCTCCTGGACTTTTTTGAAGAGGCTACAAAGTGTGTTGACCTGAACCAGGCTTATATTATATATTTGGACTTTCAGAAAGCATTTGACAAGGTACCACATGAGAGGCTCATTGCTAAAATGAAATCAGTAGGAATTGCAGGAGTAGTTTCACAGTGGGTTAAAAATTGGCTGCAAGGGCGAATACAAAGAGTAACAGTAGGTGGGGCCAAATCTGACCTCGGTGCTGTGGGCAGTGGTGTCCCGCAGGGATCGGTGCTGGGACCTCTGCTCTTCCTTATTTACATAAATGATCTTGATATGGACATTAGTACCAAAATAGTTAAATTTGCAGATGATACTAAACTTGGGGGTTTGGCAAACAGTTTGGAATCGACTAAAGTAATCCAAGATGATTTAAACAAAATCCAAAAATGGGCAGATACATGGCAGATGACGTTCAATATTGCTAAATGTAAAGTTATGCATGTGGGAAATAAAAACATTAGACAGGAGTATTTTATGGGAGGAGAAAAGTTAGTAGGTGTTCAATTTGAAAAGGACTTATGAATTGTAGTTGATCAAAGCCTATCTGCATCAAAGCAGTGTGCTACAGCAGTGAAAAAAGCCAACAGGATGCTGGGATACATAGCAAAAAGTATTGAGTATAAATCAAAGGAGGTTATACTAATGTTATATAGAATACTGTGTGCAGTTCTGGGCACCGCACTACAAGAAAGATATAGAAGCTCTTGAAAAAGTCCAAAGAAGGGCAACTAAACTGATACCTGGTATGAAAGGTAAAAGTTATGATGATAGACTTAAGGCACTCAATCTATTTAAACTTAGCAAACAGAGACTTAGGGGGGATTTGATTGAGGTTTTTAAATTCCTAAAAGGGATTAACAAAGTAAAATACCAAAGATTTTTTAAGATAAGTGGGGTCAGCAGAACAAGAGGCCACAGGTGGAAATTAGTTAAAGGCAAATTCCGCACAGATATTAGGACGTTTTTCTTTACACAGAGAGTTGTCAATGCCTGGCTTGCCAGGTCAGGTAGTAGAGGCAGAAATGCTTGGGCTATTCAAGTCAAGGCTAGATGTAGTACTAGATACTCTTTAGATTAGGACATGATGAGCCTAGATGGGCCGAACGGCCCGTTCTCATCATTATGTATTCTTATGTTCTTATGTTCTTATGTAGTAATAACCGGCACACAAACACACACTGATACAGAATGGAGATGGGCTCTGATTGGTCAGTAATAACCTGCACACAAACACACACTGATACAGAATGGAGAGCTCTGATTGGCCAGTAATAACCTGCACACAAACACAGGCTGATACAGTGTACAGAATGAGGCATCTGTGATAGGTGTGCAAAAGATCATGTGACCATGGCTAATTGACAGTACCTGGATGCCATTAACACATAAATTAATATTCCTTAATGTAACCAATATACATATATAGATATAATATAATAATATACGCCATTTAGCAGACGCTTTTATCCAAAGCCACTTACAGTAGTGAATGCATACATTTTTCAGTACATGTGGTCCCAGTGAGAATCAAACCCACAACCCAAGCGTTGTCAGCACCATGCTCTACCTACTGAGTCACACAGAACCGCATATATATATATATATATATATATATGTACATATGAGTGTATATATATATATAATATATATAGTATGCTTGTGTGTATATATATATATGCACAAATATATGTATACACTGTTTGAAAAGTTGAGACTTCACACACTTGTTTGAAGCACATTATTAAAAGACTATTTGAATGCCCTCAGTAAAACAAAGTTTATTCAGACGTGAACACATGAACTCTTTATTTGTTGAATCTTTAAACTGAAGAGCCGATTATATGTCAGAGGTCTCTAAATTGCCTGAATAAAACATCCCTGTACAACCAAAACAAGGTTCGACTCAAAGATGTAAAGCTAGCCCAAACTCTTAAACCACCTCAAACAAGTATAGACCGCACATCAAACTTAGGTTGTGTACAGAACCTGAAAGTACACACGTTTTTATAACGCTTAGAATTGTTACCTTTACAGAAATATACTTACTTGACATTCGTGACGCACTGCTCGATGTCAGGCTCGCGGTTGGGATCCAAGTCTCCGTGCGCGAAGGCGACCAGCCACCACCCCATGGCGAAGAGCAGCCAGCTGCACAGGAACGTCATGGTGAATATGACCAGCGTGAATCGCCATTTCAGATCCACGAGCGTGGTGAAGACGTCTTGGAGGAACCGTCCCTGCTCGCGGATGTTCTTGTGCGCCAGGTTACACGAGCCGCTCTTGGCGATGAAACGCGCCTTGTTCACCCGGTCCCTGAAAACAGGCTTGCGCGGCATCCGAGACGCGAGTCCCGGCAGCGCAAACTCTTCGGGGATGATGCTCTTCCTCGCCAACATCTTTGCTGCATAGTACTTTTTACCGCTACAACCGTCGATAGCTATACGGCGAGATATATCAATAACTCGCGTCGCGTCGTGGTCGTTGTAGTCACCTCATATCAACTAGCCGACATACACATATTTTAATATTCGCGTGAAATGAATCCAGTGCACAGCTTACAACATTAATCCAGTTAACAACTTAAATTGTAAATTAAATCTTTAAAATGTTTTCTGTTTTACATTTCATTGTGAGTTGGATAACTAGGCTATTAGTTACCGAATTACTGACATCGAAAACGAATTCCTACTGAAAAACTCATCTCTAACGCCCGTTCCCAAAATGTAACTCGGCGGGCGCTTTGAGAGAAGTTGAAGACGCAGCTGAAGAGTTAGAGCTCGTGCTGTCCCCTCCGCTCTCCTGTTCTATTGACGTACAAACCACGGGGCGGGATACCGTACACTTCCACTATTTCAGTTCGGCACAGGGAATGCCTCCCGTAAATTAGCATCTGTTTTCTTTTACTTTGCCGTAAATTATCTCTTTATAGCAACTTAAAATAATTATGATTTTTACAGGTTATCAGAGAATAGGATTTGTTATTTAAGACCTACTGTATTTCTGTAAGCGAATGGACGGTTTTGTGTTATATACAGATACTTATATTGTACTTAATTGTTTTTTTTTTTTAAACGAGTATAAAAGTAATACATCCTCACTAATAATAGTAGTAGTAGTAACAGTAGCAAGGTTTATGTTTATATAGCAGCATTTATATTTGCTCAGCAGGTGGCGGTAGTGAGCAAATTATCGAGCTAACAGTATATAATCTTTAGTCTGCCACAAAAAAACCTTGCACCTTCTGAAAAAAATGCAAGGGCCGTGTGCTTCAAGTGGATGATGAATATCAGCTATCCGCCATTGCTATTTCGGAAGACCACAGTCTGTTGGATTAGGCAGTTGTAGTGTGGTTATGAGAGCAGTTGCAGAGTGTTATGTTTTTGAGTATCTGTTCTGTTGGTTTTTGTACTTTGTTTATTATTCTTCATTCAGTATTCATTATTCTTTATTCAGCTTTGCATTTTCATCGTTCTGTCACGTTCTGGTCCCTGTCTGTCTTTGTTCCGTTTATTTCGAGATCCACTCCTTGTCTTGTCATGCACTTCGGGAGTTTATACATTTCGGCTTTTTTCTGTCTTCGCTTATTATCTCGTTTTCTTCCTTCTTACTTGCTAGATTGCACTTTGTATATATTAGTTAGATGTATATATTACTAACCAACTAATCTACTAACGTTAGGGATTTAGATTAAGTTACTAACACTACTAATCACTAATTATCTCACGCTTCTAACTTTCGCTCATTCTCTCTCATTATCGTATCCCTGATTAGCTTTTCACTTTCCCTTTCATTCGCACGCAGCTTCTCTCTTTGCGTTCCTCCCCTTTAACTATGCACGTGTCTGCCTGATCTCCCAGGTCGTTTATTGTCTATATGTTTGTATGTTTCCCAGTCCGTGGCTTGCGTTTCCCCTCGTTATTAGATTACGATTCCCATTGTTTTCACCTGTGTTCCTACCTCTCTCTCCTCCCAGTCACACCTGATTCCCATTGTGTTTCCTGTCTCTGCCTGTATATATGTTTAGTGTTTTCGTTCACTCGTTGTCAGTACGTTGATCATTATTCCCTGAGCCTACTTTTCCGAAGCCAGTGTTTATTGTATTTTCCGAGACTACCCTTCTGTTGACTACCCCGAGCCTGCCTAGCGATTCTGTTCTGTTTGCCTTTCTGCCTTCCTGTTTTTTGACTTTTTGGACTGCCTTTTTGTGACTACTCTCTGCCTATTGATTCTGTACCTTCGCTACATCTGATTCCTGGTTTTGACTCCTGCTTCCTAATAAACGACTCTTTTGCCTTATCCTGATCTGCGTCTGGGTCCTTATCACGAATGTCACACAGAGAGAATCCTTTGCATTGAAATAATTTTGCAGTAAACTTGGGACTCATTCGAGCTACAGGTAACTGCCAAATAAAGGCAACACCAACATAAAGTGCCTTAATAGGGCATAGGGGCCACCAGAACAGCCTCAATATATCTTGGCACAGATTCTACAAGTGTCTGGAACTCCACTGGAGGGATGCAACACCATTCTTCCACAAGAAATGACATAATTTGATATTTTGTTGATAGTGGTGGAAAACTCTGTCTCAGGTGCTGCTCCAGAGTTTCCCATAAGTGTTCAGTTGGCTTTGTGTTTATTGGTGTTTGCCTTGCCCTCTAAGGGGTTGGGTGGACCTAAACCATGCCAACAAAATGCACCCCACACCATAACAGCCACCAGTATCCCTCATTTACTCATGTGTTTCCTTTATTTTGGCAGTTTCCTGTAGATCTTATCTATGTGTCTGATACAAGCCCAAATCCTGGGATTCCATATCACTGAACAGGAAGCCAGTGTATTCCCTAATAAACAAACATCAGAATCCAAAATGAGAGAAAGGTGTCTTTTGCACATTATGCAGCTATAAGACAACAGCAATACGGCCCAATAAATGTTTTTTATTTATTTGTAATATCACAAAAAATTACACCAGGAATATTGACCCACAGCAATTTTATTATCAAGTGTAAAAAAGTTTATACACACAATATATTGTTCAGATAAATGTTTTGTTTTAAACTGTCATACAGAGTAATTACATATTTACAGTTAAGACACATACAATTCCATGATGAAACCAAGAAGAGGAGGAGAAAAAGGTGAATATCCATATTCTCATCTCACATGCAAAAGTATGCTGGATCGATGGTGAGTTTGTCAGTGTTCTAACAATGCACAGTTTTTAAGGACCACTGTGTTAAAAAGTATGCTGGATCGATGGTGAGTTTGTCAGTGTTTTAACAATGCACAGTTTTTAAGGACCATTGTGTTAAAGGTGTAAGAGTCTTAGCTCTACAGTCAGAGCAATTAAACTCCATACTCCCTGACCCAGAGTCCCCAGCACTGCCATTCTTTGTTGTGTGAATCACAAAGCTAGAAGAAGCTCTTCCTCTATTGTACCTTCTTCCTCCAGGGGCTAACACAGTGGATAGACCACAGCAGGCAGACCTCCGGTGGCTAGAATGGGTAAGTGTGGCTTTACACACCCCTGGTGTCCACAATCATTATATGGACATGACTACGCATCCCTCAGCAACGGTAAAGTTCCCTCCCTCTGACATGCTGTCAACATTGTCTTAGCAAAGCAAGCCAAATGATTTCCAGGATCCCATGGTAGTTTTAGTTGTGAAACAGAGCATAATGTATTTGTTGTCCTACCTAAGACTGTTGGAAACCTCTTCCAAGTTGGGATGAATGAGGACTTGCTCTGGTGGTGGTGCCCTTGTCCATAAACAGGCAACTCATTTGAGTGACGGAGAGCACCCAACCTGGTGCTCTGTGACCTTATAAAGGCACGAATCCAAACCCAATACATAAAACCAACCTCGCTGTGACTCACGCCGTGTATACAGAGGACAGATCAGGGGTTGCCACACTGTCAAACTGGCTTATCTCATTCATGACAGATTGGTGTAAAGATATGTGACCACTTTTCTTTGCTTAAACTAATCGCACACTTATGAACAGGCATCCACCCATCTGTCTCTGTATCCATGGGAACACACCCATATAAGTGCAGAGGAAGGAGGCAGCAGGTTCTAGGCTAAAAAACTGATGATAAAGATGATAATGGATCCAGTCTCTCGATACCAATGAAACCGATACGAGAATGCAGTACGCTAATTATTCTGTTGTCCGCTTTTAACCTGATTTTTCATTTTTATTCTCATCGATTGAGTCTGAAACAGAAAAGCTTCAGCAGAGAGAGCCTCGTTTTGGCACACGAAACAGAGCTGCAGTAACGTCTCTCTTTAATATGTAACGGTCGTGTATATTCAGGTGATGGTGGGGATGCTTTCAGAGTACAGAGCTGCAGTAACATCTCTCTTTAATATGTAATGGTATATTCAGGTGATTCAACTCCAGAGGTCCTTTAAGATTGAGTGTTTATGAAAACCGCTCCTTATCGCTGTCAATCAGTGCCGAATGCTGACAAGAGCCACCAATTAATTTGTCACTTTGCTAAAGAATATAAATATCCTGTCACCTCACTTCCTGTTGGTGAATAAGAAGCAACGGCACCTGTCTAGGGAAGCCAGCACATCGCACACTCGCCCATACCTGCCCACTGTGACTCTAACAGTCAGCACATCGCACACTCGCCCATACCTGCCCACTGTGACTCTAACAGTCAGCACATCGCACACTCGCCCATACCTGCCCACTGTGACTCTAACAGTCAGCACGTCAGTCAGACAGACAGACAGACAGACAGACACGTCGCAGGTCCATGTCCGTACAGTTCCCACAGTCTCATACAGTGAATATACACTTGCTCAGACAGACAGACAGACAGACAGACAGACACTTGCTCATTGCTTTGGGTTAATTAAATAAAATGAGCACATAACAGTATCAGTTATGATAAGCGAACAAAATGAAAAACTTCTTGTAATACCTTTAAAAAATATATAAAACGTCCGTGTTCCTTCAATGTATCAATGGTTCAATCGGCGAGTAAATCTCTCAAAGTTGTACCACGAAGGTTATAAAACGGATGCGTGCGCGGGTTTGCTTGGCTTCAGAGTGCGGGCGGCTGGGAGACGATGGCGCTCAACACGTTGGCGAGGGTGGCTGCGTTGGCTGCGCTGGCTGCGTGAGAGGCCCCCCCGCTACATGTCGGCCTTGACGAAGGAGGCGAACATGCCGTCCTCCCGCCCCAGCAGGGCCTCAGGCGTGTCGTACTCCAGGATGTTCCCACGCTTCATCACGATCACCAGGTCAGCTGTCAGGATGGTGTGGACTCGATGCTGCAGCGCACACACACACACACACACACACACGGGGACACACACGCACACATACACACACGCACGCACACGACACACACACACACACACACACGCGGGACACACACACACACATAAACCCACACACACACACACACACACACACACACGAACCCACACACACACAGACACACACACACACACACACACACACACACACACATAAACCCACACACACATCCGTGCATACACACACACGCATGCCACAAGCGCACACACACCACAAGCACACACACACATACATGCCACAAGTACACACACGCCCATGCATACACACACATGCATGCACACACACATATAAACACACACACACAGCATGTGGACACACACGCACACACACATGCACACACAGAAAAGCACAGACAGTACAGTATTAGGACAGGGAAAAGGCTAGGAGAGTAGAATCAGTCACTGGAATGATGAAGTGCTCACACAATGGGTTTCCTGTCCTTCACTGTCCAGCTCACGAGACACTTAAACTGGAGATAATTGGAGACGCAAAATGTCTCCGTATGCTAACACGCACCAGGAAGAATACACACCAGGAAGAATACACACCAGGAAGAACCGTGTACATCAGGGTTCCTCAAACCTGGCCCACAGCTCCAAATCCGGTCCTGGTTTTCCTTTCTCTCAGGTAGTCAATTGAACAAATAATGCAACTGATTGGCCAGAGTGTCTTCACACCTGACTCCCAGGTAAAGGAAGGGTGGGAAAACAGCAGTGCTCGACCCAGGGGGACAGCGATTTTGGGAACCCTGGTGTAAGGGAGACAGCGGGGGGGCGGAGTACCAACCAGGGCGCCTGGATCAGAAAGGCCCCCGGGCTGGGACAGGGCGTGGCTACTTGTGGGTCCTCACTAAGACACTGAAGAGGCTGTCCTCCTGAGCGAGGAGGTTGACCGCACTGTCACACTCCACTAAAATCCCAGAGGAGAACACTAACACCTGCTCCGCCTTCAAGATGGAGGAAACCAGGTGCTGCACAGGAGAGAGGGAGAAGGAGAGAAAGAGAGAGGGGGGGAGGTGGAGAATGATAGTGTAGCACAGAGCAGTGAAGGAGGCAAAGCAAGAAGGGCCAGACTATGGGCTTGTGGGACGTCCTTTCCTTTGGCATTTAGATATATAAATGGTTCTGTGTGGCTCAGTAGGTAGAGTGTGGTTCTGTGTGGCTCAGTAGGTAGAGCGTGGTTCTGTGTGGCTCAGTAGGTAGAGCGTGGTTCTGTGTGGCTCAGTAGGTAGAGCGTGGTTCTGTGTGGCTCAGTAGGTAGAGCGTGGTTCTGTGTGGCTCAGTAGGTAGAGCGTGGTTCTGTGTGGCTCAGTAGGTAGAGCATGGTTCTGTGTGTCTCAGTAGGTAGAGTGTGGTTCTGTGTGGCTCAGTAGGCAGAGTGTGGTTCTGTGTGGCTCAGTAGGTAGAGTGTGGTTCTGTGTGGCTCAGTAGGTAGAGCGTGGTTCTGTGTGGCTCAGTAGGCAGAGCGTGGTTCTGTGTGTCTCAGTAGGTAGAGCGTGGTTCTGTGTGGCTCAGTAGGTAGAGCATGGTTCTGTGTGGCTCAGTAGGTAGAGCGTGGTTCTATGTGGCTCAGTAGGCAGAGCATGGTTCTGTCTGTGTGGCTCAATAGGTAGAGCATGGTTCTGTGTGGCTCAGTAGGTAGAGCATGGTTCTGTGTGGCTCAGTAGGTAGAGTGTGGTTCTGTGGCTCAGTAGGTAGAGCGTGGTTCTGTGTGTCTCAGTAGGTAGAGCGTGGTGTGTGGCTCAGTAGGTAGAGTGTGGTTCTGTGTGGCTCAGTAGGTAGAGTGTGGTTCTGTGTGGCTCAGTAGGTAGAGCGTGGTTCTGTGTGTCTCAGTAGGTAGAGCATGGTTCTGTGTGTCTCAGTAGGTAGAGCGTGGTTATGTGTGGCTCAGTAGGTAGAGTGTGGTTCTGTGTGGCTCAGTAGGTAGAGTGTGGTTCTGTGTGTCTCAGTAGGTAGAGCATGGTTCTGTGTGGCTCAATAGGTAGAGCATGGTTCTGTGTGGCTCAGTAGGTAGAGCATGGTTCTGTGTGGCTCAGTAGGTAGAGTGTGGTTCTGTGTGGCTCAGTAGGTAGAGCGTGGTTCTGTGTGTCTCAGAAGGTAGAGCGTGGTTTGTGTGGCTCAGTAGGTAGAGTGTGGTTCTGTGTGGCTCAGTAGGTAGAGTGTGGTTCTGTGTGGCTCAGTAGGTAGAGCGTGGTTCTGTGTGTCTCAGTAGGTAGAGCATGGTTCTGTGTGTCTCAGTAGGTAGAGCGTGGTTCTGTGTGGCTCAGTAGGTAGAGCGTGGCTCTGTGTGGCTCAGAGGTAGAGTGTGGTTCTGTGTGGCTCAGTAGGTAGAGTGTGGTTCTGTGTGGCTCAGTAGGTTGCGCGTGGTTCTGTGTGGCTCAGTAGGTAGAGCGTGGTTCTGTGTGGCTCAGTAGGTAGAGTGTGGTTCTGTGTGGCTCAGTAGGTAGAGCATGGTTCTGTGTGTCTCAGTAGGTAGAGCGTGGTTCTGTGTGTCTCAGTAGGTAGAGCATGGCGCTGACTACACTTAGGTTGTTGGTTCGATTCCGACTGGGACCACATTTACTGAAAAATGTATGCATTCACTACTGTGGATAAAAGCGTCTGCTAAATGGCATATATTATTATATTATATTATAAATAGGCAGCAGGGTTTTTGCCATTTTTGGGAGTTGTTTACTCCCAAAACAACTTTTAATTCCTCTGACACTTGTCCCCAATGTTTGAAGACCCAGAGGGGCGGGTCCCACCACTGCAAGGCCTCAGCCATCACCTGGCTGACCTGTGCGGCTGCTGCAGGGGAGGACAGGTGGCTCACAGGTACCCCGCCCACCAGGGGGT
>JAINUG010000566.1:67500-142500 GCA_029706075.1 Aldrovandia affinis
GGCTCTCTTTGTTAGAAGTGGACACTTTGCTCGGGGGGGCCCATCTGTGTGTTTTGTGTTTGTTGGTGCTCTGTGCTTGATGTTCGGTGAGAGCGCGGTGCCTGTGGTCGGGCTCGGGCCCTGACCCCAGAACGTACCGGATGGACCCGCTGAACAGAACAGGATCCTGCAGGATGATGGAGAGGCGAGAGCGCAGAGTTTGCAGCGGCAGCTTGCAGATATCGATCCCGTCGATGACGATCTTTCCTGAAGGGGACAGCAGCAGGCAGTCACCACAAGCAGCCGGCCGGTCGAAGCGGTCAATTCACATTTACGTTTAGGACATTTAATATAGACACTCTTGTCTAGAGAGACTTACAAGTAATAGCCTCTAACAAGGATGGAAGAACAGCGCTAGAGCCAGAAAATTAAATCACTCACAAATCTCTATTCTCAAGAGGCAATTGTCGAGTCAATTACGTAGAGACTGAGTGCAAAATAATCAGGGTTACGTTTTTATTTATTTATTTTACACAGAATCAAGCGAGTGGTCATGCTTTACTGTACGCTGTATTCAATCGCAGGACACAGGTCAGTGGCCCAATATTAACACTGTTTCAGCAGCAGGTTAATTATACTCAGTGGCCCAATATTAACACTGTTTCAGCAGCAGGTGAATTATTCTGAACTGTGTTGCCTGGAGGAATGGCCATCGTACCATACGGTCTTACAGGCCAAAGCCTTGACCAGGTCTGAACTGTGACTAATCCACAGATGGAACAGTGAACAGTGAACATTGATAGCGTCACAAATGTTCCTGCTCTCTCTATTTTTGTATTTTTATATCTTTTTTCTTAAAGAATACTGGGATACTGATACTGGGCTGTGGACTCTAACTGGATTGTTTTTATCCACTAGACATTCATTACTGGACTGTCACTGAATAGATCACTGGAACAGTTCCACGATTCCATTATTCCATATATAAAGCCAAATAAATGTTGGCTTTATAAGGAAACATTCGTGTTGTGGGAAATTCACCACAACTTGTAAAACGTGTCTAAAGTCATTTTTGTGAGGAATATATGACAGAGATCAGTGCTTTGTTGAAAAGTTTGGAGTGGATATTTGTAAATTTGGCATCTACTGAGTTTGACTAGAGTGGACTGTGAACAAAGCGAATGTGAGTAGGCCTAGACTGGAAATGGAAAGTGCTGCGACAGCAACAAGCGGGGTGGAAATGCGTTTTAAAAAGTCAGCTCTTTGAATAAAACGTCAGAAAATAACTATAAAATCGTTTAAACTAATCTCTTCCATCTCTCCCACTTAAATGGATATTCAAATAAAACCCGGATTAGGAGTAGGACAGAGGAGATGGGAAGACCCTGTGTGGTTGGAGGATGAACTGATGGACGGAAGCCATCTGTGTGCGCAAACTGCCGCTCGACCAACTCAGCCGTCAGGCCCAAGTGACAGAGCTAAATTAATGTTGTCTTCATGTGTATTTAGAGTTCACTTCCTCTCACTCCCTCTGGAGACATAGGGGTCACAACCCTGCCGTCTAACTTTCCAGATGGATTTTCGAGATGAGGGCAATCGTAAACGGCGTTGCTCAAGCAAAGGGTGCCGGCCAAGCGAGCCAGCAACGAAACTGCGATTCTACGCATCGCTTTCATCCGATCCAGCGAGAATTAGACCGATTCCAACGCATCGCTTTCATCCGATCCAGCGAGAATTAGACCGATTCTACGCATCGCTTTCATCCGATCCAGCGGGAATTAGACCGATTCTACGCATCGCTTTCATCCGATCCAGCGAGAATTAGACCGATTACAAGCAGAGGTTCACACTTCGCTCCCTAAATAGAGCCTAGCAACCTTGATTACATTGCACAAGCTGTGGTTTTTGCTATTCAATTGCATGGCTGCATTGTTATGACAGAAGACTTTGACAGACTCCCCTAACCGCACCGGTCGTTATCTTCTTCTGTCAGTGACGCTACCCACAGCCATCACAAACTCTGTCTGCCGGCCCGACACACAGCAGAGGCGAGACACAGCGGAGGGGGCGACTGAGGCCTCGCTGTAAAAACTCTCCACGGCGACGTGTCATTTTACATTTACAGCATTTAGCAGACGTTCTTATCCAGAGCGACTTACAAGATGTGCATTAACACAAGGTAAGAACAATCATAGTTAGCGCACAAGATCAGTGCAGTAAAACAGCGATAGACATCATTGCAGGCGTCTGCGTATCATACCTGTAACACTGGGAAAGAAAAGGTTAGTGGGTTTTTTTTTTTTTTTTTTTTTTAATAGTGTAGAACAAGTAAACAGTGGTGAGGACAGATTGACTAGATGGACAGTGTTCAGTGGTAGTGGAGTCTGAAGAGGCGAGACCGCGAGGAGCGGCTGCCAGGCGCCCGGAGGGATGGGGCAGTCAGTTTGCCAGTGTCGGTGCCGCCCACAGACGGGGGACATGATTCAGGGAAACCAACCTTCAAACATGTCCACCATGTTGAAGAAGGCCAGAGACAGGGAGGATTTTCCACTGCCCGTGCGTCCACAGATGCCCACCTAGAGGAAGAGCGGGGGGTGTGTGTGTGAGCCACCGTCCGTAAGTTCTGCTACAGCCTGACAGCTTCCACCCACGTCCGGCAGTAACCTGGATCGCTTCACCACAGTGTTTTGTTGCCATTTCTGACCTCTAGCCATAGCAACAGTTTAACCTTTAACCACCCTATTACAAATAACCAGTCTTCTCCTGCCTACTTGTCTAAACCAAGGCCATCTCTGCAGCACCCAGGAAACACTAACACTGGGAGTCCGGTTCACGTCACAGACAGGCCAGTGTGGGTTCACAGTGACTGAGACCAGCTGCTCTAACCTGGAACATGGTTACCCCCCCAAAATTATTACATTTTACATTTACAGCGTTTAGCAGACGCTCCTATCCAGAGTGACTTACAAGATGTGCATTTATACATGGGAGGAACAATCATAGTTCGCGCAAGTTTATTCCAAGTATTATTCCAAATACAAATAGCAGCTAAATGCATTTGCACTCTGCCTAAGTTTTAATGTGCCTGGCTATCCCCTGCAGTGTCTTTGCACCATGTGCAGGTGTGGAAGGCATGGCCTACCTTTTGTCCTGGGTTGATGTAGGCGTTGACGTGCTTCAGTACGGGCTTCAGCATTGGGTCGTACCTCACACTCAGGCCCTGGATCTTAATCTCCCCCTGCTGGGGCCAGTCCTCGGGCACCTGGGACACATCTGGGGCCACACAGCACTTATGACATCACACAACACTTATTACATCACAGAGGACACATCTGGGGCCACACAGCACTGATGACATCACAGAGGACACATCTGGAGCCACACAGCACTTATGACATCACAGAGGACACATCTGGAGCCACACAGTACTGATGACATCACACAGTACCGATGACATCACAGAGGACAGACATTCGCCACGCATCACACTTGGCGGCAGGCTACACCATCTGGGCATCTCCTTTGCTGTAAATCTGCCAATTACATCTCAATCTGGCCCAACACTGTTTATTCTGGCCCTTCAGAGTCATCTGGTCCCTGTGCTCCAGAGACTGCTGTGTGTGGCAGCAGTGGATTTCCCTGCCAGACTTTTGCCCCAAACGGCATGTGTCCTCTCTCCAAGGGCATGAGGACACAAGGAGCTTTGCCCGGGCATGTAATCACCTCAGTGCAGCACTGAGCACAAATCGGCTTGTAGCTTTGCTGAAGTGAACTTTGTTAAGTCTGTTGAATGCGTTTCCTTAAAGTTATGTGATTAGACGTTTGTGAGCCTATTTCTGCAGGAAGTAATACACGCATGCAAGCCGTGATCATTATTACACATTAAAACAAATATAGGTAATACGTTAATATTTTTTTTTAAAAGGACAGCTAGATTGCTTCATCTTAATTTTTTTTTCCCAGTGAAGTGTGCATCGCCTAACCTAAAAAAAGTATTTATACCACGGTCTGACTACATAAGAATTATGTTGACCTAGCTAGCAGGTACTAGGTGGCATTCAAATGTATGCGATGGCAAATGTATAACATCAGATGCACTAGCGATAGCACTGCTATGCATCAAACTGTATCCAGACCCAGACACTGCCATAGGGCGGCAGTGTTCGCATAATGGTTAAGGAACTGGGCTTGTAATGCAAAGGTTGCAGGTTCGATCCCAGGTGGGGCACTGCTGTTGTACCCTTAAGCGCTTCACTAAATATCCAGCTGTATAAATGGATTGTACGTAAAGAAATGCAAACTGTGTAAGTCGCTCTGGATAAGAGCGTCTGCTAAATGCATGTAATGTAATGTAATGAAATGCATGATCCCCGCTTTCAATACAAGAGGTTATCAAAAGTCTCTCAAACTAACGGCTGGAATAAACCCACACAATGGAAGGACCTAAGGGCTATATTCGTTATGAACTGCGGGGGGGGAGGGTAAGCATAGCGGATAACAAGCCAGCTCTTGGATACAAGCGGATATTCCCCACATTGGGGAGTTTTTCGCTGCTATCGGCAGTACTTTTCCATTGCGTCACAGAGGAGGCCGTTCTTGGGCCGTGATGAATGTGAAGACGCGAAAGGCCGCCCGTCTTGAGATGATCCTGCTGTGCTGAGCAGTGACCCCCCCCCCCCTGCCCCCCTCCTCTCCCCAAGCGTGACTCTCTTTTATCGCACCACCATGGCAACGGTTTACGTAAACTCCTGCCGATCTGGACGGAAGCTAGAAAACATTAGAATCCCCCCCACTGCAAGATAATCTTAACATCTGGAAACCAAAAAACGGACTCGTGTCAGGTTGTTCTGTCCCAGTCTATAAATGGTGCACACACAAAAAACTGACTGACTAAGCAGCTCCATGAAAAAGCTATTTTTTCCCCCTCTTGGAGTGATGTCAAGAGAGAATAAAAGACTGCTTTTCTTTAAACAAGATCACCAGAAAGTAAAAAGACTGCTTTCTGTAACTGATATCAACAGAGGAACCACAGGGCTGCTTTTTTATTTTTCATTTTATTAATTTATTTATTTCAGATTTTAGCCCAATTTGGTAGCCAATTACTCCCGCTGTGCTTAGTTCAACCCCCCTTCCCTCATAGGGCAAATCTCTGCCTCCTCCGAGACAGCACTCATCGTGCCATCGACTGTAATTCCGGTACCCCAGAACCACTCCTGTGCGCAGCGAACTGTGTGTGTTGGCTTCTCTCCCCCCTCCCTGGGGCGGACAGCCAATCGCCGCCCCGGTGGCACTCCCGGCCAGAGCCGACTCTGGCGCGACGGGGAATCGAACCCCGGTCGCCGTGGCCAGCGTCGGACGTTGAAACCACTAGACCACTCGGGAGGCCCCACAGGGCTGCTTTCTAAGAAGACGTCACAGGTTATATCTGAGCCCTCATAGTTCATATGTCACAGGTTATATCTGAGCCCTCATAGTTCATATGTCACAGGTTATATCTGAGCCCTCATAGTTCATATGTCACAGGTTATATCTGAGCCCTCATAGTTCATATGTCACAGGTTATATCTGAGCCCTCATAGTTCATATGTCACAGGTTATATCTGAGCCCTCATAGTTCATATGTCACAGGTTATATCTGAGCCCTCATAGTTCATATGTCACAGGTTATATCTGAGCCCTCATAGTTCGTATGTCACAGGTTATATCTGAGCCCTCATAGTTTATATGTCACAGGTGTGTTACCCATTGAGCCCTCGTAGTTTAAATGTCACAGGTGTGTTACCCATTGAGCCCTCGTAGTTTAAATGTCACAGGTGTGTTACCCATTGAGCCCTCATAGTTTATATGTCACAGGTGTGTTACCCATTGAGCCCTCGTAGTTTATATGTCACAGGTGTGTTACCCATTGAGCCCTCGTAGTTTAAATGTCACAGGTGTGTTACCCATTGAGCCCTCGTAGTTCTCCGACTCCGTGCTCAGGAAGCTGTTGACCTTCTTCACCGCGGCCATCTGCACCTCCAGATCAGCCAGGTTCCTCACCACCCAGTTCAGATAGTTTGTTACCTGGAGCACAGGAAGGACACGGGTCCACAGTGAAGATGCACTGCTCTGAAAACAGTCCCAACAAATACGACGCAATAGCTCTTAAACGTGTCAGCAAACCGCTTGCAAAGATTCGGTGCTATAAAGACGCCACGTTGTATAAATTGCCAGTTTGCTTTGAGGATACTTTTTTTGTTGTTGTTGTAGACACTCAAATGTTAGTGTATATTGAGTAAAGACCAGTGTGCAAACAGTTCAACCAACTAATACCAGACCAGGAGTCATTTTAGCCCTTTATGTGCTGAAACCATGCCTTGTGTTTCTTGCTTTAATCCATTGCGTTACCGGACTGGCTCAGGAACAGCAGGCAAAGTCACATTCACTACTCCTCGGTGTTGTGCAACAGTGCCCTGCTGTCGGGTTTCTCAGTAACATCCCAGTACCAGCCCGCCGAATGTCTTAAACTTCACACACACGCAGAGAAAACAACAGGCAGGTGAAGATTGACTTTGTGACGTAGCTCACTGACGAACCAGTGCCAAACCCTGATTCCGTGAGCTCTTCCGACAGCAGAATGTGCACACGTGAGGCCCTGTTCATAATCTTGTGTTGTTTTATTTTATTTTTTAATACACTCAAGGTGACTGCCGTTACCAATCGAGCCACTTGGGAGCGCTAACATAAACATTGCGCAGCTTCCCTGGGCTGTGCTCCCCTTCTAGACGTTCTTACAGCTGAGGACTGTGGCGTTGCTTCTTTAAAGCACCCTTCTGGAACGTTCTAGGTTCCTGAGTGTGTGTCAGTGGAAGGAGACTCACCGTGAGAGCGTAGGTCAGGCCCAACCCTACTAGCGCTGAGCTCGAGGTTTCAGCAAAGCCCCAGATGGAGGCGACCGCTGCCGTCAGCACGATAACAGCGCCCAGGTAGTCCTGAGGGGAGGGGAGGGTCATTGAATTAGCGCTTAGCCGTGGTCCTCCCAGTATTAGCGCTTCATCAGCACCATCAATACTGCTGGCCTTCCTGTCTTAGCCCTTAGCGAACACCAGCAATACTGCTGGCCTTTCTGTCTTAGCCCTTAGCGAACACCAGCAGTACTGCTGGCCTTTCTGTCTTTTTTTGATTTTACCCCGTTTTTCTCCCAATTTGGTAGCCAATTACCCGCTGTGCTTAGTTCAATCCCCTCCCTCGTAGTTCGTTGCCGTAGTCCTGTGACCGGCAGTGACAAGGGCGTAGAGCTGCCTCCTCCGAGACAACACTCGTCGTGCCGTCGACTGTAACTCCCTGGGGCGGACAGCCAATTGACCCTTCGCTAAACCACGCCCCCCTTAGTTATTGTTTCTAAGTCCGTCAAGCTTTCGGAGCCAGCATGGCGCTCGCAATGTCGCTAACTGCACTCCCTGGAGAAATATTGTCCAATTTTTGGAAAATAGAAAAAGCGATTTCAGATAGAAGCAGACAGAAGGGTCTACAATATGCATTTGAAGGTTATATTCAAGATATCACACTGACTCAGCCAAAAAACATTAGATAGAAAAATTAAGATAGAAGCGAAAGCCTACAGATCAGAGTAAAAGTTAACCACCGCATCACCTGGCGATTGAGACAGAGGACAACGACATTAAGGAGCAACACTGTTCCTGTAAAGCTGGGTAGGTCTCTATTCACTATTATAATCATTAAAAAGCTAAAACAGTAGGCCTACATAACGTTACATTCAGTAGTAAGTTAGCTAGCATTAGCTAACTAACGTAGCATTAGTCGCCTATAGTGTGCTGTAACGACATTACTCTGGTTAGCTCCACAGGTAGCTCCATTCCCTGGACCTCTGTAAAGCTAAAAATATCAGCAGTGTGTCAGCCCAGTCTTCCACAAGATTCCTTGACTGTAACATCTTAACGTTAGCAAGCTTTTCTGGTTCTCTGTGGCTCAGTTGGTAGAGCACAGCGTTAGCAACGCTTAGGTTGTGGGTTCAATCCCCACTGGGGCCACACTTAAAATGTATGCATTCACTACTGTAAGTCGCTTTGGATAAAAGCATCTGCTAAATGGCGTATATTATATATTATTATATTAAGCTGGCTGGATCACGAATAACAAAGCTAACATTTAGTCTAACTTTACCAACGTTGCATCCTGGAGCTGTATATCCAGACCGTAGCCACGTTAGCTTAGCTGGCTAACACTTTTCAGGATTTGATTTTGGTTTTGTAAAGGAAAAAAAATGTATATGTCCTTGCAACCTCTCTGGGTAACGAGTGTCACTGTTACAAGTGCCCCAGGCACAACGTTTAACCATAATTAGCTAAAAATCCACAAAACCAGCTCGAAAATGAAGAAAATCTCTAATTTTTGCGTCAAAGTCAATGGAGTGCATCAAAAAACTGTCATACCTCTGTCAGAGTATGTAAAACATGGCGCTGTGATTGGCCAGTTTGCGCTTTGGGGCGTGGTTTAGCGAAGGGTCAATTGCCGCCCCGATGGCGCTCCCGGCCAGAGCCGACTCTGGCGTGATGGGGGAATCGAACCCACGGTCGCCGTGGCCAGCGTCGGACGTTGAAACCACTGGACCACGCGGGAGGCCACTGGCCTTCCTGTCTTTGGCCTTAGCAAACACCAGCAATACTGCTGGCCTCCCTGGACACTCCAAACGCTCAGCGTTTCCCTTCCTGGCAGCCCCTGACACAGCTGGCCAGGGTTGGTTCTGGAAGGCTGTCAAGCTTCCATTGCAGCCAGGCAATGATTTAGCCCCTGATTTCAGTAAATCACGGTCTCATCACACCACTTCAGCCTCTTCCCCCATTTTAGACACTGTTAGTGAGTTAATGAGGGATGGAGGGCCTGCTGGGTAATGGCCACCGGGGATCAAAAAGCAGTTCTTTCTTTCTAATTTTTCCAGTTTTTCTCCCAATTTGGTTCTCCCAATTATACCCTCTATTTTATCTCAATTCACCCTCCCCCACGAGTCCGCCGCCCGTCCTCCGGGTCGAGACACTCTTTCCAGGCCGATAGATCCGCCTCTTCCGAGACGGAACTCTACCACGGACGCCTTTTTCCTGCTCCTCGACGGACTCGTGCCGGCTCACCCTCCCCCCTCCCCCTGGGGCAGACAGCCAGCTGGGTTTCGAACCACGGCTGCAGTGGGCAACTTGCGTCCCAGTCGGACGCTCTTACCGTTACACCACCCAGGAGGCCCCCAGATACATTTATGAAATGTCTTGTTTTCCTGTATTGAAGGAATCAATTGAAGGAATCTACTGCGTACTCTCGACCATGCGAAGAGGATGACTTCTAAGACTGTCTATGTTCTGTATTACTGCACTGATCTCTTGCGCAAACTATGATTGTTCTTACCATGTATTAATGCACATCTGAAACGCATCTAAATGCTTAAAATGTCATGTAAATGTAAAATGTCATGTAAATGTCACAAAGGTGGAGTGCTTCTGACAGAAATGTGCTCTGCTTCCTTTACCAGTGTCTGCATGGTGGTTGAGTCAAGAGGGACGTGACCAGTCAGGGCGGTATTGTAATTCACTCACCGTTCTGACCTCCAGCCAGCGGTTGGCAGCAGAGAGGAACAAGTAGGCCGTGTTGTTGGTGTCTGTCAGCTCCAGCATTCTCTGCTTGAAGCGAGCCTCGTGTCTGGGCGTCCAATACGGCCCAGAATTACAGGTGAGAAAAACCACAAACATTTATTTTTAACAAACAAGGCTTTGTGAAAAACGAATAACACAGTGCCACTCCTCAAACACAGGCAGAAAAATGTTTTATTAATTCAAGGAAAAAGTGATCACGGCTGTTTTGAGAGGGGTCTGTATGAAGAGGAAGATTAACAACTGTTCTTATTAAGGTCCAGGCTGTAAATACGACGCGCGTGTAAATATGTAAATATGTCCTTGCCTGGACATGTAGTAGAGGCTGAGACACTAGGGGTATTCAAGGCTAGGCTCGATCCAGTGTTAGACACTCTAGCCTTTGGATAAACTAAGCATGTGAGCAGATTAGTGGCAGAAGTCAGCAGTGTTGGGCTGAATGGCCTGTTCTGTCTCCCGTTATGTTATGTTTGTTATGTTATGTTATGTCTTGAAGGTGGGCTCAAACAGCAGAGTCAGCTTAGTGAGCTGTGTCACTGTTGAGTGACAGGTGCACAATCCCGGTGTCCTGTCCAGATGCTCAAGCTTGGTCTTACAGGGCTCTCACAGTGCATCCACACTGCAATGCAAAGCCAGAGTAGGATCATGTTTCTGTTGATCCACTCCCAAGTGCTGGGAGTGCTGGGAGTCAAGGCAGTCATAACACAGCCTAGAAAAGATCAGGATCCTCAGAGGGAACAGAAGAAGAACGAGTGGGATGTTTAATGTCGGATTAGATTAATTCAGGGAAGAATGTGGTACAGTTATACGAACTGTGATTAACGGCGTGGCGCCCTGGCCTCCTTTCATCTCGTGAGGATTTAGTGTAGGGATGGCACATAGCACTCTCGACCCACACGCGGTCGCGCACACACGCGCACACGCAGTTAGCGTTGTTTCAGGACCCCATAAAGAGCTGCAGTGTGACTCAGGGTCGTGGAGAGGGCAGCCGCTCTGGGCATGGAGGACGCGGACGGACGGAAGCGGTGACCCCTTAGGAGGACGTGTGCGTGCGATTGGCATGGAGGACGCGGACGGACGGAAGCGGTGACCCCTTAGGAGGACGTGTGCGTGCGATTGGCATGGAGGACACGGACGGAAGGAAGCGGTGACCCCTTGGGAGGACGTGTGCGTGCGATTGGCATCGAGGACGCGGACGGAAGCGGTGACTCCTTAGGAGGACGTGTGCGTGCGATTGGCACGGAGGACGCGGACGGAAGGAAGCGGTGACCCCTTGGGAGGACGTGTGCGTGCGATTGGCATGGAGGACGCGGACGGTAGGACGCGGTGACCTCTTGGGAGGACGTGTGCGTGCGATTGGCATGGAGGACGCGGACGGAAGGAGGCGGTGACCCCTTAGGAGGACGTGTGCGTGCGATTGGCATGGAGGACGCGGAAGGAAGCGTTGACCTCTTGGGAGGACGTGTGCGTGCGATTGGCATGGAGGACGCGGACGGAAGGAAGCGGTGACCTCTTGGGAGGACGTGTGCGTGCGATTGGCATGGAGGACGCGGTGACCTCTTGGGAGGACGTGTGCGTGCGATTGGCATGGAGGACGCGGAAGGAAGCGTTGACCTCTTGGGAGGACGTGTGCGTGTGATTGGCATGGAGGACGCGGAAGGAAGCGTTGACCTCTTGGGAGGATTGGCATGGAGGACGCGGAAGGAAGCGGTGACCTCTTGGGAGGACGTGTGCGTGCGATTGACGCACCTGAACGCGCGGATGGTGGTGAGCCCCTCCGCCGTCTCGGAGAAGTGACACAGCAGAGGCAGCTGAGTGGAGTCGTCCAGATCCTGCAGGTCTCTGAGGGAGAGGAGAGAGAGAGAGAGACACGAGGGAGAGAGAGACATGAGGGAGAGAGAGACACGAGGGAGAGAGAGACACGAGGGAGAGAGAGACACGAGGGAGAGAGAGACACAAGGTTTACACAGGGCACACGTGTGGAGAGAGAGAGAGAGAGAGAGAACGTTACAGACATTACTCAGCAGTTGAGACGCATGCTCTATGCAGTTTCTGGTCCGTCTTGCGCTTTATTCGAAGTCTGGAGTGGTTCTGTGTGGCTCAGTAGGTAGAGCGTGGTTCTGTGTGTCTCAGTAGGTAGAGCGTGGTTCTGTGTGTCTCAGTAGGTAGAGCGTGGTTCTGTGTGGCTCAGTAGGTAGAGTGTGGTTCTGTGTGGCTCAGTAGGTAGAGCGTGGTTCTGTGTGTCTCAGTAGGTAGAGCGTGGTTCTGTGTGTCTCAGTAGGTAGAGCGTGGTTCTGTGTATCTCAGTAGGTAGAGCGTGGTTCTGTGTGTCTCAGTACATAGAGCGTGGTTCTGTGTGGCTCAGTAGGTAGAGCATGGTTCTGTGTGGCTCAGTAGGTAGAGCGTGGTTCTGTGTGGCTCAGTAGGTAGAGTGTGGTTCTGTGTGGCTCAGTAGGTAGAGTGTGGTTCTTTGTGGCTCAGTAGGTGGAGTGTGGTTCTGTGTGTCTCAGTAGGTAAAGCGTGGTTCTGTGTGACTCAGTAGGTAGAGTATGGTTCTGTGTGGCTCAGTAGGTAGAGTGTGGTTCTGTGTGTCTCAGTAGGTAGAGCGTGGTTCTGTGTGGCTCAGTAGGTAGAGTGTGGTTCTGCGTGTCTCAGTAGGTAGAGTGTGGTTCTGTGTGTCTCAGTAGGTAGAGCGTGGTTCTGTGTGACTCAGTAGGTAGAGTATGGTTCTGTGTGGCTCAGTAGGTAGAGCGTGGTTCTGTGTGGCTCAGTAGGTAGAGTGTGGTTCTGTGTGGCTCAGTAGGTAGAGTGTGGTTCTGCGTGGCTCAGTAGGTAGAGTGTGGTTCTGCGTGTCTCAGTAGGTAGAGTGTGGTTCTGTGTGTCTCAGTAGGTAGAATGTGGTTCTGTGTGGCTCAGTAGGTAGAGCGTGGTTCTGTGTGGCTCAGTAGGTAGAGTGTGGTTCTGTGTGTCTCAGTAGGTAGAGTGTGGTTCTGTGTGTCTCAGTAGGTAGAGCACGGTTCTGTATGGCTATTATTATATTATTAACTTGCTAACTCGTGTCCTCCTCTCCAGCATCACACAATAAGTGGGCTCACAGTTGACGATCTGTGATGCACAGACAGTAGTGCACATCCGAGACCCTGGTTCTCACTTTGAGGCGACCCGGAAGTACTTCTGGATGAAGTAGAAGGCCACGATGAGCGGCACCAGGGCGATGAGGAAGGTGGGCGTGACGAAGGCGATCACCCCGATGGCGGACAGGCAGAGGAGCGTGGAGCGCGTCAGGGACTCCAAGGTCGGGGGGATGTGCTGAGGGATGGCGGGAACAAAGTTCACCTCTCAGCCGTCACCATGGTGACATCAGCACTTCAAATGCCAACACAGTGAGAGCAACTTTTTTTTTTTGTCATACATTTATTTAAAAATTTTCCAGTTTGTTTCCCAATTTGGTTGCCAATTATACCCTCTATTTATCTCAATTCACCCTCCCCCACGAGTCCGCCGCCCGTCCTCCAGGTCGAGACACTCTTTCCGGGCCGATAGATCCGATTCCAAGACGGAACTCTACCACGGACGCCTTTTTCCTGCTCCTCGACGGACTCGTGCCGGCTCACCCTCCCCCCTTCCCCGGTGGCAGACAGCCAAACACCCCCGCCACCGGGGCTAACGACCGGTCTGGTAGAGACGCGGGTTTCGAACCACGTCCCTGACAGGCAGCGCACACCACACCGGACCAGCCAAAGTGTGGTGCATTAGACTGCTACTCTTAAACTCTTAAACATCACCATGGCGACATCAATTCTCAAGCGTCACCATGGCGATGTTGACTCTGAGACATCACCATGGCAACATCAGCACTCAAATGTCTGCTCAGGCTTATCTAAGCTGCCTCCAGCTCTCCCATCCCGCATGCCAAACCCAGCTCCTGGGAAACAGCACGCGTTGTGATCTAGACCCTGTCCCACTGAACAATGGTGCTGATGAACGTTTCGTCCCTGAGCTGTTCACTCCCACAGAGTGCGACGCTAAGACAGGAAGCCTTCGCTCTTCCTCACCTGGTCGATGATGTTGGTGTCGGCCGAGAAACGGTTCAGAATTTGCCCGAGGGGGGTGACGTCAAAGAATCTAGTAACACAACAAACGCAACGTTTAAAAACACAAACATAATTTTTACAAAGGAAAAAAACTTCAAATCCATGATGCAACTGATACCAAAATATGTGGAATGTGCTTCATTCTACAATCTGATGAAGTAGACCTCCCTGCGCTCTCCTCTAAGATGGGGGTACCTGATGGGGGCATGGATGATCTTGTTGAGCAGGTTGTGGTGGAGGCTGGTGGCAGCAGACAGGCCCATCAGCTCCACGGTCAGAGAGGTGATGAGACACAGGGCGATCCCTGAGCCACACAGGATGCTGAACACAGGCACATAGTAGGACCGGTGCTGGAGACAGAAAGTGGTTCACCCAATGGGAAACGCACCAGCAATGGAGAGCTCACATCAGCAGGGCTATGCTAGTGTAGCAGATGGGCTCAGTGAGCACCCGCTGCCAGGTTACGTGGATAAGAGTGCGATTAGTTCCCGGAGTTAGGGACTTGAGTCTTTGGCTCGGCGAGCTTAATCGCTCTCTTGTCGCGTCAGAGATCCCTCGGTTCGAAACTCGCTGCGGGCAGAACCAACTCCGTCACACTAGCATTACAGCGAGCTGAGGTCACGACTGCACGATTGAAGGTTATTCAAGGATAAGTATTACATTTTATAATATGTTGTCCTTCCTCAATGTAGTATGAAGATGTAATGTAGGTTTATACATTTTTATCTGATTATTCAAATGAACAGTTCTGCAACTTCCTGTTCAGCTTTCACAAGCTAAAATATACCACAGGCTACCATTCATTCATTCATTCATTCATTCATTCATTCATTCACACACTGCAATCTGGGAAAATTAGGCAGTGGGGAAAAGGGAAACAATGGATTGCGGTCCATCTTGTTTAAAAGGTTAACTGCATGTTGATATAATCAGTGCAATGTAAATGGCTTAATACTTACTTTAATGTGTGTACACTAGGGATTATAATGATTAATCGATGATCGATTCATCGCCGTTAATAATTTGATCAATAAAGCATATCAAATTAACGATTATGTTTCACAGCACTGCGAACTCTAGTGAGTGTAATAACAATGCTTTGAAACAACAGTTAAAACCTTGTTGATTTTATCAAATATATCTAGCAATATTTCACAGAAGAAACCATTTACAATGACAAAACATTTTTGTTATATTTTGTATAGCCTAACGTTACCTCAGCCGACAATAGCGTGGTCTCTTGAATTCGCTAAGCGCGCGTAACGTTACTTCTGCATTTCTCTGAGTTTTTGGTGAAATCAGCGGCTGGTCTTACTGTAAACAGGCTGCGCACACGGCTCACCCCTGAACACGGGGATATGCTTATATTCTTAAATAAAAACCAGTAAGGGGACGAGTCCGGACTCGAAAGTTTTTGTTTCCCCCAAGTTGCCATGCCTCTGCTATCGGACAGCCCTTGTCATTTCAAACGGAATATTGTTTTCGTTGTTAGCCCTACTTGAATGGTGTTTAATTTCCTACATAATTCTTATTGTTTTATGCTGTTAAACAAGGCCCGTCTCTCAAAAGTTTGAGTGAAGCTTTGATTGAGAAAAACAAACGCTCATTTTGTATTCTCGGTCATACGCTACATTTTACAGTTAAAAAAAAATATTAATCGATTAATTGTTTGTTAACGTGGGCGACGATCGATAAAAGAAAATCTCTTAAAATTAGCATCCCTAGTGTACACGTCAGACGGAGAATGAGCTGAGGATGTGATTTGGAAGAGCGGACGCTCACCTCTTCGTCCTGTGCTGAGCTGATGGTGGTGTTGGACGAGGTCCAGGCCGCTAGCCAGTAGTCGATGGCAACCATGACGGAGTGCTTGAGCAGCTTGGACGAGATCATCATGACGACCATCAGGAATCCGCCCGATGACAGGTACCGCCAGCACACCCTCCAGGGGATCTTTGAGCGGCGGCTGGTGGTGGTGGACATGGAGTCATCGTCATCCTCCTCCTCTTCCTCCTCTGTGTGGACCAAAGAGGAAAAGGTCAGTGAATAGCTCCTTAAGATGAACAGGACTAGGCGGATAGCGTAGCGGTCTAACGCACCACACTTTGGCTGGTCCGGTGTGGTGTGCGCTGCCTGTCAGGGAAGCGGTTCGAAGCGGTTATTTGCATGACAACTGACCTTCGAAGACAATATCACGTTCGCCTAGCTCTCAATATATATCCATAGCAACTAGCTCCACAGCTACAGGGTCAGAATACAAGGTCAAACAGTCCTTATGTGTGAATTGGCCAACGGTACGAATACTGCGATGATTCAAGTGAAAGCACATCATTCAAGTGAATCTTCTCAACCTGCTTAAATGATGTGTGTAGTAATATGTCTGGTTTTTTTTTAGTATTCAATGTTTATCACTGAATATCAGTGTGGGGGGTTTCTAGCAAGAGGACTCTGACTCACCATAAACCTATTGGCCCACAGTATTGCCTCTATCTTCATTATTGTCACCTGTTTCTGTTGCACTTTATAATGTTACTGCACTTTATAATGTTACCTCAATGTGACCTAAATGTTGTGTCGTAAATGTTGCACTGTCTTAACTGTTGTGTAATTGTTGTCTTAATGTTGCACTGTTGTGAATCGAAGCGCAATCTCGTTCTTCTACGTACTTGTATGTGGCGGAATGACAATAAAAGCATTTAGCAATAAAAGCAACTCAACTCAACTCAACTCAACCCCTGACCTTTTCTACCAGTACTCCACAGGACGGGATGGTACAGAACGCTAGCTAAAGGGAATTGGAAGCCGGAGGGCCTTGTTACCTTCATCTTCGTCATCGATCTGGTTTTTAGCCTCTCTGGAATAGAAGGCTCTTCTCAAAGTCTTCCTCTCCAGGGCAGTCTGACTGTCCAGTTCGGTGTCCTGTAACACAGAGAGCGGTCAGGCTGCGTTTAGTCGGAGACAACCAAGCGGGAATCTAACCGGCAGCAACCCCAACATTTCTCAAAACCTTTTGCGTTATCTGGGACGCTTCAGCGCATTACGCCGGTATGTGGGTGAGATAGCCAGAGCCTTTTGGTGGATGGACACTGCCATGGGATCATGCTATACATGCTACTATAAAGAGTAATTTCTCCATTCTGTCTCCATTTTAAAGCCCCATTTGTATTCATAAAGCTTCTCGGTGTAGGGGTGCTGATCTAGGATCAGGCTCCCCCTGTCCATATCCAAACCATATCTATTATAAGCTAAAAGGCTAAACTGATCCTAGATCAGCACTCCTACTCTGCGATGCTTTATGAATACAGGTCCTGATCTGAGGCGTGTACATGGATTTATTAAGTAGGATGGTGTACAGGAGGCTGTGGATTGTATATTCACAGGATATATTCTACTGTATTGTACATTCTGTGTTGTACCCATGTTTAAAAAAAAAAATTGACATTTTGTTTCTTATTTCATCCCATTTTCTCCCAAATTGGTAGCCAATTACACCCGCTATTTTCAAGTCAATCCCCCCCCTCGTAATGTGAGTTCGCTACCATAGCCCTGTGACCGGTAGTGACGAAGCCACTTCCTGTGCGCAGTGAACATCCTGTTGGCTTCCCTCCCCCCTCCCTGGGGCAGACAGCCAGTCACCGCCCCCGGTGGCACTCCCGGCCAGAGCCGACTCTGGCACGGCTGGTGGAATTGAACCCATGTTTGTCGTCTGTGTTGCAATGGGCCAAAGTAGAATTTCCATTTTATTAAATATTTTAATTTAATTTATACATTTATTTCAGATTTTTTCCAGTTTTTCTCCCAATTTGGTTACCAATTAAACCCTCTATTTATTTCAATTCCCCACCCCCACGAGTCCGTCGCCCGTCCTCCGGGAGCGAGACACACATTCCTGGCCGATTGTTCCTGCCTCTTCCGAGACGGGAATTCTTCCACGGACGCCTTAACCTTCTCCTCGATGGACTCGTGCCGGCTCTCCCTCCCCCCTTCCCCGGAGGCGGACAGCCAAACGCCCCCGCCCCCGATCGGGGCTGACGACCAGGGCCGGTCTGGTAGAGACGCGGGTTTCGATCCGCGTCCCTGACGGGCAGCGCACACCACTCCGAAGCGTGGTGCGTTAGACCGCTACGCCATCCGCCAGCCCATTTGATTAAATATTTTAATTAACGATAATGACTGAATCTAATCTATGGTGACCCATGCTGCTATGACTGCTGGGGCGCTCCTCCGCTCCAGACACAGAGGGGAGAGGAAATGACCTTCTCCAGCTCCTGGTCCTGCCTGTTCATCAGGGTCTTCCAGTGTTCGTACAGCTCCACGTCATGGTTCTGGATGTCCTTCAGCGTTCCTTCTCTCAGAACCGAGCCGTCCTTCATGGCGATGATCTGGAACGCAGGAGGCACGAGTCACCACGGGACAAACCCACAGCATCCACACTGGGGGTGTGACGGTATACCACGATATTAAAATATACATTTACATGACATTTTAAGCATTTAGCAGACGCTATTATCCAGAGCGACTTACAAGATAAGAACAGAAGAAGAGCATAAGAGTACGTAATGAGGAGAGCGGGCCGTTCAGCCCATCTAGGCTCGTCATGTCCTAATCAAGATGCGCATTAATACATCATTGTTCAATCATTGTCAACTCAAAACGGGGGTTTTGGCGTGGCGCAGCCTGTACTTTTTGCACGTTTTTAGTTTAAATGCAGATACCGTGATATACTGAAAACCGTGATATTGAGTACTACGATTATCATACCGTGAAATTTCATACCGTCACAGCCCTAATCCATGCGCTATCTGCACTCAGCAAGCCCAGGTACGTCTCAATGGCAGCTCTCTGCCACAGTGTGCAGTGCAGGTGAGGATGTCCGACCCTGACAGTCAGAGTACCTCCAGACACCCCTCACACCCTACACCCCAGCCAGACCCCTCGTCTATCACACCCTAAACCCCAGCCAGACCCCTCGTCTATCACACCCTAAACCCCAGCCAGACCCCTCCTCTATCACACCCTACACCCCAGCCAGACCCCTCCTCTATCACACCCTACACCCCAGCCAGACCCCTCCTCTATCACTCCCTACACCCCAGCCAGACCCCTCCTCTATCACACCCTACACCCCAGCCAGACCCCTCCTCTATCACACCCTACACCCCAGCCAGACCCCTCCCCTGACTCCTCTATCACACCCTACACCCCAGCCAGATCCCTCCGCTCAGCCTCCTCTATCACACCCTACACCCCAGCCAGACCCCTCCGCCTCCTCTATCACACCCTACACCAGGGGTCTTCAACTCCAGGCCTCGAGGTCCGCAGTGTCTGCAGGTATTTGCTCCAACCACATACTGCACCACCTGATTTCGAATAATTACTTTACCTCCTTGGTCCAGGAAGCGAGCTAATTAGTGAAATCAGGTGGTGCAGTGCCTGACAGACACCTTGGTGGTGGAATGATCACCCTAGCCAGACCCGTCCACTCCACCTCCTCTGGCAAACTGACTGTCCCTTCCCTCCAGGCGCCCGGAATCGCGGTCTCGTCTCTTCTCTGTCCTGACCCCTCGGTGGTGGAATGATCTTCCGCACTCGGTCAGGAACGCGAAATCACTCGCAATCTTCCGCAAGAGATTCTAAACCCACCTTTTCAGACTCCACTACCACTGAATTCTGTACATCTAGCCAATTGACATCACCACTGCCTACTTGTTCAATACTTTTTGTACATGTATACTTGTTTACTCCTCAATATAGTATATAATTGTATTAACCTATTCCTTCCCAGTATTACAGGTATGGTACGCAGCTGCCAACAACGATGTCTATCGCTGTATTACTGCACTGATCTCTTGCGCAAACTATGATTGTTCCTACCATGTATTAATGCACATCTTGTAAGTTGCTCTGGATAAGAGCATCTGCTAAATGCTGTAAATGTGGGCAGAATCAACGGGATGAGGACTGAGCAGGAACCTGGGCTCTTCCCAGGCCCTGGGCCCAGCAGAGGACCGTGTTACACACTCACCCAGTCTGCGTGGATCAGGTACTGGAGCTTGTGTGTCACCAGCACTACTGTCCTCTTGTCGTCCTGCAGGAACTTCAAGATGCCCTCCTGCATGAGGTGGTCACTCAGGTGGATGTCCAGGGCAGAGAACGGGTCGTCCTGGAGACGGAGCGGAGAACAGATGCTCTGTTCCAGCTGCACCGTTACAGAAGGCAAGTCGCACGAAACACGCAACATTTGGGTGGTGGAACCCTGCGGTGTCTTCCAGTGTCTTATTCTGATGAGAGATGATAACTGGAGGCTTGTCGTTACGCATGTTTTCGGATGTGTCTCGCAGACGTGCCGAAACGTGCTTGAGGGGATTTTGTGAGCGTGCATGAGAATTATTATATTTTGTTAACGTAATTGGAAGTGGTGTTAGCTGCAGGAAATGATGTGGGAGCACAAACGGATGACAGAGGGCTCGAGGGATGCTGAGTGCTGCAGGCACGGGCAAACGGAGCGTTGCCATGCCTCTGCTGCCATGGAGACGGATGACAGGGTTACGATTCTGCCGTGACGCCGTTTGGCAGGTGTGCTGGGACGCTGACAAGGCCTGCTGCTGGGCTGTTCCTGTTCCCACACCGCACCACAGGAGCTGGCTCACCCACCGAACCCCCCAACCTCTGACCTCTTGACCTCTCCCACTGCATAGCCTCCATGCTCTGCTGCAGATCCCAAGTAAAAATAAACCCCCTACACTCCGAGTTTCACATAAACAATGTGGCTCGGATATGCTGTCACCGCTGTACAACTCCCTGCCCCCCCACTGCCAATGTTGGTGTATGAAAGGGATGGTGGAGCCTCACCAGGAACACAATGTTGGTGTCCCCTCCCCCATCTCTCCCCCATGTATGAAAGGAACGGTGGAGCCTCACCAGGAACACAATGTTGGTGTGTCCCCCCCCGCCCCCATCTCCCCCCCCCATGTATGAAAGGGACGGTGGAGCCTCACCAGGAACACAATGTTGGTGTGGAGCCTCCCCCAATGTTGGTGTCCCCCCATCTCCCCCATGTATGAAAGGAACGGTGGAGCCTCACCAGGAACACAATGTTGGTGTCCCCCCATCTCCCCCCGCCTCACCCCATCTCTCCCCCATGTATGAAAGGGACGGTGGAGCCTCACCAGGAACACAATGTTGGTGTTCTGATAGAGAGCTCGGGCGACACAGATCCTCTGCCTTTGGCCCCCACTCAGGTTAATCCCCTGGAACAGACACACTTGTAAAGAACATGATTCACAAGATTCACAACGCAATCTTCAGATGTGTAGAGGCTGTGTTATACAGAGGTTGAAGAGAGAGTCATAGATGAGCTGATTAGTTTAAATCTGGTTATGTTTTAAGAGCAGTTTGTCACTGATGTCAGAGAATAGGGCTAATGCCTAAGAGGAGAAATTTTTTTGGTTTTTGTTTGTTTAGTTTTTTTCCTACCCTCTCTCCGATTTCAGTCTGGTCTCCGAAGGGCAGCAGATCGATGTCAGGCTGCAGGGAGCAGGCGTCGATCACGGCCTTGTATCTGAGAAAGGGCTTGGTGTCAGAACAACGGCAGGCCGGCAGTGTAGTGTAGTGTAGTGCAGTGTAATGTTCAGTGTAGTGTAGTGTAGTGTAATGTTCAGTGTAGTGTAATGGTTAGGGAACTGGGCTTGTAACTCAGAGGTTGCAGGTTCAATTCCCAGGTGGGGGCACTGCTGTTGTACCCTTGAGCTAAAGGGACTTAACCTGAAAAGCTTCAGTAAAATATCCAGCTGTATAAATGGATTGTGTGTAAAGAAATGTAAACTGTGTAAGTCGCTCTGGATAAGAGTGTCTGCTAAATGCTTAAAATGTAAAAATGTCAATATGGCCAGCTAATGCAAAACGTTTCAGGAATGTTTGGGGAACGTTCCAGTTAGATTCCCATTTGGTTGTGGGAGAACGTTCCGGGATATGTGCCACACAAACCTACAGGTAACATCCCCTGATGGTTCATCATTTAACTTGGAGAAAAACTACATGGAGGATACCTGTCAATAACATTTTAAGAATGTGCTGAATTTAAGTATTTAAATTCCAGATTCATTGCACGCTGCCAACGTTCCTGGTGAAGTGACCTGGAATAACCCGAATGAACTGAGTGACATTCTAAGATCATTCCTGATGTTCCTTGTGACTTACTTAAAAATACATTCAAGTGACTTCCAGGAAAGTGGCCAAACTGGGAACGTTTACCCTAACTTCCTGGGAACCAGCATTCCTCCTCACGTTAGGGTGCCACTTGGCCAAGAGGCCCTCAGACGGAGTGGAATGAAACTAGCGCAGGAGGCCTTCTTCAGCAGAGGCGCAGAGGAGCGCATACCTCTGTTTGTTGAAAGGGCTTCCGAAGGTGATGTTCTCCTCAACCGTGGCATTCAGCAGCCAGGACTTCTGGGTAGCGTAGGCCACAGAATACCTGTTCTTACTGCGGTATGCAGCAGAGAGAGAGAGAGAGAGAGAGAGAGAGAGAGAGAGAGAGAGAGAGAGAGAGAGAGAGAGAGAGAGAGAGAGAGAGAGGCCTGAAAAGGAGATGGGGATCTGAGGAAGACGTAAACCCATGACATGAGGAGGGAGGAGGGTCAGTAAGAGGACACACACACACACACATTAATGGAGGGCTGCACATGCCTACAGACAACACAACACCACACACAGCACAGCAATGCAACAACACATGAACACAACAACGATGCTTGGAGTCTGTATCCAAGTGTCTGGTTAGGGAGCTGGGCTTGTAACGTTAAGGTTGCAGGTTCAATCCCCAGGTGGGACACTGCCGCTGTACCCTTGAGCTAAAGGTACTTAACCTGAACTGCTTCAGTAAAATATCCAGCTGTATAAATGGATTGTAAAGAAATGTAACTGGTTAAGGTTGCAGGTTCAATCCCCAGGTGGGACACTGCCGCTGTACCCTTGAGCTAAAGGTACTTAATCTGAATTGCTTCAGTAAAAATATCCAGCTGTATAAATGGATTGTAAAGAAATGTAAACTGTAAGTCCCTCTGGATAAGAGCGTCTGCTAAATGCCTGTAATGTAATGTAATGTATCAGGGTGGAGACCCTGAGACCTTGGCTGAGCGCACGGAGGAGTCGCCTGAAGGTGTACGAGGGTCACAGGGAGGTCCGGGGGCAGTGGTTCATGGGATAGGATTTTATTTTTTATTTTATTTAACCAGGCAAGCCATTAAGAACAAATTCTTATTTACAATGGCGGCCTGAATTATGTCTATAGTCAGGGGTGCACATAAGCGGTACGCCAGTACGCATTTGTGTCCTCAAACGTTAATCGCGTACCAAGCAAGACGACAAACTTTTGGAGGGGGTTCTGTGAGGGTGCTGTGTTCGGGGGATGTGGTGCTCGACGAGGGTAGGGTACTAGGAGGCTGCTCTGCTAGAGGCCGTGGGGAGTTCATTCCACCATAGTGGTATAGGCTGGCAGTGTAGTGCAATGGTTAGGGAGCTGGGCTTGTAATGTTAAGGTTGCAGGTTCAATCCCCAGGTGGGACACTGCTGTTGTACCCTTGAGCTAAAGGTACTTAACCTGAACTGCTTCAGTAAAATATCCAGCTGTATAAATTGATTGTATGTAAAGAAATGTAAGTCGCTCTGGATAAGAGCGTCTGCTAAATGCCTAAAATGTAAATGTAGGACAGAGAGGAGTCGTGACCAGGATGAGTGGCCATTGGTCACTTGGAGGGAGGGAGTAACAAATCGCATAGAGGCAGCAGAGCGCAGTGGTGGTACTAAGGGGAAGTGTACAGACCCCGAAGGACATGTTGGCCACAGAATACGCAAATTTGGAAATTGAGCCAGGTTTGAGCAGAGTTTGCCAGGCACTACTATAAACAGGGGTGCACATAAGTGGTACGCCAGTAAGCATTCGTGTCCTCAAACGTTTTGACAAACTTTTGAAACGTACGCTGGCAAGTTGACTAACTAACTAACTAAGTTAATTAACTTACCAGTGATAGACTGATCAAACTTAAAGTCGCGTATGTTTCAAAAGTTTGTCGTCTTGCCTGGTACGCGATTAACGTTTGAGGACGCGAATGCGTACTGGCATACCACTTATGTGCGCCCCTGACTACAGACATAATTATGATAAGAAATGCTCTCCACTCCTGCACAGGATTGTTGGCCAAAGCTAAACGGTCTCCCTATGATTTTAAGGGGGGAAAAGACTCCCAGCATACAAAGAAACACTTCCAACGTCACCGCCGTGTAACACAGAGAACAGCATTACTGCAGCCAGCGCGGGGGGAGGGGGAGGGGGTTTACAGGTGGACTTTCACTTCTGAAGAGAGAGATGAAACGCTGCACCTCTCGGCGGCTTCCAAAGACGCCTTCGTTTCATGTGCGCTGCAAGTCACGTCAATATGTCAAGAGTCTACCACGCACTGACACCTCTCTAACATGTCACCAGACCACAGCGTGTGCTGCCAGTCAGCTAAACCCTTACCCCGTCTGTGAGGTGTGAATCCTGGAACGCTGACAAGACAGTCACTAGCACACACACACACACACACACACACACACTTCGACCAAAACAGCCAAGCCCACACAAAACCATTTTGTCATTTGTTTTCCAGCACCTCCAGCTTAACTAGCTTGACTACATCATAGCCGCGTTGTGGTTCTTCTTGCATACCCAAACGGATCGGATCGTGTGACGGCGTTTCTGCAGGATGAGGTTACTCATTATGGGTGGACTAATGAGAGACTGGATGAGGGAGTGTGAAGATAAAAACCCCAGAGGAAATACCTTATATTCCCTTCGTAGATCATCTCACACCCTGGCAGGCTGATTCGACAGAAAAACAAAACAAAAAGACAGACACAGACACACACACACACACACACACACGTGGCTCGGGTTAGTGAGAGGAGTGTGAGGGTGCCCATCGCTCTCTAATGACACGCAGGTGCATCTCTGCGCCCCCCCGCCCCCCTCGTATGTAACACCAGCGCTCCACATCGCGGCCCTTTTTTAGCGTGTCATCAGAGGTGGCCTTCACGTCCAGGCTCGAAGTCAGGCTGGGGGCTGTGAAGGAGCGCCCCCACCCCCCCCCCCAGGGAACAGCACCGCTCTAAAACTGAAGCAGCAGTGTTAAAGCTGCACGGGCGTCCTGTCTTACACACGCCGGTTTCTCAGAAGCGATGCGCCCACGCCATGGTGCACACACGCTCGGGGCACTGACGTACGCACCACCACTGTCATTAGAGAGCTTCACTGTTTAACACAGACCATTGTTCACAGCAGCCTATATGCACCGGCAGCAGTGCCTGACACAGTAACTCACCATGAGACTGAATGCACTGAAGATGCCATGTTGGCTGTGCTCACTAACAAATCTGCCATGATTGAACTGAACTAAAAAAGCGACATCAGCAGTCAATGACATACTGCTTTGATTATATTTGGTAAAACACTCACCATTGGATGAGATGTATCGTCAATTTAGGTCATTGGTGAAAATGCGAGAGAAATAGCTTTTTTTAATTTTTTAATTTTCAGATTCTTTTTCCTGTTTTTCCTCCCAATTTATAAAACCCTCTGTTTATTTCGATTTACCCTCCCCACACGAGTTCGCCTCTCGTCTCTCCGAGGGCAGTGAACTCCACCTCCTTCGAGACGGAATTCTCCCACCCCACGTTCTCCCTTACGCTCTCCTCAGCGAACTTGAGCCGGCTCACCCTCCCCCCCCCCTGGGGCAGACAGCCAAACGCCGCCCCCGATCGGGGCTCCCCACCAGGGCCGGTCTGGTAAGAAACAGGCTTTTATGAGATAAATATAATGTATACATAATTCCAACATTTGAAGTTAGACATGACTGGGTGAGAGGGTGAGGGTGATGGGTTAGTATGGAGTATGTATGGCGTTAGTATGGCGCATTGGAGGACTGCTTGACACCTTTCATACGGAAACCAGCAATGGAGGCTTTGAAGCTGGGGGCAGTCAGCTGACCTTCAGGGACTTTTAACATGACAGCAAGAGCAGGGACTTTTAACATGACAGCAACAGCAGGGACTTTTAACATGACAGCCAGAGCAGCAGCCAGACATGTGACAAGGAGGTGGAAAAGATGGAGCCCTCCACACACAGACAGGACACTGGGGAGCTCAGGGAGAAACACAACAATCTCACAGCAAGGATGAGATGATGATGGAGGAAATGAGGTGTTCCTGATGAACACAGAACGCTTTCCTGCTCCTCTGGTAGCATCTTTGATTAGCATTGACCGTTTAAAAAGCACAAAGGAGAGCTTCAGTTCCGGTACTTTTTTTGTTTGTTTGTTTTTTCCTCTCTTTCCCCTCCTGATTTTCTCCAAATTTGGTAGCCAATTACACCCGCTATTTTCAAGTCAATCCCCCCCTTGTAATGTGAGCTGCCATAGCCCTGCGACCGGTAGTGACGAAGGCGAAGGCACTCGCCAGGCCGTCGACCGTAACTCCGGTACTACAGAGCCACTCCTGTGCGCAGCGAACGTCCTGTCGGCCTCCCTCCCCCCTCCCTGGGGCAGACAGCCAATCGCCGCCCCCCGGTGGCACTCCCGGCCAGAGCCGACTCTGACGCGGCCGGTGGGATCGAACCCCGGTCGCCGTGGCCAGCGTTGAACGTTATAACCACTAGACCACCCTTGAGGTCCAGTTACGGTCTCTCTCATTGGAGCACTGCTGCAGTTGGGCGATCTCGTCATCGTCAGCCAAGTATGATGTAACCATGGCGACTTCCTCCAGATGGGGGGGTCAGCAGCAAGTATAATGTAACCATGGCGACCTCCTCCAGATGGGAGGGGGGGGTCAGCAGCAGTACTTACTTGCTCCAGTGCACCTTCCCACTGATGTTCTGCATCTCACCCAGCATGGCCAGCAGCAGGGATGACTTCCCACAGCCCACCTGCCCCACGACCATGGTCAGCTGACCTGCAGGGGACACACAGAGGAGGCGGAGCTCTTCCGTTTACGCTGATCAGTGCCTTCAAACGGGCTTCGTTCATTTAGCTTGATTTAACAACCATCAATCATCGGAATAATGCATTAGGCAAGTAGTTCCAGCGCTGTGTAGCTGGTGTAGCGTTCTCCTTCTCCTCCTCATGTTCGAGAATGTAAATCACAGGCTTTGGAGATCAAATTAGTAAAGTTAATTCATTTAGAAGAATACACTTCGCTTTGAGGTAGATTCGTCCGTTAACAGTATGTTGCACCAGCTTTGAGCAAAACGTGGAGTAGCAAAAGCTAGCAATGTTCTTTTTCACGACAATTTCATTTTCCCGACTGAATATGGAGAACAAACATTTATCCACAAGTTTCTTGAGTCCACATATTGAATCGTGGATATCAGAAAATCCAGCACAATTTTAAGAAAAATAAAGAGTATTTGTTTAAAATTAAAGAAAAATATAATAGTATTGCAAAATTAAAATTGAGAATCATTATCTATACCTATTGTCACTGATCATTCGGCTAATTAATCGCTTGAATGTTAATCAAGGAAAGGAAACATGTTCCTCAGCTGTGAGCTGAGGTCAGCCAATCACACTCTAGAGCGCAAATAGCACACACGTCTACCAAGTCAGCTGTTGTGAGGTCACAGCATGGAATACAGAAATACAGCGCTGTCACCAAACTCGTCTGCATGGACGGACTGCTGCTACACACGCCACGCTGTGTCCTGTTACCCGCCGCTGTTACACGCGCTACGCTGTGTCCTGTTACCTGTGGGGATGCAGATGTTGATGTCCGACAACGTTGACAAGCTGCTTCCCCAAGTGAAAAATCCACTGATCACCTGTGCGAGAAAAAAGACAATGGACTCACTCAGTCTGCACACACATATCCAGCAATGGAAGATTCCAGGGCTCAATCGGCAGGAGAGTAAACGTATTCTGTGCACAGGCAGAAAGTGGCAAAGGCCCATCACTAGACCTTGGGCCATCACTAGACCTTGGGCCATCACTACACCTTGGGCCATCACTACACCTTGGGCCATCACTAGACCTTGGGCCATCACTAGACCTTGGGCCATCACTAGACCTTGGGCCATCACTAGACCTTGGGCCATCACTAGACCTTGGGCCATCACTAGACCTTGGGCCATCACTACACCTTGGGCCATCACTACACCTTGGGCCATCACTAGACCGTGGTTCTCTGTGGCTCAGTTGGTAGAGCACGGTTGGGTTGTGGGTTCAATCCTCACTGGGGCCACATGTAGTGAAAAATGTATGCATTCACTACTGTAAGTCGCTTTGGATAAAAGCGTCTGCTAAATGGCGTATATTATTATTATTATTATTATATTACCTTGAACAGATATTGAGGAGTAACTGCCGTTCCCAACGAGGAAGCACCTCGATTCAGAACTACTCACAGCACTGCAGTAACGAGGGATGTGCTTATACTCTGGTGCACATAAGTGGTACGCCAGTACGCATTCGTGTCCTCAAACGTTAATCGCGTACCAAAGCAAGACGACAAACTTTTGAAACATACGCGACTAAGTTTGATCTGTCAATCACTGGAAAGTTAATTAACTTAGTTATTTAGTTAACTTACCAGTGATGGACTGATCTTAAAACTTCAAGTCGCGTATGTTTCAAAAGTTTGTCGTCTTGCTTGGTACGCGATTAACGTTTGAGGACACGAATGCGTACTGTCATACCACTTATGTGCACCCCCTGTGTATACTTTCCTTTCTTCTGACGTTTCTGCACCTTTTGTGTTTGTTTTTTTTGTTTCGTTTAGTTTTGTTTCGTTTGCATTTGTGTGTAGACGCGTTTAATTTCTGGTCACCGGCAGTTGTTTGCTTTAGCCGGCGACAACTCTTCCCCTGTGATCCGTGTTTAACCCCAGAATTCGCTCTGTGTTTATTAATTCGGCGCTTCCCACCACAGTTCTTACAGGGAAGAAAACAAAAGTTAAAAATGAAGAGCAGATGTTTCCCGTGCTGAGAAAGCGGGAGCGTGGAATAAAGTTTGTAAACAAAAGGCGGTGAATGTCAGCAGGACTCTGAACAGAGAGAACAGACAGTGCGGGGAAACGGCGTTGGCCGGGCCGTGGCCTGGGTTCAGCGAGGGCCTTTCGCTGGCGCATCGTCATCTCTCAAGTCTCTGTCCTTATTAGTCAAGGCCAAGCCGTGTCTGTGGGGATGAGACAGGAAGTACAGACCAGAGCTTCTGGTAAAAGGAACAACTTAACGCCCACTGCGTCCAAGCATCCGGTCTCAGGCAAACTGTATATTTTGGTGGCCACGGCTAATTAATTCACTGACTTAATGCCCTGCTGACTGGGAAAACATTATGAAATGTAAATTGACGTCTTCTCTGAGAATAAAAGGATAACGTAAATAAAGTGGGCGAATGAGTCAGCGAGCCGAGGGGACGTGTCACAGGGGGAGCGTGAAGCTCAAAGCCGATTGGCCGAGAACAGGCAGACCCCCTGGTGGTCATGTTCACATGGAACTCAAGTGGAGGAGTGCAGTGTCATTGCGAGCACGTGTGTGTGTGTGTGTGTGCGTACGTGAGTGCGAGTGCGTTTGTGTGTGTGTGTGTGTGCGTACGTGAGTGCGTTTGTGTGTGTGTGTGTGTGTGCGTACGTGAGTGCGAGTGCGTTTGTGTGAGGACGGGGGAACGGGGGCCTGAGAAACCGCGCCGCCCGGGAGCGCCACGGTGATGACCCCTGACCTTGACTGCAACGTCCTCCGTCTCCGAGGGCCGCAGCGGTCTGCGCGTTGGCTGCTCGTAGCTGTCCAGCTGGTAGCACAGAGGCTGCTTCCTGTTTATGGCTTTGGTCTGCACAGTGTCAGAGGGGAGAGAGAGGAGAGAGGAGAGGAGAGGAGAGGAGAGGGAGCACGTGAGAGCAGCGGGCTAGGCTCTGGGGCCCTGGCCCCTGGGGGCCCCTGAGAAACAATCCCCAGGCAATCTCTTGATCCAAGAGGAGACTCCAGTACCAGACATCCACCCCAGCTCCCTGAACCGAGATTCATAAACCTGTCATGTGGCCATCTCTCGCCTCAAAGGAGAACTCAATTCAGGGCAATGATAATCATACAAGTTTCTTTGTATATCACCCTTCCTACATTTAGCAGCTAACTGAGAGTGGGTTTAGGTTGCAGTGTGGGTCCTGGGGTCAGGCAGTAGTGGGACAGTGGTATTGTCCTGGTTGTGATTGTCCTGCTTTAGGACAGTGACTATGGTTGTGTGTGTCCTGCGCTGGGACAGTGACTATGGTTGTGTGTGTCCTGCACTGGGACGGTGATATTGTCCTGGTTGTGTGTGTCCTGCTTTAGGACAGAGATGTAGCTGTGGTTGTGTGTGTCCTGCACTGGGATGGCGCTGTAGCTGTGGTTGTGTGTGTCCTGCACTGGGACAGTAATGTAGCCGTGGTTGTGTGTGTCCTGCACTGGGACGGTGATATTGTCCTGGTTGTGTGTGTCCCGTGCTGGGACGGTGATATTGTCCTGGTTGTGTGTGTCCCGCGCTGGGACGGTGATATTGTCCTGGTTGTGTGTGTCCCGCGCTGGGACGGGATGGCGCTGTAGCCGTGGTTGTGTGTGTCCTGCACTGGGACGGTGATATTGTCCTGGTTGTGTGTGTCCCGCTTTGGGACGGGACGGCGCTGTAGCCCTGGTTGTGTGTGTCCCGCGCTGGGACGGTGATGTTGTCCTGGTTGTGTGTGTCCTGCTTTGGGACGGGACGGCGCTGTAGCCCTGGTTGTGTGTGTCCCGCGCTGGGACGGCGCTGTAGGGTGGTTGTGTGTGTCCCGTGCTGGGACGGGACGGCGCTGTAGAGTGTCTCTCTCAGTACTCACGCCTCCAGGGTGCTTCCTGCAGGACTCCAGTGACACGGGCATATCTCCGTTCCTCCAGCTGTCATCACCAATCTCGTCACTCTGGAGGAACTCACCCAGTTTCTGCACGCTGGACAGACACACAGACACGCAGCAACGTCACCCCTCAAGGCCTCTACACGCTGGCAACACACAGACACTCAGCAACGTCACCCTCAAGGCCTCTACACGCTGGTAACACACAGACACGCAGCAACGTCACCCCTCAAGGCCTCTACACGCTGGACAGACACACAGACACTCAGCAACGTCACCCCTCAAGGCCTCTACACGCTGGCGACACACAGACACGCAGCAACGTCACCCTAAAGGCCTCTACACGCTGGCGACACACAGACACTCAGCAACGTCACCCCTAAAGGCCTCTACACGCTGGCGACACACAGACACTCAGCAACGTCACCCCTCAAGGCCTCTACACGCTGGACAGACACACAGACACTCAGCAACGTCACCCCTCAAGGCCTCTACACGCTGGTGACACACAGACACACAGACACACAGACACACAGACACACAGACACTCAGCAACGTCACCCCTAAAGGCCTCTACACGCTGGTAACACACAGACACACAGACACACAGACACACAGACACACAGACACACAGACACTCAGCAACGTCACCCCTCAAGGCCTCTACACGCTGGCGACACACAGACACTCAGCAACGTCACCCCTCAAGGCCTCTACACGCTGGCGACACACAGACACTCAGCAACGTCACCCCTCAAGGCCTCTACACGCTCGAAGGACAACAACGCGACAGCAACACAACCAGGGCTCTGCAACATCAACGCAGCCTTTGTGACCTACGCAGAGGGGGTTTCAGAGGGTGTCGCGTACCTAGCACAAAACTCGAGACCGCAGCGCAAGCGTTCACGTAGATGTTGCGCATCATTGATTGGTTGTTTAGCGAATGGAGGCAGAGCTGTCATAGTCATAGTTCATAGGTCACAGTTAATCGAGCTAGTAGCTAATGATATAGATAGCTAGCATCATTTGTTCAACACGGTATAAAATGAAGCAGCTTCAGGAAAGACTGGCTGAAGAAGTTTGAAGGTACAGAAACCTTTATGACTCATCATGCGCTGACTACAAAGACAGCTAAATGTCCATCAACTCTTGGAAAGAGGACACCATGTTGCATAGGCTGCACACAGCCTTTGCAGACGTATGAATTGCAGAGTGCTTGCGACATTGTTGCATTGTGTGAACTGCGAAGAAGACACACAAGTACGCAGAAGCACGTAGAGGCCTTCACTTCCATAGCCGCACCCAGCCAATTACAGCCTCCCACACATCCCTAACACCCGCACCCAGCCAATAACAGCCTCCCACACAGCCCTAACACCCGCACCCAGCCAATAACAGCCTCTGTCACAGCCTTAAGAAAGGTCTCATACTCCTGTATGCCAAAAGGGAAGATCTCATATCACAATGAAGCCTTTCAACGGGCGTGTGACATCAGAATTCCTTCTCACCTGATCAGGGCCTTGACCGCGAAGCGGACCACGGTGGAGAGCAGGAAGAGGGGGGTGACCAGGATGTGGAAGAGCGCCAGCGAGGCAAACGCCTCGGAGGGGGTGAGCTTGGAGTCGCTGATGTACGCGTGGGTCACGAACGTCTGGGCTCAACACAAAACGCAAGACCGTGAGCGAAAGCATCGGATCGGTGTAATCTCGTATGCAACTGAACTGGCTCCATACCTGTTCAGTTGAGCGGTCAGTGCATAACTCTCAGGTTCAAATCTCTGAGGTTCTACTGCACTCCTAGTCCTAAAACAGTGGAACCCAGTATGAAGCTCTACTGGGGTGATAAACCAGCCTTACCGCTAACACTGCAGCTATGGGGATGGCGGCATTCATGAAAACTGTGGAGAGAGAGAGAGAGAGAGAGAGAGAGAGAGAGAGAGAGAGAGAGAGAGAGAGAGAGAGAGAGAGGGAGAGAGAGAGAGAGAGAGAGAGAGAGAGAGAGAGAGAGAGAGAGAGAGAGAGAGAGGGAGAGGGAGAGGGAGAGGGAGGGAGAGAGAGAGAGAGGGAGAGAGAGAGAGGAGAGAGAGAGAGAGGAGAGAGAGAGAGAGAGAGAGAGAGGGAGGGAGAGAGAGAGAGAGGGAGAGAGAGAGAGAGAGAGAGAGAGAGAGAGAGAGAGAGAGAGAGAGAGAGAGAGAGAGAGAGGGAGAGAGAGAGAGAGGGAGAGAGGGAGAGAGAGAGAGAGAGAGAGAGAGAGAGAGAGGAGAGAGAGAGAGAGAGAGAGAGAGAGAGAGAGAGAGAGAGAGGGAGAGAGGGAGAGAGAGAAAGAGAGACAGAGAGAGGACGTTAGTGACGTTTGAAAGCAAAAGGGATGAATGTGAATGTGAGTGTCTGGGCAGGCTCTCACTGGACATGGAGGTGTAGAGGGCGAAGGTCTTGAGGCTCGTGAGCTCCTTGGTCCTGGTCTCCTCCACGCTAGCGCAGAAGATGTTCTCCCACGCGTACAGCTTCAGCAGTTTAATGCCCTTCAGGATCTCCGTGGTCTTCTTCAGCCGGTCCGTAGAGTAGTCCTACAGCCAGCAGAGGAAGGACAGGGATTACGGCAGTGTGCAGGAGAGGTCTACGAACATTATTCCTGTTTGTTATTCCAGTTAAGAAGGAATTTGTATTGTGGACGGTCATTCATATTGTTCATTTTGATGAGAGGGTTAGCAATGTTCTACAAATCTGGCATTTCGGTAATTACAATCGGAATGTTCTAATGTTATTGACACACATCCTCCATGATGATTTGTCTAAATTAGAACCATCAGGAGATGTCACGTGTAAGTTTAGCAGGACCGTTTGGGAAATGGTTCATGTCATGACGTTCTCTCACAACCAAATCTAACCGGAATGTTCCCCAATGTTCTTGAGACATTTTTCTCAGCACTGGGAACGTTTGGGTTTAAGGCAGATTAAAAGTGGCCTGGGATGTTCCTCAGGTGGCAATGTGTGTGCTGAGGCACTCCTTGTTGAAACATTATTATGTTTTTTGTTTTTTTCAGATTTTATCCCATTTTCTCCCAATCTGTAAAACCCGCTATTTTCAAGTTTCGTAATGTGAGTTCACTGCTGTAACCCTGTGACCGGTAGTGACGAAGGCAAAGTATTGTCTCCTCCGAGACGGCACTCGCCAGGCCGTCGACCATAACTCCGGTACTACAGAGCCACTCCTGTGCGCAGCGAACATCCTGTCTGCTTCCCTCCCCCCTCTCTGGGGCGGACAGCCAATCGCTGCTCCCGGTTGCACTCCCGGCCAGAGCCAACTCTGGTGCAGCCGGCAGAGCCAACTCTGGTGCAGCCGGTGGGATCAAACCCCAGTCGCCGTGGCCAGTGTCAAACGCTGTAACCACGAGACCACCCGGGAGGCCGTTGTTGAAACATTCTGAAAGCGTACTTGAGGTGAGCCAGAACGTTTTGTACAGGGGACGGGAGGGGACGGGGGGGGCGTGGTGGCTCACCAGCGTGCTCTTCTGCGTGTCGGCCAGCTTGGTGGCGATGAAGTACTGCACAGGGGCCAGCAGCACGATGACGGACGCACCAATCAGAGCGCTGAACCCCAGCAGGTAGTACAGCAGGATCACGCCCATGATGATCTGGGAAGGACACACATCTGGCCTCATAAAGCCCGCCCACTTCACTCTGACTGACACCATTACACAGCACACAACACTCTCACCATTACACAGCACACAACACTCTCACGATTACACAGCACACAACACTCTCACTCTCACTCTCACCATTACACAGCACACAACACTCTCACGATTACACAGCACACAACACTCTGACTGACACCATTACACAGCACACAACACTCTCACGATTACACAGCCCACAACACTCTCAGGATTACACAGCCCACAACACTCTCACGGTTACACAACACACTCACTGGCACGATTACACAGCAGACAGTTCCAACAGGACACAGTGGGGATATTTCTACTGAGTTTACTGATTACTTATGGACATTTTAAAGAGCATAAAGGGTTAAGTTAAGAAGGATGGCTATATTATACTGTATTGTGTTGGATTGTGTTATATTGTACTGCATTGTGCATTCTGTGTAGTACCCATGTTTGTCTTATATGCTGCCAATAGCCAAAGAGGGATTTCCATTTCATTAAATATTATAATGGACAATAAAGTTTTCTCATCAGATCTAATTGAATCTGAAGACGTGTGGCAGAGAGGGGACAGCTGGGTCGCAGTAAGAGGCAGTTAGGGTGAGGGGCAGCGGCTCCTGGCACCTGCACTGGCATGGCCCACAGGTTGGGGCACAGGAAGAGGAACCACATCAGCTGGTTGGTCTCGATGGCCACCAGGTTGTTGATCTGGCCCAGCGTCATCTCTCCCATGGACATGTTGGAGGTGGACAGGCGCAGGATCTTGTTGTAGATCATGGCCTGGGAGAGGATGGGGGAGAGTGAAGCGGAGAGAGACCCGACCACAAACGCTCAGTGCTGTAGCTCCTGAGGACCCACACGCCTGATGCATTCTGAATTACATTACTGAACATCCCAGATTTTTATTTTTTATTTATTTAAACCTTTATTTAACCAGGAAGTCTCATTGAGATTAAAATCTCTTTTTCAAGAGAGACCTGGCCAAGGTAGCAGCAGTAGGCCTACACAATAGTTACAGACAATACAACAGTCAACGGTACATACAACAATACACAGAGACGGCTAGATAATAACCGTATTTTTCACAGATCTCGCACACGCACATTTGCTGCTAAAGTGGTCAATTTTAAAAGACGAGCTGGTAACTCCAACTCCGCTGGACTGAGGCTTGAGCGCTTTCCGTCGTTACTATGGGGACTCAGTCAAACCTTGCGGGAGTTGGACAAAATATGGAAAAATAGGGTTGCTATCTAGCCATGACCATCTCAGATCAGTGTCTCCAGATCAGTGGCTCCAGAATTGAGGGTCGGGACACTGAGGGGGTCATGAGAGGGGGTGAGGTGGGTTGTCAGACGATAAGTGTTGGACCCCACAGGGTGCAGGAACATTTTGTACATGAGCCCCAATCAGCACGGGTATGGGCAGGCCTATTCCCTATTGAGGTTAAGGCTAGGGCTATGGTTAGGGGTGGGGCTATGTTCTTACACCCCATGGGATCTAGCACTAACCTTGTGAGATGATGCATGAAAATAATAACTATATAATACACTTAAAACCATTGCTCACACCAGTCAAAACACTGCGCCTGTTACAGGCACTGAACCAGTTAGAGTTCATGCAGACTGATGCGAAGACATTTTAACTCCAACAATTGTCAGGAAACATTTTAATATGGGGTGGGTCGAGAAACCGCATTCGTTCACGAAGTAGGTAGTGGGATTGGAAAGTTTGGTAACCCTCACCTTAGAACACAGGCATTTTATGGTTTTCATAAACGTATCATTTAGTCCAAATGAAATGTACGATGGGCAACAGTAGGCACAGTACTAAACACAGAAGGACACGTTGCACCCGCTCAGCATTATTTCAGTGTGTGAAGGAGCCCCTCCACTCACCAACAGCGCCCCCCGGAGGTTGATCCCCGTCTCTATGGTGACGTAGTAGGAGGCCTGCAGGAAGGTGCGCTGGAGAACCAGGGCCAGGAAGAGAAGCACTGCCAGGACGGACGTGTTCTGCAGCAGCTCGTTGGAGGACAGGAAGTAGACCCCAAAAGGCCAGACCTGATACAAACCAGAAACGGTAAAATGCCCCTCCTTCATAACCAGGCCTGATGCACACCAAAAACGGTAAAATGCCCCTCCTTCATAACCAGGCCTGATACAAAACCAAAAAAGGTCAAATGCCCCTCCTTCATAACCAGGCCTGATGCACACCAATGCAAGCAACAATTTTGGGAACATTCCTGGAAAGTTAAGGTACATGTTTGTGACATGTACAGGAAACTGCCAAAATGAAGGAAATACTTGAGCAAATTAAAGTTTCTGGTGGATCTGTTAGGGTGTGTGGTGCATTTGATAGCCTGGTTTAAGTCCACTTGGAGGGCAAGGTAAATTCCAATAAATACAAAGCCATTCTGAGTGACCACCTTCATCCTATGGTGAAGCATTTCTATCCTGATGGGAGTGGTCTCTTCCAGGATGACAATACTCCCATCCACAGGGAACGAGTGCTCACTGAATGGTTAGATGAGCATGAGAAACGATGTAAACCATATGCCATGGCCGATCTCAATTCAGTTGAGCAGTTATGGGAGATTCTGGAGTGGTGCCTGAGACAGTGTTTTCCACCACTATCAACAAAACACCAAATTATGGAATTTGTCATGGAAGAATGGTGTTGCACCCCTGCAATAACAAGTTCCAGACACTTGTAGAATCTATGCCAAGGCACACTGAAGCTGTTCTGGCAGCTTGTGGTGGCCCAACGCCCTATTAAGACATGTTGTGTTAGTGTTTCCATTATTTTGGCAGTTACCTGTGCATTTTATTTACTGGATGTCTCTAGAACATTATTTTTAAGTCTCAAGAAACAATGCAGGGACAGTCTTCATAAGTCATTCATTTCTTTTTATTCCACTTTAAAAAGAATTTGAATTGTGGATGGAGATGGAGGGAGAGAGCAACGATGAACAAATCTGGCATTTCAGCACTTGCGCCCAGAACATTCTTAAAATGTTATTGACACACATCCCCTGTGAATGTTTTTCATCGCTAAACGAGAACCTGAAATGGATGTTACCGGTAGGTCTGCATGCAGTTTTTTTCTTTGACTGATTGGAACAATAGATGTGATGAAAAGTTGTGCTGGGTTTAATGAGATCGCAGGCAAATGAAAAGGCCCAGGAAGAGCAGAGTGTGACGTTCCCCAGATGTCGATGTGTGTGTGTGTGTGTGTGTGCCGAGGGAGTCTGAGAGTGTGATATGAGTGGAGAATTTTCCATGTCAGACAGATATGCAGGCCTGCTCTCCCTCTGCCCCCTCTCGACATTCACTGGCCTCCTCCAGCACTGCCACGGGGGAGGGGACTCTCACCCCCAAACCCTCCTCTCACAGCTGTGCGGTATTAAGGCTGACGATCTTTCGTTTTACGATAATGATTTTACACTCACGCCAGTGCAAATGAGTCGTTCTGTTCCTTAACCGACACAAGAGAAAATACTTTGACGCTTCGGCACTGCGTATTAAATGATTTGACGTACTCCTCTGCCTTAATTTGTCTGCTGTGTTTAGTCTGACGGAGACTACGCAGGACGAGTCAGAGCTGAAACGACTCAGTGACATCACAGTGGGAGTGGCTCCCTGTGAGAAGAGCCCACCCAGACCCTCTGAGGTCCTGCGGGATCCAGATTAAATCTACATTAACACTGAGCGTGTTATTCCACTGTCTACACCAGGGGTGGGCAATCTTACCCTGTGTGGGCCGGTGTGGGTGCAGGCTTTTGTTCCAGCCGAGCAGCAGCTCACCTGATTTGACTAATCAGCTAATCAAAGTCTTCAATCAGGGCTTTGATTAGTGGAATCAGGTGTGTCACTGTTCAGTTGGAACAAAAGCCTGCACCGACACCGGCCCACACAGGGAAAGATTGCCCACCCCTGGTCTACACCAACACTTGAGTGTGAATTACACCAGTGCCTACACCAACTGTGAGTGTGATTTAGTCCAGGCTGACGTTTGTGTTACTGCAAAGCACTGAGGATGAACATTTGGAGTAAGACGGGGATCCCGGTCAAGTGACACTTAGAAACCTGTTGTCTATGCCAGTATCACATCCACTGATCTTTGTTCTCAGATGTTTCGTGTTTTGAGTGACATCAAGTGCTCTGGAGATGCATGGCTGTCTCTCAGGTAAGAAAACACACAAATACCAGAGTGGAGTCGAATGACCGCGCTCAGTGAGCCAAGACCTTAACCAACATGTCTGCTGTGGACACCTAAAGAGAATCTGTCAGTTGGCTCTATGCATTTCAGCCCAGCTCATGAATGGTGCAGCATCTGTGGACAGCACATTTTCTTTACCGCACCAAATTAAAAAGCTTTTATTTATATAAACGTTTTGTTATAAAGAGGGAAAAGTCGCATACACACTTACTGTTAAAGTAAAGCTGATGGTTATAATTTAGTCGAGGATACACGTCAATGTTTTTATAATGTACTGTACAGAAATTTGTTGTCCATTGTCAACCGAATTTCCCGAATGGTCATACACAGTTCATAAAAACAGAATAATGTTCTAAGACCATACGTTCCTTACGATCCCACCGGCTGCGCCAGAGTCGGCTCTGGCCGAGAGTGCCACCAGGGGCGGCGATTGGCTGTCCACCCCCAGGGAGGGGGGAGGGAAGCCGACAGGAAATTGGCTGCGCACAGGAGTAGCTCTGGAGTACCGAGTTACGGTTGACGGCCTGGCGAGTGCCTTTGTCACTACTGGTCACAGGGCTACGGCAACGAACTCACAATACGAGGGGGGATTGACTTGAAAATGGCGGGTGTAATTGGCTACCAAATTGGGGTAAAATCAGAAACAAAATTGAAAAAAGACGTTAATTGACTCTTAACGATGACTCTTAACGATGACTCTCAACGATGACGTTCATGATGTCCAGGTAGCTGGACTAATGTACGTGTTTGGGGACATTCGCCCCGGGAATGTTCTGTAAAGGGCTCCTGCACCCACCTGGGCGTCCTGGCCCTCCCCCGAGGCCATGGTCTGGTTCAGCTGGCTGTTCTCCAGGTGCTTGACGATGCCGGAGATGCACAGCGGCCCGGCGAAGCCCAGCAGGTCGGCCAGGTAGCGGAAGGTGCTGCTGAGGAGTATGGGCCGGCCGAAGGCCCGGTACATGGACCTCCAGATGGAGGGGGCCTTCTCCGGGTCATCTGGAGTCTGCTCCCAGGGAGAAGACTGCCAACTGTGAACATCACACTGGGATACAACTCACGGCCAGTTCTCTCTCCTCCTCCCTGCCCCTCTCTCTCCTCCCTGCCCCTCTCTCTCCTCCTCCCTGCCCCTCTCTCTCCTCCTCCCTGCCCCTCTCTCCTCCTCCCTGCCCCTCCCTGCCCCTCTCTCTCCTCACCATGCACCACACTTTAAAGAAAAATCTTTCCCCCATCAACCCACAATATGTTCAGATGATTAGATGCACTATACAGCTTTTCTAGATATTCTATCTGCAAGTTCCTGTTTTAAAGAAGAAAAGCATCATCACTATCCTTCATGCCAAGAGATGTAGGGTGTCAGTGTAGTGTAGTGGTTAGGGAGCAGTGTAGTGTAGTGGTTAGGGAGCAGTGTAGTGTAGTGGTTAGGGAGCAGTGTAGTGTAGTGGTTAGGGAGCAGTGTAGTGGTTAGGGAGCAGTGTAGTGTAGTGGTTAGGGAGCAGTGTAGTGTAGTGGTTAGGGTGTAGTGCAGTGTAGTGTAGTGGTTAGGGAGCAGTGTAGTGTAATGGTTAGGGAGCAGTGTAGTGTAGTGGTTAGGGGAGTGCAGTGTAATGTGTAATGAGCAGTGTAGTGTAATGGTTAGGGAGCAGTGTAGTGTAATGGTTATGGGGAGCAGTGTAGTGTAATGGTTAGGGAGCAGTGTAGTGTAAATGGTTAGGGAGCAGTGTAGTGTAATGGTTAGGGAGCAGTGTAGTGTAATGGTTAGGGAGCAGTGTAGTGTAATGGTTAGGGAGCAGTGTAGTGTAATGGTTAGGGAGCAGTGTAGTGTAATGGTTAGGGAGCAGTGTGGTGTAATGGTTAGGGAGCTGGGCTTGTAACTCAGAGGTTGCTGGTTCAATTCCCAGGTGGAGCACTGCCGTTGCACCCTTGAGCTAAAGGTACTTAACCTGAATTGCTTCAGTAAAATATCCAGCTGTATAAATGGATTGTATGTAAAATAAATGTAAACTGTGTAAGTCGCTCTGGATAAGAGCGTCTGCTAAATGCCTAAAATGTAAATCTAAAATCATGTAGATCTGAATGGGCATTCTACCTTTACTTTCTCTGAAGCTAATTTAGAGAGCTTGAGTGCAATAAGGGGTCTCCGGTTGCCATGGACTGTATGAAGTGATTTACTTCCCAATGACAGCCAACATTTGACAATCAATATTTTGTTACACTTTGCACAATTGGCAGTGATTTATACCATTTGTTTTTCCCCTGCCTCGTTTTCCCAGAGGGCCATGTGTGGTTTTTGTGTGGCTGTGGCCACGAGAGAAAGAAATGCATGCTGGGAGCTTGTAGCTTCAGGAAGCTGAACTGCAAGTTGCAGAGAAAATGTCCTTTCATTAGTTTTAGCTTGAATCCTTCTTATATGCGCAAAACAATGTGCATACCCTTGCTTTTATACACCACTAAGGGTGAAGGACAACATAGTAAAGAAATGTAAAGCCAAGAAAGGTTTATTTTTACACCATCTACTCATCTACTATCCTATTCTAGTCAACTCTGGAAGGCTTTTCTCTTTCTTCCTGCTCTGACATTTGAGGACCTGGTGTTGAGGCGGAGGTAATATAATATATAATATAATATATGCCATTTAGCAGACGCTTTTACCCAAAGCGACTTACAGTAGTGAATGCATACATTTTTCAGTATATGTGGTCCCAATGGGAATTGAACCCACAACCTAAGTGTTGTCGACGCCGTGCTCTACCTACTGAGCCACACAGAACCACGCTCTACCTACTGAGACACACAGAACCACGCTCTACCTACTGAGTCACACAGAACCACACTCTACCTACTGAGCCACACAGAACCACGCTCTACCTACTGAGTCACAGAGAACCACACTCTACCTACTGAGTCACACAGAACCACACTCTACCTACTGAGCCACACAGAACCACACTCTACCTACTGAGACACACAGAACCACGCTCTACCTACTGAGCCACACAGAACCACGCTCTACCTACTGAGCCACACAGAACCACACTCTACCTACTGAGCCACACAGAACCACTCTCTACCTACTGAGCCACACAGAACCACTCTCTACCTACTGAGCCACACAGAACCACACTCTACCTACTGAGCCACACAGAACCACGCTCTACCTACTGAGCCACACAGAACCACGCTCTACCTACTGAGTCACACAGAACCACGCTCTACCTACTGAGCCACACAGAGCCACGCTCTACCTACTGAGCCACACAGAACCACGCTCTACCTACTGAGCCACACAGAACCACGATCTACCTACTGAGTCACACAGAACCACACTCTTCCACTGAACCACACTCTACCTACTGAGCCACACAGAACCACGCTCTACCTACTGAGACACACAGAACCACGCTCTACCTACTGAGCCACACAGAACCACACTCTACCTACTGAGCCACACAGAACCACGCTCTACCTACTGAGCCACACAGAACCACGCTCTACCTACTGAGCCACACAGAACCACACTCTACCTACTGAGACACACAGAACCATGCTCTACCTACTGAGACACACAGAACCACGCTCTACCTACTGAGACACACAGAACCACGCTCTACCTACTGAGCCACGCAGAACCACAGATGGTGAAACACAGAACCCGCTCTACCCTCTGCTCCTCGAACCACAGAGGTGTGGGCGTCCTTCAGGCGCAGGTAGTTGGTCAGGGCCCGCATGGCGATGGGCAGCTTGCCGATCTTCTTCAGCTCGATGGGCCTCTTGTGGGCGCCCATGATCAAGGGGTTCATCCACCAGTAGGTTGCCTTGGACAGCAGGTTAACGAAGGGCTGGAGGAAACGCACCCCCAGGTCCTGTAGGTCCTCCGGGGGCTTCACCTTCTGGGGGTTGGCGAAGAAGACGTACTTCTGCAGAAAGCACAGGCCGGGTCGGACCGGGTTAGGGAGAGCCAGCGCCAAAGATCCAAGATGGCCTTCACTGACCTGACATTAGTGGCCTCGTTGCACAAGCATTTGGACTTTAGAAATGAAGCTTTTGTGGAATCGAATGTGGGACTGTGACTCGGGTTCTGCAGCAGGTTGAGGAAGTGAGAGAATGTAATTCACCGTGTGATGGTCTAATTTAACAATAAGGCCCCTATGTGCCCTTGGCCTCAATGTAACTCCATACCATAGCAGCTAGTCCAGAATTGAACACACAGAAGAAAAGGCTCTAATTAAGACAACATTCATGAAAACAGAGAACCTCATTGGTTTTTTATAATACAATTGTCAAAAATACTAATAATTATAATAATTGTAATAATAGTGGATGGCATTTATCTAGCGCCTTTCACAATCTCAAAGCATGAAGAAGACTCCTACAGTAAAGGGGAAGCTCAACTCAATCACCACCAATGTGTAGCACCCAGTTGAGTTTTTCCTGTCAGCAACCAGTGGCAATTGACCCTTCGCTAAACCACGCCCCCCTTAGTTACTGTTGCTAAGTACATCAAGCTTTCGGAGCCAGCATGGCGCTCCCACTGTCGCTAACTGCACTCCCTGGAGAAATATTGTCAAATTTTGGGAAAATAGAAAAAGCGATTTCAGATAGAAGCAGACAGAAGGGTCTACAATATGCATTTGAAGGTTATATTCAAGATATCACACTGACTCAGCAACAAAATGACGTAAACTTTTTTTAGATGGAAGCGAAAGCCTACAGATCAGAGTAAAAGTGAACCACCGCATCACCTGGCGATTGAGACAGAGGACAACGACATTAAGGAGCAACACTGTTCCTGTAAAGCTGGGTAGGTCTCTATTCACTATTACAACGATTAAAAAGCAAAAGCAGTAGGCCTATATAACGTTACATTCAGTAGTAAGTTAGCTAGCATTAGCTAACTAACGTAACATCAGTAGCCTATAGTGTGCTGTAACGACATTACTCTGGTTAGCTCCACAGGTAGCTCCATACCCTGGACCTCTGTAAAGCAAAAAATATCAGCAGTGTGTCAGCCCAGTCCTCCACAAGATTTGGGTACTCGGGACTGGGCTTCCCATTGACAAAGTGCTGAAATAGTAATGAAAAAATAGTATTACATTTTGGCATCAAGGTAACGTTACCCACAGGTTTTTTAGAGCTTGACTGTAACATCTTAACGTTAGCAAGCTGGCTGGATCACGAATAACATAAATAAGCTAACATTTAGTCTAACTTTACCAACGTTGCAACCCGGAGCTGTATATCCAGACCGTAGCCACGTTAGCTTAGCTGGCTAACACTTTTCAGGATTTAATTTTGGTTTTGTAAAGGGAAAAAAACGTATATCTCCTTCAAACCTCTCTGGGTAACGAGTGTCACTGTTACAAGTGCCCCAGGCACAACGTTTAACCATAATTTGCTAAAAATCCGCAAAACCAGCTCGAAAATGAAGAAAATCTCTCATTTTTACGTCAAAGTCAATGGAGCGCAGCAAAAAAGTGTCGGACCTCTGTCGGAGCCTGTAAAATACGGCGCTGTGATTGGCCAGTTTGCGTTTTCTGGGCGTGGTTTAGCGAAGGGTCAATTGTGATAGACTTCTGCACAAGATTTCCAAAGGTTTTAAGCCAATCACAAGAGAGCTGATGAGAAAAAAAACCAAAAAAACATATCTATGCTGGACTGTAGACCGAGCGATGATGAAACAGGAAACAGGAAGTGCTCACCCTCACTCTGATGACGTTAACCTCCACCGCCATGAGCATTCCGTACAGGAGAACCAGCAGGGCCGTGATGCAGAAGCGCAGGTGCTGGATCCCCACACTGTTCTCCGCATACTTCTCCAGCTTGATGGTCTTCGTGATGAAGGCCAAGACCCAGTAAATGAACAACGCTGCAAAGGGTTCAAATAATATACGCCATTTAGCAGACACTTTATCCAAAGCCACTTACATTATATTACATTACAGGCATTTAGCAGACACTTTATCCAAAGCCACTTACATTATATTACATTACAGGCATTTAGCAGACGCTCTTATCCAGAGCGACTTACACAGTTTACATTTCTTTACATACAATCCATTTATACAGCTGGATATTTTACTGAAGCAATTCAGGTTAAGTACCCTTAGCTCAAGAGTACAACAGCAGTGCCCCCACCTGGGATCGAACCTGCAACCTTTGCGTTACAAGCCCAGTTCCCTAACCATTATGCTAACACTGCCGCCTGCCTTACAGTAATGACTGCATACATGTTTTTCAGTATATGTGGCCCCATGGGAATCAAACCCTCAACCTAAGCATTATCAAGGCCATGCTCTACCTACTTTCAATTTACTTTGGCACGGACCTGGGTTCATGTATATAAAGCATTGTAGAGTAGAAGTGCTGATCTCTGATCAGTTTTTCCTTTTGGCTCATAATGGATTTAGTGCAGATATGGACAGAAGAGATCTGACCCTAGATCAGCACTGCTACTCTTGAGACGGGCCGAGATATTTAAAAGGGAGAAAAATAGTTTTATGACACAAACGCCATTCGATCGTTGTACTTACCCAGTAGTAGTTTGGGGAAGTTGGATGTTTCAATATTGTGGTAATACACCACAGATGTAGTGGCTGCTATAAAACCCATAAACGCAGGCATGAAGAGGTGAAGGTGATTGGACGTCATGTGCCTGAAAAGCACAAAGTGAAATTTAATGAGGCCCATTCAGAGGTGAATATTTCCCCTCTGAAGAATTTCATACAAAATCATTATACTTCAGTACGCCCTTTGTGAGTTATATTCCACGGGAAATAATTTATATTTTTCTTTCATCTTGTGAGGCTTAACAGAACAGTGCCTTAACAGGATGCAGACCGTGGGGCTCATCCACACACTAGAACAGTGCCTTAACAGGATGCAGACCGTGGGGCTCTTCCACACACTAGAACAGTGTCTTAACAGGATGCAGGCCGTGGGGCTCATCCACACACTAGAACAGTGTCTGAACAGGATGCAGACCGTGGGGCTCATCCACACACTAGAACAGTGCCTTAACAGGATGCAGACCGTGGGGCTCATCCACACACTAAACAGTGTTTTAACAGCATGCAGACCGTGGGACTCATCCACACACTAGAACAGTGTCTTAACAGGATGCAGACCGTGGGACTCATCCACACACTAGAACAGTGCCTTAACAGGATGCAGACCGTGGGGCTCATCCACACACTAGAACAGTGTCTTAACAGGATGCAGACCGTGGGGCTCATCCACACACTAGAACAGTGTCTTAACAGGATGCAGACCGTGGGGCTCATCCACACACTAGAACAGTGTCTTAACAGGATGCAGACCGTGGGGCTCATCCACACACTAGAACAGTGTCTTAACAGGATGCAGACCGTGGGGCTCATCCACACACTAGAACAGTGCCTTAACAGGATGCAGACCGTGGGGCTCATCCACACACTAGAACAGTGTCTTAACAGGATGCAGACCGTGGGGGCTCATCCACACACTAGAACAGTATCTTAACAGGATGCAGACCGTGGGGGCTCATCCCCACACTAGAACAGTCCCTTAACAGGATGCAGACCGTGGGGCTCATCCCCACACTAGAACAGTGTCTTAACAGGATGCAGACTGTGGGGCTCATCCACACACTAGAACAGTGTCTTAACAGGATGCAGACCGTGGGGCTCATCCACACACTAGAACAGTGTCTTAACAGGATGCAGACCGTGGGGCTCATCCACACACTAGAACAGTGCCTTAACAGGATGCAGACCGTGGGGCTCATCCACACACTAGAACAGTGTCTGAACAGGATGCAGACCGTGGGGCTCATCCACACACTAGAACAGTGTCTTAACAGGATGCAGACCGTGGGGCTTATCCTTGATCAGGTGTGGATTGTTTGGAACTCTCTCATGGCTGCGTGTTTTCTCTGTCCCTCTCCTAATAGGTATGCTGCCATAGCTTACACCTGTTGGGGCTATCTGTATATTTCCTATGCTTGTGCTCCCCTGCTCTTACATAATGCTACTGGCTATAGCACTGCTTTTTTCTGACTGCATGTTCTCTTCTCTGCCTCGGCCTCTGACTCGGGGCACCTGCCCCGAGCCCTAGATCCTGCGAGAAGTGTGAGCTGCCCCCATCAACCCTCACCCCCACGCCAACCCCAGTTCCTGGATCTGGACCCTCTCCGCGTGGTTTAGCCCCGCTGACTACCTAACTCAGGAGGGGCAAAGTCTTTCAGCCCTGAGCCACCTTGGACTGACCATGACATGGTCTTTTTGGACATACCCTGTGCCGGCCAGCAGAGGATGGGCTCCCCCCTTTTAGTCTGGTTCCTCCAAGGTTTCTCTCTACCTAGGGAGTTTTTCCTTGCCACTGTTGCCTTTGGGCTTGCTTTTGGGGGGGTCTAGGCCTGGGTTCCCCCTCTGTTAAGCATTTTGTGACAATTCTATTGTGAAAAGCGCTATACAAATAAACTTGATTTGATTTGATTTGATCCGCACACTAGAACAGTGTCTTAACAGGATGCAGACCGTGGGGCTCATCCACACACTAGAACAGTGTCTTAACAGGATGTAGACCGTGGGGCTCATCCACACACTAGAACAGTGTCTTAATAGGACGCAGACCGTGGGGCTCATCCACACACTAGAACAGTGCCTTAACAGGGTGCAGACCGTGGGGCTCATCCACACACTAGAACAGTGTCTTAACAGGATGCAGACCGTGGGGCTCATCCACACACTAGAACAGTGCCTTAACAGGATGCAGACCGTGGGGCTCATCCACACACTAGAACAGTGCCTTAACAGGATGCAGACCGTGGGGCTCATCCACACACTAGAACAGTATCTTAACAGGATGCAGACCGTGGGGCTCATCCACACACTAGAACAGTGACTTAACAGGATGCAGACCGTGGGGCTCATCCACACACTAGAACAGTGTCTTAATAGGATGCAGAGTGGGGCTCATCCACACACTAGAACAGTGTCTTAACAGGATGCAGACCTAGAACAGTGCCTTAACAGGGGCTCATCCACACACTAGAACAGTGTCTTAACAGGATGCAGACCGTGGGGCTCATCCACACACTAGAACAGTGTCTTAACAGGATGCAGACCGTGGGGCTCATCCACACACTAGAACAGTGTCTTAACAGGATGGATGCAGAACACTTAACAGGATGCAGACCGTGGGGCTCATCCACACACTAGAACAGTGTCTTAACAGGATGCAGACCGTGGGGCTCATCCACACACTAGAACAGTGTCTTAACAGGATGCAGACCGTGGGGCTCATCCACACACTAGAACAGTGTCTTAACAGGATGCAGACCGTGGGGCTCATACACACACTAGAACAGTGTCTTAACAGGATGCAGACCGTGGGGCTCATCCACACACTAGAACAGTGCTTTAACAGGATGCAGACCGTGGGGCTCATCCACACACTAGAACAGCGTCTTAACAGGATGCAGACCGTGGGGCTCATCCACACACTAGAACAGCGTCTTAACAGGATGCAGACCGTGGGGCTCATCCACACACTAGAACAGCGTCTTAACAGGATGCAGACCGTGGGGCTCATCCACACACTAGAACAGTGCCTTAACAGGATGCAGACCGTGGGGCTCATCCACACACTAGAACAGTGTCTTAACAGGATGCAGACCGTGGGGCTCATCCACACACTAGAACAGTGCCTTAACAGGATGCAGACCGTGGGGCTCATCCACACACTAGAACAGTGTCTGAACAGGATGCAGACCGTGGGGCTCATCCACACACTAGAACAGTGTCTTAACAGGATGCAGACCGTGGGGCTCATCCACACACTAGAACAGTGTCTTAACAGGATGCAGACCGTGGGGCTCATCCACACACTAGAACAGTGTCTTAACAGGATGCAGACCGTGGGGCTCATCCACACACTAGAACAGTGTCTTAACAGGATGCAGACCGTGGGGCTCATCCACACACTAGAACAGTGTCTTAACAGGATGCAGACCGTGGGGCTCATCCACACACTAGAACAGTGCGTTAACAGGATGCAGACCGTGGGGCTCATCCACAGACTAGAACAGTGTCTTAACAGGGTGCAGACCGTGGGGCTCATCCACACACTAGAGCAGTGTCTTAACAGGATGCAGACCGTGGGGCTCATCCACACACTAGAACAGTGTCTTATCAGGAGGCAGACCGTGGGGCTCATCCACACACTAGAACAGTGCCTTAACAGGATGCAGACCGTGGGGCTCATCCACACACTAGAACAGTGCCTTAACAGGATGAGCCACCCAGCAGCCCCACTTTATTTACTCTTAACTAATACTCGCTAGCCGCTGCATCTCTGGGGTAGCACATGCGTATGATTGGTGGAGGAGCTGCTTCAGTGGTCGGCCCACCCGTTGGAGACGATGCCCTCGGCGATCTCGCACACGTGCACAAACAGGAGGGCGAAGGTGAGGATCCAGCGCAGGTTGTGTCCGGGGAAGTGCAGCCAGGTGTTGTGGTGGATCTGAACCTTGGAGCTCTGGCTTCCCCAGCCTGGGGACGGAGGAAATTAAATTCAATCAAATCAAATTGATACATTTATTTAAATTAGAAATATTTTATTTTATTTTTATTTTTTTTCAGATTTTTTCCCGTTTTTCTCCTAATTTGGTTGCCAATTAAACCCTCTATTTATTTCAATTCCCCCCCCCCACGAGTCCGTCGCCCGTCCTCCGGGAGCGAGACACACATTCCTGGCCGATTGTTCCCGCCTCTTCCGAGACGGGAATTCTTCCACGGACGCCTTAACCTGCTCCTCGACGGACTCATGCCGGCCTCCCTCCCCCCTCCCCCAGAGGCGGACAGCCAAATGCCGCCTCCGATCGGGCTGACGACCGGGGCCGGTCTGGTAGAGAAAATATTTTTTTTTTAAGAATAATGATTGTCTTTTAGGCATTGGCAAATCAGTTCAGATTTAAAACCTTAAAGCTTAACCACAGCTCCCGCTGTGTCATATCAGAGAAAAATTTTTTTTTATTTGAACTAACTTGCTGGCTACATACTGAGAGCTAACCTTAGACCATTAAGTTATAACTCATTAGTTACCTAGTTAGCTAGCAATCGCTCTATCCATTTGACTAACAAGTTCTATCAATGCATATGACACTGTAGCAATTTCAAGCACATGCCATATTTGACTGGGGCAGGAAAAGTACGAAAAAATGACGCAACACCACTTCTACCAACAATTACTGTTAATACTTATTGTTATTGTTTTTTTAAGCAAACGTACAAGTGAACTGAAGTTCTAATTTAGTCGAAGCACAGATGCTGAGTAGGAAATGGCTCTGGGCTTTCTCACAGCGCTCAACCAAACATCATGAAAGCCTCCACCAGGAAGCAGCAATTAAGAGCTCCCAAGGGCATGCACTGTGAGACGCAAGTCAGAGTCATTCCCATCGAATCTGAGAAAAACCCAGCGCTCGCTTTCCTCCGAGATGCTGCTGACGCAACACGGCAAAGTGCACGCAGCCCGCAAACATGACTGCGGAGACCTGCAATTAATTATGCCATACATTTTTTTTTTATTTAACCTTTATTTAACCAGAAATAGTCTCATTGAGATTAAAAATCTCTTTTACAAGAGCGTCCTGGCCAAGATAGGCAGCAGCACAATTACAATTACAAGTACAAGTTTACAGACAAAAGTAAATTAAAAACAAACATATGACAATTAAAACAAAAAACAAGGGCAAATTCACAGTACCATTCATAATCATTCAAAACATCTGCAGCCAGATGTGCTGGATTCCATATCACTTAGAAGTGTTTTAAAAGCAACCAGTGAGACCAGCTCCTGCAGGTTCAGGTAGTTTTGCCCTCCATACGACACAAGGAGGGCAGTCTCGCAGACATACAGATGCGGGTGAGATTTAACCATTTACTCTGCTGTTCTGGTGACGAAACAGGCTTCAGACAACGCCAAACATCCCTGACCGTTCTTCATTTGCGTTACCCCTATTCTGTAAGAATTCCCCCTGGTTGCGTGCTGTGCCTGCCTTGTCTCTATTGCAAAATAATCTCTTTTTCAATCTCAATGTGTCTTCCTATGACAATAAATGTTATAATAATTAAGATAATAATAATACAAACAATAATAACATGGAATGACAAACAACTGGTTTCAGCTTCTAGTTTCAGCTTCTAACCCATTTGAGAAATTCAGAAAACTTGTACACGCAAGTGAGACATCTACTTAACCATTTAAAACAGTACATCAGGAACCTGATCTGCCAACCCAATAGCGTACAATGTAGCATAATGTGCATTCAAATAGTTGAAGTATTGTAATTAATGTGATACAGTACATGGGTGATAACGTGTGATTTGTGCATTATTGTATAAATGTAAGGTGGGGTCACTTAAAAGTATAATGTCAATTGTCAATGTCAATTTCTAAGATATTATTACATTTTCTGTCTGGATGAAGGGAACAGCAAAGCACAAAAATAAGTGAACACTGGAAGAGAATGAAATGCTCTGTAGCAAGGGGTCTCACGTATTTTAATATGATTACTGCATGATTGTAATTATAGTGGAGCCAATCTCCTGTGAAAAGGCGAGCACAGAGCCAAGTCTCTGGTCTCTGGGTCGTTTCAGCACTTAACTGATGAATGTACAGCAAATCATTGATTGGGTAAAGGCACAACTTGACTCCCAAGAGCTTAATCTGAAAAAACCTGTTGGCGCACTGCGGCCATCCAGTCCGACGCCCCTGGTTCTACGTACCGATGAAGAGGATGGGGAAGGTGATGAAGAGGAGGAAGACGTGGGGAACCAGATTCAGGGCGTCCACGAAACAGCCATTGTTCAGGACTCCGTCCTCCACGCTGTAGGAGTTGCTGCTGTCGTTGCCGCAGAAGGAGAGGGCCATGATGCCTGAGGGACCCTGAGAAACCTGGAGAAAGGGGCCAAACCTGGAGAAAGGGGCCAAACCTGGAGAAAGGGGCCAAACCAGGAGAAAGGGGCCAAATCTGGAGAAGGGGCCAAACCACAACAGGTGATCAGTGCTGAACAACGCCATCGTGATGACTGAGTGTTATTCATTATGAATGTTACTGCACAGCTAATACAAAGCGTCACAAGAACATTAGGGAACGTTGTGGTTAGATCTCCATTTGTTTGTGAAATATTGTTAGGGCAAGAATATTCCCCAAACGGTCTTTGAACATATTTATTGTTCCAAGCAAAGTCGTTCCAGGCATGTCGCACACAAACATCCCCTGACTGTAATAACGTGATCATTACAAAAATATCATGGAGGGTACATATCAATGACACATTCCCAATGTATTGAAATTACAGATTTGTTAAACATTGTTAACTTTCTCAATACAATTAATGTAAATGGCTGTCTACAACTCAAATTCTTTTTAACCTGGAAAAACAAAACTGAATAGCCTTCTAAGACCGTGCCTGCAATGCTGCTCTTTATTTTGCAATAATGTCCAGTTTGTGTTGGGAACATTTGCTGTAATTTTCCAAGAATATTCTGTTAGCAAAAAATAGTGAACTGGTTAATGGTGTCTCTGTTCCATTATTGCCCCGCCCCCTTTTCAGTGTTGCATTGTGGGTATGGACAATAACATATAATACCATGAGCTGTCCTGGGTACTGCAGTCCTTGACTGACTCTTGATTGTTAATAATTATATTTATTTATGAATGTAAGAACAATTATTATTAATGAGTGATATATGGATGGATTTCATGTACAACGTCATGCATATAATTCACATCAGACAAAGGAGTTTGTGAAGTATATTGTAAGTATATATATGGAATTTAAATAACAATTATGTGATGTTAAAAGTAAGAATAGGCAGCTGCATCTCCTCTCTGGTGAAGAGAAGTAGCTCCAATGAATAGATAATTCAGTCGTGTCATCAGTAACTTCAAGATAAATCGATCACACAATCATCTACCGTCAAGATGAATCAATCACACAATCGTCTCATCTCCCCCTAATTGTGTTGGCATGTGGTGGTATTGACAGGAATTAACAACTGTTAACAGCAACAGCAACAACAATGTTTATAATGGTAATGTTATGGTGTTCCCTGTAAAGATGTGTGGTATAATGGTTAGGGGGAACTGGGCTTGTAACATTAAGGTTGCAGGTTCAATCCCCAGGTGGGACACTGCCGTTGTACCCTTGAGCTAAAGGTACTTAACCTGCATTGCTTCAGTTAATATCCAGTTGTATAAATGGATTGTAAAGAAATGTGAACTGTAAGTCGCTCTGGATAAGAGCGTCTGCTAAATGCCTGTAATGTAATGTAAGATGACCCCACGTGTCCGTATGTGCATCACAGCCATATCCACAATAATGTTTGCCCTTGACTCTTGCGACCTCCTTAACCTCCATTGACATTATGAATAACTTGTGCGGTTTGGGTTTCTATCTCTCCACAAACGCCTGTTCTCGACCCTCTTAAGGTTACGTTATGAATGTTCACACTCCAGTTTCCTGTGACTGTAAATTCTTTCGAATATTAATTTCTGTCACCAAAACGTGTAGCCTATCCACGTTATTCAAGCCGGTCCCTACTTGGTTTGTTATTAGCTGTACAAAGTGTAGACACAACTTAACAGAAGAGGAATTCATATGGTCAGAAGACGGAAATATACAGTCTCCCTTGTGTGTAAATTTTCACACATTGCCAACTAGTAGCCTAATATCATTATCAACGTCATACAGTAGCTAGTAGTCAACATACGAAGAGTTTAATTAATTAATTTAGTTATTAATTTATTGACTTCGTTGAAAGGCCATATAAACAAGCACTTGCTCAAAATAGTTTGTATAGTTAGACTAGAGCATTTCGAACGTCACTGGTATCGCTGTCGGCATATCGTCAGTACAAACCGATCAAATCAATCGATACGAGGCTACCCCCATCGGCAGAGCGAACACAAGCAACGACAGAATGTCAACCGCGGAATATGAATAAAAAGCAAAAAGCCTTACCTCTGAAAAGTGTGGTTATGAACACAGCTTCATTCCGGGAGCCGGGTTTTTGGAGAGTGCAGTCAGACAGAGTAGAGTGGAAGCGGATTATTTTTAGCTTCGAATTCTCAGCAGCTCCTGCCTGCTGCCTCCTATCGGATTTCCAAACTTGTCCAAGTCTGAAGGGACAAAACTTCCCTGCTGCCTCATCCGGCCAAAGGCCCTCTGTCGAGCAGAGATACATTCTGTTAGCCGCACAATAGTAGTAACTACTACTACTACTACTACTACTACTATTACTATCTACTTGATGTCTATCACTGTATTACTGCACTGATCTCTTGCGCCAACTATGACGATTGTTCCTACCATGTATTAATGCGCATCTTGTAAATCGCTCTGGATAAGAGCGTCTGCTAAATGCCTAAGATGTAAATGTACTACTACTACTAATAATAAGTTCATATCAGTAATAAAAGCAGTGCTCCTCATGATCATAATCATAACCACAACTAATAATGATTAATATAGCTTATTTTTTCATTTATGATTATTAGTAGTATTCTGTATGACACTTCGCCCAATTAAAGCTTTCCGTTTGCTTCATAAACGGCCGGTGGTAGCCTATATCAAATGCGATGAATGAAAAACAGGTGTATGATATGATGACTTAATAACTGTAGCCTATAATTAATTTGTTTACGGCTTCTGTTTTCTGTCACGCGTGATACAAACTTGAATTTACAAAACCAATATCACACTGCACACGGCCATTGACTGCTGTGTGCCTGAAGTCATTCAACAGTAATTGCGAGAAGATCGAAATAAGATAGTTTTTTAAAACATTATTTATTTATTATTATTATTTGATGCTTTGTTTCTTAATTATTATATTTGAGGTTGTAAGAGATTTTTATGTTATAAGTTATGATATTGTGAGGAAGGGGCAGGACTAGATAAGCATTCGCTTCCTTCTGCTCCTTCTCGAACTCATCATTTGTTTTGCTTTTTTTTGATGAACACTGTTAGATTGAACTGTTCATGTTTTGTGTTTTATCCTTTCTATTGTAATTGTATATGGTTGAATGTTCGAGATAAATAAACTCAACTCAACCCAACCATAAACAGCGGTATGTTGTATCGATAACATAGCTTACCCTTCCAACGAATGCACATTGCATCGTTCTGCAAAGCAGAACCTAGGCTGGTCCTAGACCACGAGATCTCAGAGAATCGGTTACATCTTAGCAAGGTCCCTGTGCGAATGAAGTCGTGATTTTAAAATGCCACGGCACTGTATCAAAGACATCATTACCCCACATGTCGTACCCTACTTACCTATATGGACGCGTTCTGTGTCCTGCACCGGCCATTCCTATGTCACCTTTCTCTGCAGTGCTCAACCAGCGCTGAAGGTTTCGCACATTTTAATGTGGTGTAACGCTGGAATATCCTGTGATGTTTGAGAGAGCGGACTCCTGGATGCGCCGCGCAGATCGTAGCGCATTTCGACCCTGCAGCTGCACAGCCAGAATCAGGAGCATTCCAACGCTCCCGACCCGACACGACACGAAAGACTTATCGTTTAGCTTTCAAAGGAAATTAATCGCGCCTCTCTACAGCGCTCCAGCTAGTCTATATTATATAGGCCACGGTGTGTGTGTGCGGAGATTTGAGTGCGAATTTACATCTAACCTGAACGGTTGTTGTTTATTTGATCTCGCAGAATTAATCTAACGTCAATTTTAAATGAAACAACGTGACGATTAAACGATGCGTATTAAGAGTAAACGACGGTGTTCTGGTCTGAATTAAACGGGTTTTATTTGGGATACTGGCGTTTGACCACATAGTGTATGTAATGGGCTACAGTAGCGTGAGAATGCGTGTGCATCAGCTCTTTCCTACTGCGTGGGTAGTTCTCGTACTCTCAAACGGCGCTGCACAGTGGGAGAAGGCGATAATGTCGAGAGAGAAATTTAATTCACAGTATTAATAATTGAGACAACCTGGGTTTATCATAAAAACTATTTATTTATGTTTTATTACAGACTAAAATAAAGTGACATTGTGTAGCCTAGTCGTTGCTTGAACGTCTGCATGGCGCGACAATATCGTCAATAGAAATACAGCTTGTGTGGGAAGAGGGATGCAATCCTTCAAAGGAAAGCATCGATTCGGCATCGACAAAGAAGCACAACTCTTCTGTAACAGACACATGTCCTAATCTAATGTTTTATGCAGGGAATGCACTCTAGCAAATTAATTTAAACACTGGCTTGTTTCAAGAATCGTAGTTCTTGGTATAGCGTGGGGGTGGGGGCGGGGGCGTCGCCCTTCACGCGCCTTGGCCACGTTTCTGACCCCCTGGTTGTGTGTGACTGCTCCGCCAGAGCAGGGTGAAGAACTGTCGGTCTATTTATAATATATCTGTAATATATATCCCATATTTAGCAGACGCTTTTATCCAAAGCGACTTACTGTAGTGAATGCATACATTTTCCAGTGGGAATCGAACCCACAACCTACGCGTTGTTAGCGCCACACTCTACCTACTGAGACACACAGAACCACACTCTACCTACTGAGACACACAGAACCACGCTCTACCTACTGAGCCACACAGAACCACGCTCTAACTACTGAGCCACACAGAACCACACTCTACCTACTGAGCCACACAGAACCACGCTCTACCTACTGAGCCACACAGAACCACGCTCTACCTACTGAGCCACACAGAACCACGCTCTACCTGCTGAGCCACACAGAACCACGCTCTACCTACTGAGCCACACTGAGCCACACAGAACCATACTCTACCTACTGAGACACACAGAACCATGCTCTACCTACTGAGCCACACAGAACCACACTCTACCTACTGAGCCACACTGAGCCACACAGAACCACGCTCTACCTACCTGAGCCACACAGAACCACGCTCTACCTACTGAGCCACACAGAACCACGCTCTACCTACTGAGACACACAGAACCATGCTCTACCTACTGAGACACACAGAACCACACTCTACCTACTGAGCCACACAGAACCACACTACCTACTGAGCCACACAGAACCATGCTCTACCTACTGAGCCACACAGAACCACACTCTACCTACTGAGCCACACAGAACCACGCTCTACCTACTGAGACACACAGAACCACGCTCTACCTACTGAGACACACAGAAACACTCCAGTGCACCGATTTCCCAGTGTTTGGCTGACTAGTGTAACGCTCGTGAGTAACCTGACGCTGGTAGATAGTTGTAACCCCGTTCCCCCTTCACACTGATCCCCGGCCAAATAAACTTGCATTCCCACGTCCCTTCCTCAACTCTGCCAACCTCGCAATCTGCGCCTCTCCTGCCCCAGGGGACTGTGGGGCTGTGGGGTTGTTTGTGGGGTGCTTTTCATTTTTATGTTCGCTCCAAAGCCCTCAAAAGCTGATTCTCTACCCCTTCCTTTTGGCCACCATCACCTTTCCCAGGAAAGCATTACCCTTCCAAAATTAAAGCCAGTTTTTTTCTTTTTTTTTATCACGTTGTTGACTTATTTTATCGTAGGCTACAGTGTGCTGCGTTTTACACCTGACCCTCGCGGCGGCTACGTGTGAATCTTTTCCCCAGAACAAGGCTTTGCTTCTCCCCCGAGACCGCAAATCCTGATTCACGAGTAGGCTACAGGATTTCACTCACGCACACATTTCCCACCAAAACAATACGCGGCAATATTACCGCAAAGAGTCACCAAAAGAGGACAGCTTGTGCAAATAACCTTCAAATGCGTCGCCTCTCTCCGCTAGCCGCCCAGACACGCGATTGCTTTATTGCTACCTTTGAATTGTGGCTACAGATTTACCTACAGGGTCCTAGTTTAACTATGTGATTGCTCCTAGCACCTGGAATTGTACTTCCCGCTAGGGTGGCTTTCAGCGAAACTGTTCTTGACTACAGTTAACACTTTGTTGTACGTCGCTCTGGATAAGAGCGTCTGCCAAATGCCTGTAATGTAATGTCCCGCGCTTGCGTTCGCAGGGTCACATGACCGGTCTCCCACCTCTGTTCCAGCGAGGGAACAATACCCAGAGGACACGAGACCCCCACTCAACGGCCCCAGCCTGAGAACCTCATAAACACACACCCAGCTGGAAGCTCGTATTTATTTACCATGCTCCTCTTAAAAGGCGCAGAGGGGACTGAGCAGCGTCCATGTTTATTTTAATTCAGTGTTGATTGGCTTTAAAGTGGAAGAGTGGGGAAGGAGGGGGGGTGACCCCTTAGAGAAACGGGTGAGAACAAAGATACATAATTCAATGTATTTTTAACAAACGGAAAGTGATATCAGATATGTGGGATTGTTCCGGCTCTGGGACCAGCTCCTCTCCTCGGACCCAGGAACACCCAGCCCCCCTGCTTCCCTGCTTCCCAGAGGAAATTATTACACACAAGAATGTATTCCCAAAGAAGAGACAAATGATGAACTAATCAATTCTGACAGACGGGGCAGCAGTGAGATGCAGTTTTAAGAACTAATAAAAAAATGAAGATATAGCCAAGAGGTCAACGACCAAAGGAATGCACTTATAGAGGCAAATCTTCATTTTTGTTTTATTTATATAAAATACGACTTCTGAGTGGCACTACAACAAAGTACACTGGTAGTCTGTGTATGGTGAGAGGATGGAAATGACCTGATTATCTGAGGAACACGTTTGACGTAAAGAGAGAGAGAGAGAAATATGAAATATATCTAAATTACATTTCTGTGTGTGGGGGGGAGGGAGTGTGTGTGTGTATGTATACAGAGTACTGTATGTGCGTGTGTGTGCGTGTGTATATATACACACAAACACATAAACAGATATATTACATAAATATATATATGTGCATGTGAGAATGTATGTATGTGTGTGTGAGAGTCTGTCTGTGTCTGTCAGTACGCTGTGTCTGTCAGTATGCTGTGTGTGTAGTGTTGGTATGTGTCTGTGTGTGTGTGTGTGTGTGTGTGTGTGTGTGTGTGTGTGTGTGTTGGTATGTGTGTGTGTGTGTGTGTGTGTGTTGGTATGTGTGTGTGTGTGTTGTATGTGTGTGTGTGTGTGTGTGTGTGTGTGTGTGTTGGTATGTGTGTGTGTGTGTGTGTGTGTGTGTGTGTGTGTGTGTGTGTGTGTGTGTGTGTGTGTGTATGTGTGTGTGTGTGTGTGTGTGTGTGTGTGTGTGTGTGTGTGGTGGTGGGGGCTGGGGGGGCAGCGGTGAAAGCTGAGTCTGTTTGGGACACACTCTGCAGTCCAGACGTCTCCCAGCAACGGGCCTGCAGTGGCACCTGTCAATCACCCCACACCCACCTGTCAATCACCTCACACCCACCTGTTAATCACCCCACACCCACATCTCTCCCACCCCACACCCCACACCCACATCTCTCCCACCCACACCCACATCTCTCCTACCCCACACCCACATCTCTCCCACCCCACACCCACATCTCTCCCACCCCACACCCACATCTCTCCCACCCCACACTCACATCTCTCCCACCCCACACTCACATCTCTCCACCCCACACCCCACACTCACATCTCTCCCACCCCACACTCACATCTCTCCCACCCCACACTCACATCTCTCCCACCCCACACCCCACACCCACATCTCTCCCACCCCACACTCACATCTCTCCCACCCCACACTCACATCTCTCCCACCCCACACCCACATCTCCCACCCCACACCCACACCCACATCTCTCCCACCCCACACCCACACCCACATCTCTCCCACCCCACTCACATCTCTCCCACCCCACACCCACATCTCTCTCTCCCCCCACACTCACATCTCACCCCACTCCACACCTCACATCTCTCCCTCTCTCCCACTCCCCACTCACATCTCTCCCACCCCACACTCACATCTCTCCCACTCCACACTCACATCTCTCCACTCCACACCCACATCTCTCCCACTCCCCCTCACATCTCTCCACCCCACACTCACATCTCTCCCACTCCCCACCCACATCTCTCCCCCCCCACACCCTCCCACCCCACACCCACATCTCTCCCACTCCACACTCCAATTTTTTTATTTAAGATGAGCCTAAATATTCAAATGTTTCAGTCTTTTGCCTTCATCGGTGAAATGGTGTTATATGCTGGTGTTCTGGAAAGTTCTGGAGGAGAAATTTGCATGAACAGCTGAGAGAATGGAGTAGTGGTGAAGGTGCTATGTAGGTTTGTAGGTAGGATGTGGGCCTGTAATGTGTGTGTGTGTGTGTGTGCGTGTGTGTGTGTGTGTGTGTGAGTGTGAGTGTGTGTGTGTGTGTGAGAATGTGTGTGTACATGTGCGCATGTCAGAGTGTGCACATGCGTGTGTGTGCATATGTGTGAGTGAGTGTGTGTGTGTTTGTGCGAGTGCGCATGTTAGTGAGTTGAGAGCGAGTGTGTCTGTTAGAGGGAGAGTGTGTGAGCGAGTGTGTGTATGTGAGCAAGTTGAGGTGTGTCTGTGTGTGTGTGCGAGAGTTTGCATGTGTATGTGCGTGCATGCGTGCATGTTATTGAGTTGAGCGCATGTGTGTGTGTGAGTGTGTGAGTGTGTGAGTGTGTGTGTGTGTGAGTGTGTGAGTGTGGGAGATGGTTGCTAGGTTCAGGGCAGAATGGGGTCAGGACAGTGTGAGCGCATGTGTGTGTGTGAGTGTGTGAGTGTGTGAGTGTGTGTGTGTGTGTGTGTGTGAGTGTGTGGGAGATGGTTGCTAGGTTCAGGGCAGAATGGGGTCAGGACAGTGTGTGTGTGTGTGTGTGTGTGTGTGAGTGTGAGTGTGTGTGTGTGAGTGTGTGAGTGTGTGTGGGAGATGGTTGCTAGGTTCAGGGCAGAATGGGGTCAGGACAGTGTGAGCGAGTGTAAGTGTGTGAGTGTGTGAGTGTGTGAGTGTGTGTGTGTGTGTGTGTGTGTGAGTGTGTGAGTGTGTGGGAGATGGTTGCTAGGTTCAGGGCAGAATGGGATCAGGACAGTGTGAGCGAGTGTGAGTGTGTGTGTGTGAGTGTGTGAGTGTGTGAGTGTGTGGGAGATGGTTGCTAGGTTCAGGACAGTGTGACAGAGGTTCACATCCTCACAGCCTCTCTGGGGAGAGGGAGACAGCCCCCATCCTGACACACAGAGGAAGTGGTGCATGTGTGACCCATCAAAGGGACCCCCAGCCAGCCCTGGAGCCTGGGACAGAGGGGAGGGGAGGGGAGGGCAGGGGTGGAGGAAGCCCTTTCCAAATTCCCTATTGCACAGGAATTGGAGTGGGAGTCATCTCCACATGAATGGTGCCTGTACAGTGTGCGTCAGCAGTGAGGGACACATTTACAGGCAGTCTGTACCGTCTCAGTAGGTAGAGCGTGGTTCTGTGTGTCTCAGTAGGTAGAGTGTGGTTCTGTGTGTCTCAGTAGGTAGAGTGTGGTTCTGTGTGGCTCAGTAGGTAGGGCGTGGTTCTGTGTGGCTCAGTAGGTAGGGCGTGGTTCTGTGTGGCTCAGTAAGGTAGAGTGTGGTTCTGTGTGGCTCAGTAGGTAGAGCGTGGTTCTGTGTGTCTCAGTAGGTAGAGTGTGGTTCTGTGTGGCTCAGTAGGTAGGGCGTGGTTCTGTGTGGCTCAGTAGGTAGAGCGTGGTTCTGTGTGGCTCAGTAGGTAGAGCGTGGTTCTGTGTGGCTCAGTATGTAGAGCGTGGTTCTGTGTGTCTCAGTAGGTAGAGCATGGTTCTGTGTGGCTCAGTAGGTAGAGCATGGCGTTGGCAATGCTTAGGTTGTGGGTTCAATCCCCACTGGGACCACATATACTGAAAAATGTATGCATTCACTACTGTAAGTCGCTTTGGACAAAAGCGTCTGCTAAATGGCAGATATTACATGATGTTATGAGATCAAAACAGAGCTGTGGTCCAGATCGAGTCCTGAGGTGAGCAGCTGCTGCTGGTTTCATGGTGACCCTGCCGGAAGGCTGGCGGTGTTCAGAGAGGTTGTGGAGTTCACCGGCTCCCCAGCGTGAGAAACTCCATCCTCCAGCACAGGAAGGGAGACTCCTCTCTGCGCTCTTTCAGACGCAAAACATACGAGACTGCGACGGATACCATACCAATCTGTCTTCCTTCTCTCCCTTTTCTTTTGCTATTTTTTTATTTCTTAATTCTTGTATTTAGCATCTGGTATTCCAATATACTATGATGCTCTGTATGTCTGTATAGCTGCTAGGTTTTTACTCTGGTTTTTAAATATATTTATCTTGTATTTATTATGTCCTGTATGTCTTGTGTGTTCTTTCACTCCTGTACCAGTGCTGCTGTGACAAACCAAAAGGATTAATAAAGGCTATTCTATTCTATTCCTCCCCACCTCCCAGAATTCCAGAGCTTGTGCTTTGACTGCTGCCCATAACCTGGGTAAGACCACCTGGCTCCCTGCCTTGACCAGACGCTGTGGGCGTGGCTATCACAATGGCCTCTCCCTATTGTGATAACATTATAAGGCGGCAGTGTTAGCATAATGGTTAAGGAACTGGGCTTGTAACGCAAAGGTTGCAGGTTCGATCCCAGGTGGGGCAATGCTGTTGTACCCTTGAGCTAAAGGTGCTTAACCTGGATTGCTTCAGTAAAATATCCAGCTGTGTAAATGGATTGTATGTAAAGAAATGTGAAACTGTGTAAGTCGCTCTGGATAAGAGCGTCTGCTGAATACCTGTAATGTAATGTAATGTAATGTAATGTATAAGGTCAATTATCCCCCTTTTCACTATTGTACAGAAATGGCCCACAGTTCTATCATCAGAGGGAGAAGGAGAAGGAGAGCGAGTGAGCGATGATGGATTGAGCATTATTGAAAGGGCGAAAGTAGAAGAAGCATGACTTGAACCTCATAGCTAGCAATTATAAAATAACTACAGTACTATACTGCCCCCTTCCAAAATATTTGATGCACTGCAGTTGGACTGGGACTTCAGATGACGATTGGAGAAAGGCTGCTGCCATTTCAACTGAACTCCCACAAATTCAACTGTAGCATGCCCCCTCTCCAGAAGCACATTCCACCTGTGCGTGCGTGTTACCCCACACTGTAAAAACAGCCAAATGATCCTGCTGCTCCCAATCACCTCCATCCAGTTCAGTCCCTCAACACTGGAAGGCTGCCGGTCCGTTTCCCCTTTTAAAGAGGGGGGGTCCTTCTGACCTCAGTACTGGCCATGCTGTCTGTAATCTGTCTGTCCTGGCTGTAGTTCTGGAGCCTCAGGTCAGTGCTCAGTGAGAACACTTCCTTCATGTTGGCGGGGAGGGAAGCCGACATGACGTTCGCTGCGCATAAGAGTGGCCCTGCAATACCGGGTTACGGTCGTCGGCTTGGCGAGTGCCGTCTCGGAAGAGCTGTTACTTCGCCTTCATCACTACTGGTCGCAGGACTATGGCAGCAAACTCACATTACTAGGGGGGGATTGACATAAAAAAATAGCGGGTCTAATTGGTTACCAAATTTGGAGAAAATGGGATAAAATCTGAAAGAAATCAAAAAATTAAATAAATACTGAAGACATTAATTGTTCATAAAACCATGCTCTACCAACTGAGCCACACAGAACCACACTCTACCTACTGAGACACACAGAACCATGCTCTACCTACTGAGACACACAGAACCATGCTCTACCTACTGAGACACACAGAACCACACTCTACCTACTGAGCCACACAGAATCATGCTCTACCTACTGAGACACACAGAACCACGCTCTACCTACTGAGACACACAGAACCACACTCTACCTACTGAGCCACACAGAACCATGCTCTACCTACTGAGCCACACAGAACCACGCTCTACCTACTGAGCCACACAGAACCACGCTCTACCTACTGAGCCACACAGAACCACACTCTACCTACTGAGACACACAGAACCATGCTCTACCTACTGAGACACACAGAACCACACTCTACCTACTGAGCCACACAGAATCATGCTCTACCTACTGAGACACACAGAACCACGCTCTACCTACTGAGACACACAGAACCACACTCTACCTACTGAGCCACACAGAACCATGCTCTACCTACTGAGCCACACAGAACCACGCTCTACCTACTGAGCCACACAGAACCACCCTCTACCTACTGAGCCACACAGAACCACGCTCTACCTACTGAGCCAACGTGTAGAGTAGAGTGCATTGAGTGTCATCTCACACATATTTAGTTTTATGGTTGGATGATGAGCTCAGTTTTAAAACACACATTAATAAACTAGTCCAGTTGTTGAAAGTAAAATGTATTGCATAAACAAATTGCGTTTTTCCTATGAGGCCAAGAGAAGAGTGGTTTTATCCACCTTAATTATGGAAACGCCTGGAACATGCAGGCCTCCTCTACAACACTGACAGCCCTTGGATGCAGCTTGTATCATCAGAACATAATAAATAATGATGAGAACAGGCCGTTCAGCCCTTCTAGGCCCCTCCCACCACTGTCTCCTATATGAACGGGCCATGGCATCACCACTGCCTACTTGTTAAATACTTTTTGTACACTGTATGGCCAAAAGTCAGTGTTTCAGCCACACCCATTGCCAACAGGTGCATAAAATCCAGCACATAGCCATGCAATCTCCACAGACAAACATTTAGAATTCAGAATGGTTCGTAAAGAGCTCAGTGACTTTAAACGCGGCACTGTCATAGGATGCCACCTTTGCCACAAGTCAGTTCGTGAAATTTCTGCCCTACTAGATGTGCCCTGGTCAACTGTAAGTGCTATTATTGTGAAGTGGAAGCGCCTAGGAGCAACAACAGCTCGGCCACAAAGTGGTAGACCATGCAAACTCACAAAGTGGGGCCGACGAGTGCTGAAGCGCATAGCGCGTAAAAATCACCTATCATCTGCTGCATCACTCACTACAAAACTGCATCTGGAAGAACCATCAGCACAAGAACTGTGCGTCGGGAGCTTCATGGAATGGGTTTCCATGGCCGAGCAGCTGCACACAAGCCTCACATCACCATGCGCAATGCCAAGCGTCGGCTGGAGTGGTGTAAAGCACGCCGCAACTGGACTCTGGAGCAGTGGAAATGTGTTCCTGGGAGTGATGAATCACACTTCACTATCTGGCAGTCTGATGGACGAATCTGGGTTTGGCAGATGCCAGGAGAACGCTACCTTTCGGAATGCATAGTGCCTACTGTAAAGTTTGGTGGAGGAGGGATAATGGTCTGGGGCTGTTTCTCATGGTTTGGGATAAGCCCTTTAGTTCCAGTGAAGGGTATTCTTAATGCTACAGGATACGAATACATCTTAGCCAATTGGGTGCTTCCAACTTTGTGGCAACAGTTTGGGAAAGGCCCTTTCCTGTTCCAGCATGACTGTGCCCCTGTGCACAAAGCAAGGTCCATAAAAACATGGCTAGATGAGTTTGGTGTGGAGGAACTCGATTGGCCTGCACAGAGCCCTGACCTCAACCCCATTGAACACCTTTGGGAGGATTAGAACGCAGATTGAGAGCCAGCCACACATGCATTCATGCAAGTCCATGGCCCACTATTTCTTGTTCCCTCCTCTTGGATAGATCTCTCTTTAGTGTGTTGATATAAAGTGGGGGTAGAGAGGACCCTGGGTCTGTGTGTGTGTTATCTGTACACACCTGTACACACCAAGGCCCTGCTGTCTTTATGATGGGGATATTATTCATATTTGCATATGAATAATTCAATACTGTTCACTACAGGGATTTTACAAGCATAGACAGTTTTCCATTTTCACTTACTTGCAAATAAAAATTCAACACTTTCTATTGAGAATGTGCGTGAGCTGAAAGGTCACATGACTGAGAATAAAGTTCAAGTGTCACACCTTGGAGGGAAGGACAGAGAGGGAGAGAGGACAGAGAGAGGAGAGAGAGAGAAGGAGGGAGAGAGAGAGCAGGAATGGCAGATCAATAGAGAAAGAGAGCATTCTCACTCTTTTTGTTGGTACCCTTCCTAGAGATGTAAGGAACAGACACAACCTGCCGTCACCTTCACAGGAAACTGACTGTTCCCAGAGATTTCTGACCATTTTTCAGAGTCCAGAATGAAGAGAAAACATGCAGGTACAAAGTTCATTTCCTTATTTGCGCTGTTCGTTTTATACCATTTCGCAAAGCAAATACATTCTTGACGTTAAAATAGTCCTCCAAAAATGCATTTTGGACAAGTATATAATATATAATATATATTGTATAAGTTGTGAAACGATATTTCATCTCTCTCCGTCTGTTACTTGTGTTTCCTCTTCACCTCTCTCATATCTCTCTTTCCCTGTATCCTGCACGTCGAGCGGAAAATAAGATTTACTCAGTCAATTACAGAGTAAGACCTGTCTAAAACATTTACTCCACATTAAGAGCTAGACCTAAACCAATAACAACAAGGACCACAATGGAAATAAGTCCTAGGACTTTTCTGTGTCATCCTTGCTATGTCTTTTTAAAATGTACATGTACATCGGGATGTATCCATGTGTTGTATTCCTTTAAAGTGAAATGTCAAATAAACTAAAGTAAAATTAAACCAGTGAGGCCTGGCGGATGGCCCAGCGGTCTAGTGCACCGCGCTTTGGAGCGGTGTACGCTGCCCGTCAGAGACGGATCGAAACCAGCGTTTCTACCAGACCGGCCCTGGTCGTCAGCCCGATCGGAGGCGGCATTTGGCTGTCCGCCTCCGGGGGAGGGAGGGAGAGCCGGCACGAGTCCGCCGAGGAGGAAGGTTAATGGAGTCCGTGGGAGATCTCCGTCTCGAAGAAGGCGGGAAATAGGTCCAGGAATACGAATCTCGTTCCTGGAGAGGACGGGCGCGGACTCGTGAGGGTGGGGAATTGAAAATAAAATAGAGGGTATAATTGGCTACTAAATTGGGAGAAAAACAGGGGAAAAATCAGAAATAAATTATAAAAAAAAAAAAAAAAATTAAACCAGTGAGACACATTTGATGGGATCACTCAGGCATCGCGACACAGATGCAGCTTTTGTTCGAGGGTACAGAGACAGACATGCTGAACCTTCAGTTGACGCAAAATGACATGAACAAAATCAGTTGTATTAATAACTAGAGCACCCTTCCATTCAGCTGCATAGTTCTGTTCAGCAGCCAATCAGATTAGGACAGCAGTTTATGCTTCAATATTTGTTTTGTTGCTATAGTTTTAATGACAGTCATACAACCTGTGTTTACCTGTGGATGTGTCCAGGTGCGCTGATCTGTATGCTGACTGCACTTGCCGTTCCACTGTCTGCTGCCTCCGCAGGTGAGTCCCTTCTGTCTGGCAGCGTGTCCATCTGTCTCTGCATTTCTGTTGGTCACTGTTAGGTCTGTCTTTTGATTTTGTGTGTATGTCCTCCTGTCTGTCCTTCGTTCTGTATCTTTGTCTGTTTATTTACTGTTTCTACAGGTGATTCTCTTCTGTCCGGTAACCTGTCCATCTCTGTGTTTCCATCTGTCAGTATAGTGTCCTTGTGTATATAGGCTGACAGTGTAGTGTAATGGTTAGGGAGCTGGGCTTGTAACTCAGAGGTTGCAGGTTCAATTCCCACGTGGGGCACTGCTGTTGTACCCTTGAGCAAGGTACTTAACCTGAATTGCTTCAGCACTGCAACACACGAGTCATTTTCTTTTCTCTTGGCGTCCAACGTCATACAATCTGTGCTGTTATTTTCACTGTCCCCCTCTCACTCTTTGTGTGTCTATTGTGCTGTAACTCGCTCTCTGTATCAAGAAACCCAACAGCTGGATTGTCACGTTTCTCCTCGTTAAGGGCTTGTGTCTTGATTAGTCCTGTTTGCTCCAGTTGTTTATCATTCTTCTCTGGGTCCAGGAGACTTTTTAGTGTCCGTGCCCTCTGCTCCAGTCTCTGTGTGGCTGGGAGACTCAGTCACCCTGCCCTGCTCCGTCACGCCCCCCATGGACGTCAGCCCCCTGGAGGTGCGCTGGTACAGACCTCCACACCACAACGCCCCCTTTCTACTCTACAAAGACCGGAGGATCGAGCCCAGCTCTCAAGACAACAAGTACCAGGGGCGGGTGTTCCTGGTGGGCCTGGGCTCTGGGGTGGGGGGGCTCGAGGGGGGCAACGTGTCCCTCAGTCTGAGGAACGTCACCATGGCAGACTCTGGGGCTACACGAATGCTATGTTGGCAGTTTGCAGTGGTATGATGTGGGACACATTTCTCTCCAAGTGAACAGTGAGTTTGACTTTATGCCTTCATCTCTGTCAAGCCATTTTATCCTGCCTAAAAAGACAACATTTTATAACCTATATTTATACCACGGTGTGGAGGGCGTCGGTCTAGGCAACATGGGAGTGGCAGGGTTGCCTTTGTTTTTCCATGTTGTGGAGGCCTTTGGAGTAGTGAAACTTTCTGGGGGCAGGTTTGGCACTCTCACAGGGTGTGAGACTGTGAGAGTGTGAACTGTTGCCCGGAAGGTTGCTCCAAAGGCCATAATTGATTGAATTATTCTTTAATTGATGTTGATTGGTAAGTGATTATTCACTTGCCTGTTTGTGTTTGAGAATGTGAGTGGGTGTGATTTTTCAATTGTTTGGTGTTTTGTGATTGGGTGAGTGAATGATAAACAGGTGATTGCCTCACAAGTCCCACCTGAGGCAGGCAGAAAGTAAGCTTATTTCAGAGCAGGTGGGGCGAGTGGGGAATCAGTTAGTCTTCGTCTTGTCATTCATGTGTGTGTCTGAAGAAGTGTTCATCCTGTCATTTATGTGTGTATTGTAGACTTGTTGGTGGGCGTTCCTGTGGGCGTGTCATGTGTCAGTGTTTGTGTTTCATGTGACTGTCGGGCATGGTGGCGCATGTCTGTAATCCAAGCTTCTGGGAGGCGGAGCCTGTGTGGAGTTTATGTTGAGTTCTGTGTGCGTTTGTCAAAAGTGACTGAGTAGAGTGCTTCCTGTGTGTGTCTGGGAAAGGGAGAGAGAGGCCGCACTGAAATAGTGTCCGCCTCCCTCTCTCTGCATTTGCATTAAGAGACCTCGCACTTGGGCAGTGGAGTATTTTTGGACAATGCCCCGAGAACTCTCACTGAAAGAGTGGAGAGTGTCTCGGGGCTGGTTGCCAGAACTCTCACTGTGTGTGGCGTGGTCTCTGTGTGTTTGGGTCAAAAGAGAACTCAAAAGTTTGAGTGTCTTTATGTGGATGGGTTTGGGAAGCACTTGAATAGTCACTGGATATGTGTGTGCCTGGGGAGGTTCTAGGGGAACTCCGGTCTGAGGAGGTGCGGTGTCTTGTTGAGATGGTGTCGGGACAGTGTGTAGAGTTCTACCCTGTCCCGTAAGTGTTGATGTGTGTTAAATGTGGATGTATGAAGGCGGTGTGGAAAGCCGCTGACTGTTGTGTGTTCCCCCGAAAGGGGATTCCCCCCCTTGGAGGAGGCGGGGCTTTCATTTATTGTTGGCTTATTTTAGTTAATAGTTTTTTCCCCAAAGCTTCACGGCAAGTGGGGTGAAGACTTTTATATTTTTTATTTTATTTTATTTTATAATTAAATAGTGCACAAATCACAAAAATATGACACATCTGTACAATGGCATATTAACAAAATGAGACAATATGTTAACAAATATGCACTTTCCATCCCCCCCCTTTTACCTGTCCATCCCATACCAAAGGAAAAAAGAAAAACAAATAATAATAATAATAATAATAATAATAATAGAAAATAATGAAACAACAACTAACAACTAACAAGGCGTAATTCTTCTAGTTTGTCAGTTCTAAAAATAAATATCTTACCTAAGACAATAATATAATTATCAATTTCTTGGCAATTTTGTTTCAAATTACCTAACAAAATAGTAGGAAGATCTATGCATAAATGGTCCATTGCAAGTAAACCATTGTTGTAATTGTATCCAAAACAAGGCAACATGTGGGCAGTACCAAAATAAATGTGATGCTGTTTCAACCTCCTCCTGACCAGAACTGCACTGCAACAGGGGACTGTTCCATACTCCAAATATTAAGCATAATTTTAGTAGGCAAAGAATTATATAGTAGCTTGAATTGAAAATATCTAAAAGATGTATCAATTGTGATTTTATATGTTAAACCAAAAACCTTACACCATGGTATAGGGACATCTATTAAATGTTCCCATTTGTCCATAGTCTTGTATGGATGAGCTGTCCATGAATTTTTCCAAAAAAGTAGTCATAAATGCTTTTATTTATTTTATTATTTTTCAACCATATAACATTTTTCATATCGCTCTGCGATGAAAAGTGCTATATAAATGAGGGTTATTATTATTATTATATATGGTCGGCAAACTAATTCTTAATGTACATCTTTATTAATGGCTCTTTTCCATTTTTGCGGGAGAGCTGCAATAAGTTGATTAAACATTTGTAATGAACAGATTACAAATGTTTACAGACTACAGATTACAGACATTTAAAAAAATTGTTCATGGGACATCATTTTTCCTCCAGGGTCCATAAGATCAGTAACGAAAATGACCTTATTTTTAAACAATTTCTCCCAAAATATAGGTATTCCATCAATCAAAATATTTGAATTAAACCATAACATTTGCTGTAAAAATTGTTCAGATTGTTGTGGTGGGTGATACTGAAATTGTAACCAGCTTTCAATAGCTTCTTTCAAAAAGGGAGACAAGTTGTAAAATATATCCTTTTCTATTAAAGTATAGTATTTACTTTGCAGTTGCATAAATGGGAATAATGCATTATATATTGGGTGTACATTCTTAAGTAATCTACTAGAGAACCAATCTGGATTAAATTACAATTTCTGCACCAAGGAAGCCTTCAATGAAAGATTCAATGCCCTTAAATTCAAAAGTTTCAATCCTCCTTGTTCATACTCATTATATAAAAATTGTTGTTTAACCTTATCTGGCTTGCCGTTCCATATAAATGTAAATATTTTCTGCTCATATGCTTTAAAAAGAGCTTCCCCCGGAGATGGTAAGGACATGAGTAAGTAAGTAAATTGGGACACAATTAACTAATTTATCAGAGTGATTTTACCATATACTGTCAGATTTAGTCCCTGCCAAGGTATTTTATCTACCTCATTAAGTCTATTGATAAAATGTAAAGTTGTAAGTTCACTCTTATTTTTTGGAATATGGATACCAAGTACATCAACTGGTCCATCCATCCATTTCATTGGGAGTCTACAGGGAAGAGTAAATGTTGTACCTTTCAGTGATCCTATCCTCGATAAGGTACACTTGTCATAATTAGGTTTTAAACCTGACAATTTAGAGAAGGAATCTAAATCACTTGTTAAAGCTTGTAAGGATGAGAGGTGTGGGCTTGGAATGGAAAATGTGTATCATCTGCATACATAGATATTTTAACGTTTATGCCATTTACTTCTAGAACCTTTATATTTATATTAGATCTTATTTTAATTGCCAATAGGGTGAAGACTTTGTGTTTGTGTTTGTTTTATTTTAACCTGCTCTCCCACTGTCTCTCTCCCATGTCTGGGGGGAGAGACAGAACAAAATAAAGATCCGGTCCGTAGACTGGCAAACCCCACTCCTCTGCCACTTCTTACCATCAGCTGCTCTGCTCCAGTCCAGGGATTATCACGTGGCGTGTGACACACAGGTGTCTCAATACTCAATACTCAATGAAACCATGAAATAGTTTAAAGTTACACAAAACGTTTTTAGCCAGCAATGGCTAGCTAGCTGTTTTGTATACTACTAGCCAGCCACGTATGCAAGCTATGTAATACAAAAAAGGTTTGCTGGCTAGCACCACCGCAGGTGTGCATTTCTATCCTGAGAACGCACAGTTTGTCATGTTTTATTCCTTATATATATGTACTGTATGTGTATATTGTGGCATAACTAGGGGAAAATGGCAGGCAGATACTTACCACACTGCTGGCCATGCCCCATCCCTGTTGACAGACAACATGATTTTTATTCATGTGAAACTTGGAAACATATTGTGATAAAAATGCATCAGTTTAGTTTTATCTTGTGATTGTGAGAATGGTGGTATAATAATGGCGTATGCATAACATAAGGGGAAGGGTGGGGGTGCAATGTATGTGTGTTGTGCACTGTGTGTGTTATGCACTGTGTGTGTGTGTGTGTGTGTGTGTGTGTGTGTGTGTGTGTGTGTGTGTGTGTGTGTGTGTGTGTGTGTGTGTGTGTGTGTGCTGTGCACTGTGTGTGTGTTGGGAAAGCCAGGATAAAAATCCCTTCTCTCTCTCCCTCTCTCAGAGCTAGGCTCCATGCCGGTTCTCTCTGTGCATCCAGGTGTGGGAGGACAGCAGGTGAATGTTTCCTGTGTGTCGGACGGCTGGTCCCCCAAACCCAGCCTCATCTGGAGGAACAGAGAGGGGAGAGAACTGAAGGACCAGCAGGGCCTCTTCTACAGCACAGGTAACTTAAACACACTCCAGGTGTGACACTTTCACTACTGAAGAAGTGTACTGTATTTGTGAAAGTATATCAGCACACACCCCTTTGACTGCAGCGTTACTCTGACTCCTGTGTGTGTGTGTGTGTGTGTGTGTGTGTGTGTGTGTGTGTGTGTGTGTGTGTGTGTGTGTGTGTGTGTCTGTGTGTCTCAGATCCCCAGGGCTTGGTGACAGTGAGCGGCTGGCTGTTGTTCTCTCCCTCTGACTCAGGGTGGCTGTCCTGCACTGTGTCTCTCTCTGGAGGGGACAGTAGAGAGAGCAGGGTGGCTCCACACACACACACACCTGGAACAGGTAAGTCTGAACAGAGCGGACCGCCCAGCCATCCTGGCCATCTGGCCCTCCTGTGCGCCACTGTGCTGGGTTTCCCTGCCTGTGCCCAGGCCCTCCTCCACAGAGTCCTCCTCCATACAGCACAGCGCTGAGGAGGATGCAGTGTGTAGCATTTAACAAACTTCACAAATTACAGTAAAGGCCTGAATGCTCTGTATTTCAGGTCCTCCTGAATCAGAAAACGCACCTCCCATTTCTCTTAATATCATGTGCACATTTCTTCAGTCTGTGTCACCACGTGTTTCAAAGCCAGCAGCTCAATGCATAAATGCTGACGTCCCGTTGTTTTTTTCCTCTGTAGATGAATCTGTAGGATGGATAGGAAGGTTTATCACTCTGCTGGTCCTCAGTGTCTCTGCCATCAGCGTTGTCACTGTGCTGTTTATCCGATCCAGGAAGACGAGTAAGTACAACTTCCCTGTTATTAATCTACTCACATTTTATCAGCAGTGACTCCATCACTATGAATGGGCTCTGTAGGATCTGATGATTATTGCTTGTTATATAATGTAATATAATATAATTTAATATAATATCAGCTTCACAATGTTTGATCAAACTGTCCCTGAACCAAAGCCAAGTTTTGTGTGTGTCAGCATCTCCTCTATAGTCCTCTCATGACAGTTCTGTTATCTGTGATCCATGCCCGGTTTGGTTATGTTTTAGGCCCTAAGAATTCTGGGAGAAATGCTGTGGAATTGGGTAAGAAGAACTCTTCATTTGTCACAATGATGTCTGTTTGTCTGTTTGTCTGTCTGTAAGTAAATCTAGTCTGACTCAGTTTAAATATTGTTCTCATTCCAAAACATGCTTCACAGAGAGAACTCCACTTTCATCTGAAGGTAAGATCACTCTGTTAGTGAAGCTCCACATAAGCCATTGGTTTATCCTGCATTACTGAATAGAATTTTTCATAACTTTACTCTTAAACATTTTCCCTGACAGAGACAAAAACACTTGTAGCCGAAGGTATGACATAATTCTTCCTCTTCCTCTCCCAATTTTCATAGACTATTGGCATGCAAAATGTGCGCAGCAGTGTAGTATAATGGTTAGGGACCTGGACTTGGAACTTAGAGGTTGCATGTTTGAGTCCCAGGTGGGGCACTGCTGTTGTAACTTTGAGCAAGTTACTTAACCTGAATTACCTCAGAAAAATATCCATCTGTATAATTGGATAGTAGTATTCTCGATTAGATAAATGAATGCCAACAATGTATAATGCATCATCTGTCTTTCAGCTGTCAACAGCTCCTCTATAGTCCTCTCATGACAGTTCTGTTGTCTGTGATCCATGCCCTGTTTGGTTATGTTTTAGGCCCTAGGAATTCTGAGGAACATGCTGTGGAATTGGGTAAGAATAACTCTTCATTGGGTAAGGATAACTCTTCATAAGTTACAATGATGTCTGTCTGTCTTAGTGAAGCTCCACATAAGCCATTGGTTTATCCTGCATTACTGAATAGAACTTAAACCTTTTCCCTGACAGAGACAAAAAAAACTTGTAGCCAAAGATAAGACATAATAAGAACAGAAGAAGTGTACGTTATGATGAGAACGGGCCATTCAGCCCATCTAGGCTCGTCATGTCCTAATCTAAAGAGTATCTAGTACTGCATCTAGCCTGGACTTGAATAGCCCAAGTGTTTCTGCCTCTACTACCTGACCTGACAAGCTGTTCCAGCCATTGACAACTCTCTGTGTAAAGAAGAACTTCCTAATATCTGTGTGGAATTTGCCTTAAACTAATTTCCACCTGTGGCCTCTTGTTATGCTGTCCCCACTTATCTTAAAACATCTTTGGTATTTCACTTTGTTAATCCCTTTTAGGAATTTAAATATGTCAATCAAATCCTCCCTAAGTCTCTGTTTGCTAAGTTTAAATAGATTGAGTGCCTTAAGTCTATCATCATAACTTTTACCTTTCATACCAGGTATCAGTTTAGTTGCCCTTCTTTGAACTTTTTCAAGAGCTTCTATATCTTTCTTGTAGTGTGGTGCCCAGAACTGCACACAGTATTCTAAGTGAGGTCTGACAAAGGCATTATATAACATTATTATAACCTCCTTTGATTTATACTATGTATCCCAGCATCCTGTTGGCTTTTTTCACTGCTGTAGCACACTGCTTTGATGCAGATAGACTTTGATCCTAATTCCTAAGTCCTAAGTCTTTTTAAAATTGAACACCTACTAACTTTTCCCCTCCCATAAAATACTCCTGTCTAATGTTTTTATTTCCCACATGCATCACTTTACATTTAGCAATATTCAGTATCATCTGCCATGTATCTGCCCATTCTTGGATTTTGTTTAAATCATCTTGGATTACTTTAGTCGATTCCAAACTGTTTGCCAAACCCCCGAGTTTAGTATCATCTGCAAATTAAACTATTTTGCTACTAACGTACACTACCGGTCAAAAGTTTTAGAACACCGCCATTTTACAGTTTTTACTGAAATTTAAGTCCAGTGAATAACCTGAAATGGTACAAAGGTAAGCGGTAAACTGCTAGAGGTTAAAAAAAAAGTTTAGGGTACCAAAAACGGAAAAATAATGTATATTTCAGAATTATGAAAAAAGGCCCTTTTCAGCGAACAAGTAATGGGTTAACATGGGTTACCAGTCACTCTGCAAGTCGCCGACTCTGGATCCAGCAAAAGAGCCCCAGACCACCACGCTTCCTCCTCCATGTTTGACAGTTGGTGTCACACACTGAGGAACCATCCTTTCGCCTACT